>JBBMOC010000005.1:10043586-10210704 GCA_037975185.1 Centropyge bicolor
CCCACCCCCCCACCACCACCTCCACCACCACCACAGCCGCCTCCTCCTGCGCTCCGACCCCCCTCCACGAATGTGTGTGGTCCGGTCCGACTATAGACCGTTACATTGTCCCAGACAGGTTGGACTGCGCCACTAGCCAGCAGACGAGGGGGGGTGGGGGAGGTGGGGGAGGCGGAGAGCGGGGGGTTCCTTGGGAATGTTTGTTTTTCTGTTTCCAATTTGGTCCAGCCCGAGGAACTCCACACTCCGCTCTGTCTCAAACACACCATTCATGACGGCCTGACGTACATGATTACACACAAATACCCACTCACTAACTCTCCCCCCGGCTCGTGCACACACACACACACACACACACACACGCACGTTCCCTTACACACATGCTAAACTGCGCCGCTGCCATCAAAATACACACATACAGTACACGCACGCTCAAACTCATTTTCAATCACTTCGCCATGAAACACAAGCCCTTTAATTTATCTTTGTTCTCATCTTTTATTGTTTTCTGATTTGTTATTGCTAATGCCGTTTCAAATGACTTGGTGGTCAAACTAATTAGGCTTGTTTCTTCCTTGTCTTTCAGTGATTTTTCCCCTCCGTCCCCGGGAAAATGATTGTCTTTGAAAGGCTTTTTTGATGTGTCTCGCTGCATTTTTAGATGTTATGTAGACAGAGTTAAGCTCCATGTTCCACCAATTAGAGCACAGAGAGCACATTGTTTCATATTCTACTCAACTCTTCCATCTGAAGTGGATTATTTTGGTCGGGTTTTGTTGTTTGGATTCCAAATACACAATGCCGATCTTCGCATGTGCTAATAAAACTTTATCTAGTATCAACACAAACAGAGACAGATATGAGGGCTTTTCCTCTTCTGATGCGTCTCGGTTTGTTTTCAGATGTCATGTCAACCGAATGTAGTTCCACATTCCATCAATTACTCACTGGACAGACAGGAAACCACACTGTTTTTTTACTCAGACGTTACATATGAAAATTATAGGTTCATTGAGGGTTTTTTTTTTTGATTGTTTGTATTTGAAATTCACAAAGCATGATGTTCAAACATTCTAAGAAATATTTAAGACGGACAGTGAATAAGATATAGGACAGAACTGGAAAGCAGAAATTATATAACTTTTTTGTAATTATATTATTTCAGATCTAACTTCCATGAACAACAGGCCAGAAATAAAATATTTAACTATACAATCAAAGTTCCATCTGAAGTGAAGATAACCTGAAATTACATCTGAAAGTTACGTGCGCCTACTTTTCTCTTCTTCCAAGCACAATGAGCAGCTACGCTAATTAAAAATAAAAAGTGCATTTGCATAAGTTTATTCTGTTTCAAAATCATCTGAAAGTTCTTAATCGATTGTAATTGTTTTTTTGATGTTTTGAAGGGTAAAAACAGGCCGACTTGAAGTTTGAAGCGCAACTGTGCTTGCCCTGAATACGCAGACAGGCAGAAAAAGTAGGTCTCCCTTTTGTCGGTTGTTGACTCATCACTACTGCAACATGGATTTAACATCAAACGGCGAAACAGGAGGCGAAAGAGCAGGCGAACACACCAGGAAAAGGAGATACAGCTGTTCTTCATTCCTCCTTTAAACACACTATGAAATTACCAGGAGCCTTTAAAATGTTCCCAAAATGAGCTTGAAATTTACATCAAGAGCTTAAAAAAAAAAAGTTTTGAGTAGGTTTGTTAAAATGACTTTAAATCAGGTTTTCAAAATGTCTGTGAGCAGCACAGAAACACCCAAGGGTCAATTTAAGTCACATCTTCTCCGGTATAAAAAATGAAACAATATGGTTTGTAGACCTTGGCTAGAAAACACTAACATGATATCTCCCAGCGGACGACATGTCAGAATACAGACCCCACTACGAGCGGTTGAAGAGCGGCTGACACTAACGTGATGTCCACGTCAAAACAACGTGCTGACGACTGTCTGACGGTCACACACGTCTGAAAACGAGATGAAATCCTTTCGACTGACTGACTGAGTCGAGAGATTAATTCATCAGAGAGTCCATCTGCAATAATGTTGTTTCAAGCAAAAAGGCCAACAATTCCTCAGCTTCTTTAATGTGAGGGTTTGCTGTTCTGCTTTCACAGGAAATAGAATAGTTTGGGGGTTTTTGGATTGTTTTTCAAGCAAAACTGAAGTTGTCAAGTTGGTGTCTGAAAAACTAAGTGTATTTTTTTGCACAATATTCTGGCATTGTTTGGACCAGACAATGAATCAAGAAAATAATGAGCAGATTAATTGATTTAAAAAATGCATAAATGCAGCAAAAACCACAATAGATTTTTTCTTGTTTCTTCTCAAACTCAACCTTCTCCACACAGATCTGTTTTTTGCTGCTGTGTTGTTGCTCTACAATGTGGCCGGCTTCTATCTGCGGATTAGCAGAGGCAAACAACAGAGCAAAGCAGAAACTCCTTTATCAAGCCTGTTGTGAGACGACAGGCACATTGTCATAACAGGGTCACGCCAACGATTTCACATCAATCAGTAACCTCGATCAACCAGATCTTTTCAGCTGTTGAGGGCGTGGACTGTCTTTTCATTACTGTAAGCGACGCCCAGAGCTTTCAGGTTTTGCTCTGACACAGACGCACGTGCAAGCTACTGACACGCTGCACTTCCCCTGTAATACATGTTCCTCTTAGTGCCTCTTAGCTCTGATTAAACAGTCAAACAAATGGCAGCAGTCTTCCTGTGGAGTGCGAATTTAGTACTATTATTGGATTTGGCGGATCTGGAGGGCGAGACATCTTTTACAACACTCACATATATCAAAATGTAGTGGCAGAAATATGACTTTTGTTCGTTTTATCAAGACTAAGTTGGAGCATTTTGTCTTCATTAAAGAGGCCAAAGTGCAGCTCATGTGGACTGACATGCAACAAAGGTCTCCTGATAGGCCGGGGACACTGAAATGACATGTCGAGCAGCAACAATTAGTCGATAAAAAAAAGAATCAATCACCAACTTTTTGAGAATTAATGTACCACTTAGGTCATTTTTCAAGAAAAGATGTCAATCATTTGTGGTTCCAGCTGCTTATGAAGAGTCTTTGGGAAATTGTGATGAGCATTTTTAAAAAATTTTTTTTGACTAAAACGACATGAATAATTTAATCAATAATGCAAATGGTTGCAGGCTGTTTGCACCTTAGACTTGGCTCCAGAGACTAAACCGTAGAAACACGAAATTTTACAGAACTGCAGCATCAACATTTTACTGTACATCATCAAACCAACACATGAATGAGGATTTATCAAAGATTTAAAGTTTGAGGACTGGATAGAAAAAGGTTTTGGGTTCAGCGTCAGAACCTGCTGTTGCGTTACCTGCAGCTGTGGCTGGTAGACGAGACAAACTCACCAACCACAGTCAGGACAGAATCCACATTCTCCAGGATGGACGGTGTTAATGTCCCACCTTGATGTACGATAGTAGCGGGAAACCAGGAGCTGCATAAATCAACGCGGGACTGTTGATTGTGACCTTGCTCTCCACAGCTAAGACTCCCATACATCAAAAATAATGGAGAACAAACTCGGCTTCAGTGTTAGTTGTAGGCGTAATGGAAGGAACCAGTAGCTGCATAAATCAACATGCTGATTGTTGACGCTTGCTTCGCTGTCTTTTCCCCCAAAAAATACGGAAAACAAACTGCAGCTCTGCCAGAAACACACACATTACACACATACATCTCACCAGCCTGCGCAAAAGTCTGCCAGGCATATCTGATGATTTTAAACACACACACCCCTCTATGTGTGTGTGTGTGTGTTTCAGGGTTTGGTTTGTCTGTCTGGGTAAGCTCAAACATTACGTCAGTCACACACACACACACACGCAGATAGACGACACCACGCACACGCTGCAACACACAACACAACTCTCTCTGTCATGTATACACACACACACACACACTTTCCACTCCTGGAGAATCGGACCTTTCCTGCGAGCGGCCCGGCCCGACGGGAAAAATGTCTGGACAAACTTAAGACGTGCGCGCGCACACGTCCACGTACAGACACACAACGGAACATTTTCAAGCCACAATGTTGACTTTATATTCCTTTCCAGAGCCCTTCTATCTGCACGCCGGCCAAGTGAAGCAGCGTTTCCCTGTCGAACACCATCGGGAAGCGAGGCTGGGAGGTTTCAGGGCCTCGGTGATGTCAATGGGCTGGACTCCATTCAAAAAAAGTGGACTTTAATCAGAACTCAAAGCCAAATATGATACGATCACAGCGAGCCATTGTGATTTCTTTCATGCAGCATTTTCACAGCAACGAAAACACTGGATAATATTTCTCAGCGTCTCAAAGAAAAAAACACTTGTAGCGCCTAAAAGGTATTAACTTCCCTTTGATATGATTCTTGTAGAAAGCAAAAACTGATCGGACGGTTGAATGCCAAAGCATATTTCACTTTCCGAGACTCTATCAAGGAATTTTACCACATTATTAATTTGCCAAGAGATAAACTGACGGCACAAACATCAGAAAAAAACACCTGCGAGATTGACAACGTGAAAACTCACACAGCTTAAAAGTCAATTCATAACGGATCGCAGGTTGATTCAGAATCACTTAATCACACTCGAAGGGTGATTCATTTACAGTCATGCGATGCTCGTTGGCCAAAGACGAACGAGTCAACACATGCAGAACAGACGAGCGGAGGATCAAGTCATTTACACACTCTGGCCTCTTTCTACACCATCTAACGCAACAGATCTGACACATATTCCACTTGTAGAAAGCTTCACATTTTCCAAGAGGTGTTAATTCAGAGACATAATCATTGAGCTTGCAAACATTAGAAACAATCTCTCAATCAACCTCTCAGACAAAAACCACTGCAACCTCAATAACAATAAGCATCTACTCGAATGAATCACTCTCTGTCAGTTAGTCAGTGTCAATCAAAACCAAGCATGATCTTTATAAATGTCACATTTACGCCTGAACTCGTTTTAGATTTTACAGGTGTGCCTAATAAAGTGGCCACTGGGTGTAAATCTGAATCTACAATCTATAAAGGTGAGGTCTCACAGTTTAGAGCTTTTTTTAATGAGGTGCAGCAAATGATGACTAAACACGATATTCAACAGCTCCAGACCTCATTGCACTTTTTCGCTGCCCTGAAATCTTCGTGTCTCCACCTTTGAGCCGCCGCCGCTCATCTGCTCAGATCTGCTTCTTCTCACTCCACACGCTGTTTCTCTTCACTCTCCTTTATTTCCACCTCCCACATTTTCATCCGCAAAAACCCGAACGCCGCCTCATCCTTAAGGATTATTCAGGAGAGGCTCACTGTGAGACGCTTGGCTTCACAGCCCCATATGTACAGTTTAAGTGAAGTCGTCGCCCTGTGGTGCAATATTACCGGAGTACAACCTGCAAAACAAAGCAAGGAGCACCTGTTTTATCTTATCCTTCAAGACTCCATATTTTAAAGCTCCTTTAAGTGCCAGGCGAGATAAATCCGGAGAGTTTCCCGACTTCACACCTCACCAAACTAATCCTGAGGAGACTTTTTATTATTTGAAAAACAAAAACACGGAGGAGGCTCTTGTTTTATCTCATTTCACAAAAAAAGACACATCCCCTTGAGGTTTTATTTAAACCTGGTAAAGATGCATAAATTGCACAAAGTAGGTATAGAAAGCGCAGGAGATTGGACTAAAGTGATCACAAAAGTCCATCAGTCAAGACGCGTCATCAATCCTGGTTTCTCACACTAACGTTTTGACATGCGAGTGGAATTTAATCTAATCGTTCAACTTGTTCCCTGATTCATCTAAAAGAGCAAAAGAGGGAAAGAGACAGTTCAAGAGAGAGAGAGAGAGAGAGAGAGAGATTCTCACAGCTAGGTGAAATCTACAGAGAAAGGAGAGGACAACTTGTGTGTGAAGCACTAAAAAGCCCAAAAGCCATGTTGCAGAACAAACGCCATGCCCCCCACTGTGCTTTTTCCACCCACCCCAACACACACAAGCACACTCACACGCTCACACACACAGGCCCCGAGTAAATTTAACTGTCAGCCGTAAAGTTTCTGACTATAGCGAGTGATCTTTTGCCCCCTTTTCTCTCCCCACTCGTCCTCCTCCCACTCCTCTGTCCATGCAAATGAGCTCCTCGTCCATCCTTCTTTCCTTCTTTATTTCCACCTTATTGTTCCACATTTCCTCCTCAACTTCTGTCTATCACTACTTTTACTACCTTTCCTCACTTCCTCTCTCCATCCATTAATCTCTTCATCCATCCATCTCTCTCTCTCTCTCCACAGGCCAACCCCTCTTTATCCCATTTTTCCTTATCTCCTCCCTCCCTCCCCAGAAATGAGAAACTACCCTTTCCTCTTCCCTCTTTTTCATCCATTCTTCCTTAACCCCCACCCCCCACTAACCACACACACACACACCTCTGACTGTGGGCCTCTGACTGTCTCTCCCCCCCGCAACAAAAGTCTCAAAAGACCCCCAGATGTGTGCCCCCTTAATTTCCATTTCAAAAAAGAACCACCTCCTCCCTCCATCATCCATCTATCCATGCATCCACTTCTTCACACACACAGACACTTCACATCAAAAACACACTATCACACACACACACTTATCAGCAAGTCAACTTTTCTTCTTCTTCGTGACAGACCCAAAAAAACAAAACATGCTGACCATGACGAATATCACTTATCAGATCCTTTAAAGGGGAGCGCTGCACTGTTGCACACAGTATATACCGAGATACGACTTCTCCTTTTCGTGAGGGTTTTTTTTAAAACATGCTGACCATCAAAATGTTTATTTATCCATAAGAAGAAACATGCTGGGAAGAAACTTAATGAAACTCAGTGGTGTTTAAACTCTGCTTCAGGCCCCAAAGGTGAGTACTGAGGAAGTGATCACCGGAGATGTGAGCAATTAGTCGACAAAGCTGATAATGATAACATGTTGAAAAAAAAAAGATGAAAACTATTTGATTTATTTTACTTTATTACCACGATATTGTACTTTGCTTCCTGAGGCAGCTGCCTCAGGTAGTCGGCTTATGACGGGAAAAAGAAAGTGACCAAGGCAGAAATTGCTATAAATGTAAGGTATGTCCACTTATATGACAGCTCTGGTGTTTGGTGGTTTCTGGCTATAATAAGTAAAAGGTCACTCAAATCACACAACCGGTAAGTAAATGTTGTTTAAGGGCCTTCACTTGCAGTGGGCTCCATCATTTAGTCATTAGGAACATCCCTAGTTATCGCTCAAGGCTATTTGTTTCACATCTATTTCTGTCTTTTTTTAAACTCCTGAATATGTTAAATAAACAGAGACAACCCATAATTTTCTGTTTATTATTCAGTACAAAGATTCTGTTATTTCATTATTTCACTGAAGAGAGATCCTGCCCAAAGTCAACCGGTTCATTCCACATCAAAGAATTTCCCACATTATACACGACACGCTTTAAACTAAAGTTTCTGAGGCAGGACAAGATGCTGCACCTTTAAATATGCCGATTAAGCACTCTTTACTGCTGTAAGAGAAGATGAATCCCTCCTTCTTTCAAAGTTTATGTGGTTTGAAGAGAAGCCCTGAGGGCATCTGCTCAAACTGTCTGCAGGGCTGTACCCTCTAAAGCCCAAAGCTGCTCCTGCAAGATTATTTAACAGCATCAGAAAACCGAGCCCAGCCCCATCCTGCGGAGAACAGGTGAGGCTGTTAGCTGGATCTAACCACATTTCACTGAAATGTCAAGCTGGACCAGAGGCGAGTTGGAGGCTTGTCATATCTCCCTGTGCCTTCTTCCCGCTGGTCTCTCTGCTGCTGGAGCAGAGGCCGGAGTGACATGAATAAAATAACACGACAGGCCAGACCGGCCATTCATGAATTACAGTGACTGGATCCGTGCTTAATCTGTATTTTAATGGGTTTTTTTTCTCCAGTGCAAACAGTCCACACAGCCAGAGGCACGCGCAAAACATCTGCAGAGGCTGGTGTGGCTATTCACTTTACTGAAAGCACAAAAAAAGTGTACTTGTTAGTCGCTTAAATCATAGTTTTAATTTGACGGGACGCCATAAAAAGTCTGCCCCTTATTACACAGATGCACAGACACACACACACACACACACACACACACTGACAGACACACGCATGCATGCACGAGGAGTGAGGACAAAGACTACTTTGAAAAGTTACTCAGCCACCAGATGTTTTAGCCAGATCCCAGACTACAATACTAATGGGGCTGTACATGCATGTGTGTCTGTGTGTGCGTGTGCACGAGAACGCGACAGGGAGGAGAGTCCAATAGTTTTAAAAGCGGCAAAAATGAGTCCCCTTCCTCAGCAGGTATATCGCTCTAACAAGGCTTCATGTATACTCTCAGAAATGAAACAAACGGCTTCATATTTCTCTCTCACAAACACACACACACACACACAGAAAACATATATCCACATATCAAAAAACCGCCACTTTATCGAATATTGCTCACACGCATCACAGCGGGCACATACACGCAAACACAGCCATGCATGAAAAAATAATGCTACAAGACATGCGCTGGGGAAAAGGCATGTTTGCCACAGAGGAGACTGCCACATCAAATCTTGTAAGAAATATTATTGTGTCTGAGGGAGATCACAATAGCAAACAAATGTCAGCGCGTATTTACACTCGGGGACTAGAAGGGCACTCGGAGAGGACAGACCTCCGTCAAGGCCGATCGTCCACTCTCCTGTGATGCAAAGATTTCGGATGTGTTGCGTGATATGTGTGTATTCACCACAGCCACACCTTAGCTGGAAAAACTGTGGCGATCTTACAACCGTGCCGGTTCTACCATGAAACCACTGAGAGCTCCACAGCTCTGTTTGCGGAGGATTACTGGGACCCGTCAATGTGGATTGTGATACGGAGCCACGGTATTTCTCCAATCTGCTGTGTTTTGTCACTACTACCATCTACTGGATTCTCGGATGTACGGCGTTTATTCCTCCGAGGTCAACTCTTGCGACGTTAACGAAAACTTCCACAAAGTCCGTAATCCCGCTGACAAACGCACAAACAAACCCAACTGAAAACACAACCTCCTTTGGCGAGTTAGCTGCAATCTCCGAGCGAGCAGATCAAATATTTTGACAACGGTTACAGTATGATCAAGCGCATGTGACACTAACAGCCTTTCTTGTCTGGCAACACAGTAAGAATAAGAGAAACAGAGATTTAGAGATAGAGGTGCAGAGTGAGGGAAAAAGGAAAAAGTGAAACCCAGACAGAGAGAAAGCAACAAATTCGTCAGCTAAGAAATCTGAGTGTGCATGTGTGTGTGTGTGTGTGTGTGTGTGTGTGTGTGTGTGTGTGTGTGTGTGTGTGTGTGTGCAGGATCCTGGTTTGACTGTTGACAGAACAGACAGTTAACCTTCAGTACAGGAATAAACAATCAGTGAGTCAGTTCAATCATAACCGAGCAGCGAATGAGACAGATTTGACCTCAGTGGAAGGAGATAAGTGCTGATAGGCTGTTACAATAACTGATAGGCATCTATCAACGATGCTGGGCTGCCTGGAAATGAATGTTCTCCGATGCTGCACACTCGCCGTGACAAGTTGTGCGTCCCACACAGCAGGAGCGGACGCCATATTAATGAAATACGCCGAACTACGGCGGCTCGAAATCACAACAACCACATTAAAAATAACATAGATTTGGCTCAAAAAGCAGCTTAAGGAAACATGGTGTTGTGTGAAAAACACTCTGGCACTCATATATATAACCTGTTGATAAAATACAGATTTCAAACCTGTGACTGTGTCAAATACTTGATCTTACAGTTAAGAAGCAACAGGTGGACGTGTTGACTCACAGCGGGTGATTTTCCTACGTGAATAAAAAAATCAAACCACTTTCTTTCATTCAGAATCAATCGAGCGTGTCTTCGCTCATGGGCGAGACAACTTTTACCCAAGTAGCTTCCTCGATTAAAAAAAAAAAAAAAGAACCCTGCCACTTCTACTTGAGAAAAGTCTCGCTGAATTAAGCACACAGTACTTGAGGAAAATGGTCCGGCCCTCTCTCTCTCTCTCCATCTGTGTGTTGCACAGCCTTTTCAACACAAAGAGGCTCGCACCATAAATCACATTCAAATTCATGCCACTTATGCCACTGTCACATTTTCCGTAGATAATTTTCGCTGTCTGTCTGTTGGGTGCTGTGTGAACAACCGAAAGAAATTACACATGGAGCCGCGCTCACGGGAACACTTGAGGCACAGTATAGACAAGTACTCACGGCGCTACAAGTTTGAATGCATTTTCACAGCCTGTAAATGCAGGCAATCACCTTCTATATCATCTCCTCATTAGACTAGACTGTCTGATATCCCACAGAAATACTCCATTTACATCTGTGTGCATGCACTGGCTGCAGTTTTTAATATGTGCATTTAGAGCCCAACTCTTAATTCATGTTCTGACCACCAAAATTACTTGAGTCATATTGTCCTTTAATTCCTTTGGACAGTTATTTCATTTTTTCCAATCACTCTGAAATGAATGCATTGCAACATACATTTTCATTTTTTTAATTTCCTGAATATAAAGACACACAGAAAGTTCATATCCTGACAACATTTCTCCCCGTGGTAATCGACAACATACAAAGCTCTTTATGTAAGACAGTATGTATGTATATGTATATACATTCAACCACTGGTACTGAGAAATAAAACAAAGAATTCACAAACAAAAAAAAACATTTGAGCTGCATGTTTACAGCGATGGATTATCTCGCTCTTGACTCTTTTCAAGCCATTTTTTTTCTTTTACGCTGAAACCACATAAATGACTGCGAGTGGCTTTTTCTGAAGGTTGCAGAACGAGCTCTTGTATCCTCTTCCGCGTTAGAGCAGCATTCGCCTATAAATTACACGAAATGACGACGAATAAAATGATAAATGTGAGGTCGTGATGTAACAGCTGCGAGTGTATTTGGCTTCACTTCACTCCACTCGCACAAGCTCATAAAATAGTAAATATGAGAAATGTTGCAGCTTATTCTAATTCACTATGCAAAGGGTTGCAAATTTAAAAAGGGTGACTGATTCTCCCTTTAATGATTTTTGCTGCAGGTTTAAGCCTCAATATTTATCGTTGTCAATTACAAGTTGTTGCAACTGTACTTTACGTTTTAATGAGGAGCCCCACTTTCAGACCATTAAGAGGAAGTTTTTATTGCCTATTATGACAACAAGCCGGTGGACAACATAAATCAAACTTGGAATTTTTAATGCACCGTCAGAGTGTAAACAGGCTGACGAACTATTTTTCAAAAAGCCTTAGAAAAAAAAAAATTACTATCATCTCATAATGCAGCACGACACAGGGCTTTCCAAACGTTTCTCATTAAGACCTCGGCGACACCGACATTTAAAACACATGTAGGTTTGTTTTATTCGCACAAATCTGATCAAACATCCGAGACCAAACACAGTCTGCCTGCTCCGTTTGAAGATAGTCGCTGACGACTGTTTGTAGGAAAAGCTGCATTTTTTTGTCAATTAACAAACATTCATCAACATTTGAGCTCATTTTGTTCTTTTCATCCTCTTTTTTTTGTGAAAAACTCTTCAAACCTGCAACGACACCTAAAGTCCAGCTTTGGACGAAGGTGGAAGGTGAAGACAAGCAGCAAGTCAGAGGCAGGCAACGTTTGGGACTGTATGACTAAACCATACAGTCAAACCCAGCATATAACAACATGAGGAAAAACTACTGATGTCTCATAAAGCTCATGTATTGAAAACGGCAGCAGATTTGCTCACGATAGAGCAAATGAGCGCCGATTCATTCTCAATTAGAACTTGATTTATTTGAAAGTTAATTGAACACAGCCCTGGAACAAATAATCCACTTGTGCTCTACACAAGGTCAGAACTCATAGGAACAGTGATTGATAACTGAACGTCTGGGTGCACAGGAAGTGCGAGCGTGCCAAGTACAATGCTGAGTCAAAGCAGTCAGAACTCGCCACTCATAACACATCACATCGCGGGCCAGCAGGTTTCTCAGACAGGCAAGCTTTCGTTCACTCCCTCGGGAGGCAAAAGTCGGGTTGAGCAAAGGATTAAAAAAAAATGGTTTCCAAAAATCTTTCTGGCTTCATAAAATACAGCATATGTCAATTTTGAAGCGACGTCGTCTGCTGCACATTTTCAGAGATCTCGCTGATTATCACAGACAGTAAGTTAAGGAGCGAGCAGGTGCCGCAACCTTTTGGTGACAGCACGGTCTCTATAACCACAAGCCCATACTGCTGCCTGTGTCATCACCTTCTACTTATACGTGCCTAAATCCGCTCAACCACCACTTTATCAGTCTCCGCTGTATCGTGACAGAAGGATTATTTACTCTCTCAGATCAAAGGGGGAAAAATTGTCCCATATTTAGGATTTGTCTGTCCCAAAAAGACTAAAAAAAAGGGGGGGGGGGGGATCATTTCACCCTAAACTAAGACCATATGCTCGTTATCTGAAGCAGGCCGTCTAAAAGACAGACTTAAAAGTCTAAAATAAGACCAAAGACATTAGAGACAAACTCAAGCATAAACAAGGCTGTACTAACCACAGACAGAGTGGGGATGACATTCTGGGCATTTAGCAGACACTCTTTTCCAGAGCGACTTCCAGTAAATACGACAGGAGAATAAGCTCAAATCCCTGTATCACTGACGTTACAAGCGGCTAATATGAAGCAATGAAAGAGCCGAAACAATGCGCCCAGACAGCTAAAATAAGTTCAAAAACAATTGCGTCCTCGGGATATGAGCAAAACAAGAGAGCAGGTAATAAAGAAGTGCGAGGTGCAGAGCTTGGAGCCAGCAGAAGCCAGGAGCTTTTGCAAAAAGGTTTTTCACTTTAAATAAACTGTCCGTGACAAATGGAGGTTTTCCTTTATCTGAACTGCAGGCAGGCTGGAGATGAAAAAGGCCTGATTGCTCTAATAGATGCTATCTTTGCCTGCTTATTGGAAACAATGAGAGCTGTGATAGGTCACCATCATAAATAAATAGGATCAAAATTAGGGAGAAATGAGGTTTGTGCGTCCACATGAAGGAAAACAGTTAAAAATCTTGGAGGAGAAAAACGTCCTCTTTCTCCTGATCTTGTTGACAATATCTGCTTTGCGGCCAACATCAAGTTAGAGCTGCAAACATTAAGCGATTATTTGACATGTCAATTTCAAAGTTTGATAATTGATTGATCAATTCAACCTTAAATGAGGATCTGCTTTTTCTTCTTTCTAGCACAATGAAGACTTGACTCACTTTGGGATCTGGGAAAATTCTGATGAGCACATTTCTCAATTTTTTGACATGATGAATCGATTAATTGTAAAAATAATCAGATTAATCGATGATGAGAAGAATCACCAGTTGCAGCTCTAGCCTGAAAACATTTTTATTAACACGGGAGCTTAATGGTGAGTTGGGTAAATGCAGGCTGTGAAGATATGTGCTATAATATTTGAAGAAGCCAAAACTTAAATAAACACTCGCTCCTGTTGCAACTCCAATAAGAACTGACGTTTAAATCCTAAACTGTCTCAACAAAATATTTAGCTCAAGTGATTTTCGAGGGCTGCTCGAGCCTGGGAGACACACTCCTCAGTAGTGGGCAACAGGTCTGTGAATGGGATTCCCTCATTCGTTCTCGTGTTCATACGCCATCCACCAGCAGAATACCAGTGTACAGAGCAGCAATAATAAGCCCAGATTAACTGAAATGCATTAAAGTGAAACAGGATCCGACACTGCGAGAAAGGACACGCGTCAGTCCAGACCAAGACAGCAGCGACTGAGACACAGAGCGAAGGCAGGAGTTGAAACTTCTCCTCGGTAATGAGGGATTTCAGCAGGTAATGTCAAGCAAAAAAAAACAAAACAAAACTCACCTCGCCCCAAAACTCCTGCTGCGTCATGTAGCAGAGGCACAGGAGAAGCTTGGTTTAAGCTTAACAAATCAATCTCGTAAACTTTTTTTTTCTCCTGTTGATTGTTATGTAGCGTAGGTGAGGTTATTGATTTTACTGTGTAAGGTCTTGACCTGCTGTTTGTAAAAATCCAATCTTTATAGCAAACACACTCCTACTTTCAAACAGTGAAATTTTCTATCCCTGCCTTCATTTTTCAAAACTGCAGGTAACTTTTTTTTAAACACACATTGTTTTAAGCATTTTTTCCAAAAAACTTCTAAACAAAAAAAACTTTTTTCAACCTTGAAAATGATCAATTCTGACTGTGTTTGAAAGGTGGTGCATTAGAAACACTTCCTCGCCTATAACGTCATGCCGTCTGGCCTTTTACGCTCCATCTCAAACTTTTTTCCCCTCGTAGCGCAGCCCTGCTTTGAAACGACCAAAGAAAAATGCATGGCAGCCCACAAAATCACTACAGTTGTTCCTCGTGTCTTACAGAACATCAAACCATCAATAAAACACAGGAGATACATTCCAGCTAGTTGAACAGGGCATTTCTGACTTCCCTCACTCCATGTGTTCTCTCTCTCTCTCTCCCTCTGTTTCTATCTTTCTCTCTCAAAACTTTCTCTCTTCCCAGTTCCACCGCAGAGACTTCACATATTGCAGCCATATGAGTAAGCCATGGCCGTCTCCACACACACACACACTCACGCACGCACACACACAGGAAAAAAGTGCTGTGCTCTTTCCCACTCTGTCTCTCACACACATATACGGGAAAGAGTTTTACAAGCAGAGGTTCTCTTTAGGAAGTCGTCAACTGTTTTGACGTTTAATAGCAGCTACAAACAAGGCCGTAAGATACAATAATATTCGGTGTCTGGAAAGAGGAACTTTTAAAAAAAAAAAAAAAAGTTATAGATTGATACATCGCTGGATCGTATGTTTCTCCACATTTTAAAGGAACTTGTTAAATGGCTGTAAAAGTTTAACAAAGGCGTATTACACACACGATATCTGTGGATATATGAATGAAATATCTGGACGTGAGAAGTCAAAGTTAAGAGCAGCTACACATCAGGCTGGAGTGTGTCGTTTCAACAAGAGGAAAACAGTAACGGGCGAGATGGACAAGACAGCAAAGAGTTGACTGAAAATTATCCCCGACTGAAGTTAAAGTTAAAAGTGTCTCAGTGTGACATTATGAATATCAAACTACTGAAACAATATCATCCATGTCAGGCAATAAAAAAAAAGAAGAAAGCAAAAGTTACACAGCACGTCACATAAACTTGCTACTGAACTCTAATTGAGACAGAACTATTCAGAGCTTCTGTTATAAAACTTGATCCAAATTTGGCGACATTTTTGTGACTCTGTAAAGCTTTCAGTTTAAAAAAAAAAGTCATAAAAATGTGTCATGATCCTAAATCTTACAGAAGATGTGTGGCTTCCACTGCTGTCTGTCCTACATGTTAAAAAAAAAAAAAAAGGTTGTGAGCTTAAAAAAAAAAAAAAATCCAAACAAAGTTTACGGCTTCAGAATCTGAGCTTTGTCACGACGCTACTTGTAAAAAGCACAAACTAAACCTGAAAAGGTTCCATAAATCATTTCGTCCGTGCCTATTTTTCAAGTGATCCCCACAGGTTGAGGAATTGAAGCCTGTGTAACTTTTCCCTGCTGCTGTGGCCGAGAGTGCAAAAAGTTAACAGAACTTTTTTTTTTTTTTACATCACAGAAAACTTCAAAAAAAAATTAAAATACTAGCCGCCAGAAGTTTAATCGAGTGTTTAAGACGTCAATTTTAAACTCACAGCTTCTTTTTAAAGTGCTTTTTTAAAAAGTCACTTCACCAGAACGTCTGCTTGACATTGAAATGCCGTGAAGACATGCTTTATATTTAAAGCAGCCAACAAAAAGTTTGCAACTTCCCAAGGTTATCCAATGAATACATGAATTAATTAATCACTTAATAAAACACAAACTGTCCTCTTTTCAAAGTCTTCCTGGCCTGCTTCTGCTTGTTTTTTAAAAAAATTACCGAGGTTATCTGTTGAATAAAAGTCGGTCCACACAGAAGCGGTTCTTTAGGGGGGCCAGATTTGGAGGACTGTGGAGGACTATGTAAAAAGCTTCCTTGCAGTGTGTGCCTCATTGTACTGGCTTCACATACTCTGCTCTCCCCACAGAGTTGTCATGCCTACCCAGCTCCCTTATCTCAAAGGAACATCAGTTTCTTACAACAGGAGGGAGGAGGAGGAGGAGGAGGAGGAGGAGTGGGGGGGCAACTTTTTTCAAAGTTGAGTGGAAATGCAACTTCCCCGCATCACTCGTGAAAAGTTTTCACCAACAACAACAAACAAATAAACGCACCATATCTGAGCTCGTGAGCACTTTTTCTTTTAACTTGATAAGACAGGATGTTTGGGGATTTTTTTTTACGACAGCTCACATCCACCATGCGCTCTCAGAGCCTCCTAACAATGAAAAAAAACAAGCGCCAGATCGGCTGTTAAAAAAAACCCACTTGATCAACACAACCACTTTAACACTTTATCCCCACGAAGTGAATCTAAACGCCTTCTTAAGCTCAAACTCTTTCAGCTTCTCTCTCTCCCGACGTGCGTCACTCGTGGAGAGAAAAATCTGAACTTGAGTATCAACTTTTTTTTTTTGGTTTTGTAGCGAAGTGATGAAAAAGTTATCAATGAAAAACATGGAAGAGAAAGTGACACATTGTAGCAACTTCGCCGGTTTGTAGCAACGACAACAAAAAAATCAGCCAGGATGCGACTTATTGTGAATGAAAGAAACTTAAGTGGAGGAGAAAAAAAAACAAACCTACTTGAGGCGACTCCTCGTTGCTGTTGCCTTCAAACTCTCAAATCAAAGCAGCAGTCGTCCCCCCCAGCATTTGTATTGGTGTTGCGTTTGGGTGTCCTAACCTAAATGTAAATTGCCATGCTGCTCTTTTTTCTCCCCTCTCTCTCTCTCTCTCTCCCTCTCTCTCTCTCTCTCTCTCTCATTCAGCAGATCCCTCTTTTCTCCTCACCGACGCTGCTCAGGCCGTTAGTTAGTTACATAAGACGCAAAGCGACTGCTGCCCGTCGTAAAAACTACTCAACAGCAAAACACGGCGATATTTTCTCGCAAGCCCCGGCTTCCGATCTAATCCCATTTTCCCCCCCTGACTCATCCGAGAGCATGCATTTTTCCATCCACCATCTGCAGCTCCGAACCGTGCACGATGCATTTCTCCCCCCCACCACCACCACCACTACCACTAACACATTTGCAATAATGTCACTGCAGCATATAGTCAGACAGGGCTGTGTGCATGGTTTGCATTTGCCAGTGTTTCTCTTGCTGCTGCTTACCTGTTGATCAAAACAAGCATTAGCCCCCTTTGCTCTCTCTCCCCCTCTCTCTCTCTCAGTGTGTGTCTCTGTTAAGATGGTGGCTGGCTGCTTGTCTGGCTGCTTCGTCTCTTTGTGGGGTGTTTTGTTTGTTGATGATGTCGGACGGGGTGACTGTGTCTTGGCTGCTTTTTCTTTGGTCTGAGAGGGAAGGAGAGATAGTTAAGGCATCGCAGACTGCAGACTGGGTGAGTTGGGTTGGATCTGGCGGTGCAGATATTCCGAGGTTATGGGATGTTATTCGGCTCGTTATCTGCGAGAGAGTTGGGCTGAGACTGGTGTTATCGCTTTGCTGTGACAGGACCTCTGTGCATGTCTCTCTCTGTAGGCTGTGGACATTACGTCAGAGGAGGAAGACACAGCAGCTCTATTAATATCGAGAAGCCACCCGAAGACCGAGTCTTAAAGACACACACACACTCACGCACACACACTGTCGGCTCACTTATTGACACAGATCACAATAAAGCAAATCACACAAAATAAAGAATTATCAGTCTTAAAGCGACAACACGCACACACAGAGTCAGAATTAATTAGATCAAATCATAAACACAGAGTCTTAAAGAGACAACACACTCAGATCACTTATTCCATTAGTTATTCAACCAAACTACTCAGATAAAATTATTAATGATTCTTAAAGAGACAACACACACACACACACGCAGAGTCAGCTGACTTACTGACACAGCTCATCATAAAGCAAATCAACTCCCCTGATAAAAACACTGACTCTTAAAGAGACAACACCCACACACTCAGAATTAATAAGTTATTAAACCAAATCAAATACTCAGGTAACATAAACACTTAAGTCTTAAAGAGACATTGTCATCTCACTTACTGACACAGACCCCAATAAAAAAAACACTGAGTCTTAAAGTGAACACACACACCCATGATGACTTATTTAACAAGTTATGAAACCAAATCAACTGGTCACCCAAACTCAAGAACAGTGACTCTTAAGCTGGAACACTATGATAAACCAGGTAAAATCATAAACACAGAGTCCTGAGGCAGCATACTCAGAATCACTTATTGAATTAGTTATTAAATCAAAGCAGCTATTCAGATAAAATTGATAACAATGACGTAAAGACACAGCTCACTTATTGACACAGATTATAAAAAAAGCAAATCAACTAGTCACACAAAAACACTTAAAGTCTTAAAGTGAACACAAACACACTCAGAGTTAATTAGTTATGAAACCAAATCAACAGCTCAGACATAATAAAAAACACAGAGTTATAATAAAGAGACAACACACTCACAATCACTTATTTAATCAGTTATTCAACCAAATCTACCCCTCAGATCAAATCAAGAATATTGACTCTTAAAAAGACCACACACACATACACACACACACACTGCCAGCTTATTGACACAAATCTTATTAAAGCAAATCAACTGGTCACACAAAATCAAAATCAGTCTCTTAAAAAGACAACATACACACACACACACATTCAGAATTAATTAATCAGTTATTATACAAATCAACTATTCAGATCAAATCAATGACAATAACTCTTAAAGAGACAACACACACACACTTCTCACTTGTTGACACAGATCAGACTCAGACAAACCGAATCAACTAGTCAGACAAAATTAAAAACACTGTCTTTTAAAGTGACACACAGTAGCTTTTTATATGTATCCAATCCGATAAACTGCTCTCATAAAAATCAAAAACTCTTACTCTTGCACAGACAACACACACACTGTCTTATCACTCTTAAAATGAGTTATCTGTTTATTGCATATTTTAATAAACAACATAAACTATTTAGATGAAATTAAAAAATACTTTTTTCTTAAAGTGACACACACTCTTTTATTTAATTAGTTATTTATCAAATCAACCAAACCAAAAATATTGACTGTAATCTTGATTATTTACACAGTCAATACTCAACAATATCAACTCCTCCTCAAAAAAGAGCAGTGACTCTTAAAGCAATCACACACTCACAATTAATTTAAACATTACCTGCTTATATGTTAAGAAACCAAATCAAGAGGACAGACTTAAAGTTGTGCATCAAAACATTGCTCTACAGCACCACTAGTGGCCAAAAATAAAAAAGGTAGCTTTCAATCTTCAATGAAACACAATTGTGGAAGTATAATTTACATCCTTTACTAGATAAAAGTAGCAATAATACAATGTTGAAATACTCCATTATAAATGTACAAAAATGTACAGAAGTATTGGAGAAAAAAATCATTGCAGCACAACAAGCAAGTTAGTTTGATTTAATAAGCTTTTAAATGATATTTGACCATCTTCAGTTTTCTACCATTTATTATTGGCACTAGTAGAATTTAAAAAGAGCCTTTAATGAACCAAGTGCAAATATTTTATTACAGTGTTTACAAATATTTAAAATGTAAATCAATCTTTCACAGCCTCGAAATACATGGAAACTCAAGTTAATCTCTCATAGCAGGTCCAAACTCATATCTTAAATCAAAACCTCAGGCCATGTAATTTAAAAAAAAAAAAAAAATCAAAACGTTTAATCTCAACCAAATTTGATGTGCTCTCTCCGCTACACTGCTAGATCAGAGGTGCATACATATTAATAACTCTTATCTGGGTATCACTACCTATTTAACCAGAGGGCAAAGGAAACCTGGGCCAGCATGATCAAAATCTCAATCGCTAAATGGATTTATAAAATGATAATTTACCTCGCGCTGAGCAGCTAGAGCATCGACTGGGAAGACAGATACGGCAAAGGTCACGTAACAACTTTCTCAACACCGGCTTCTGTCTTAAATCATTCCTGATTTGATGTTATCCTTGTTGAAGACAGGAGACAGACTCACAGAACTTCTAGTCAAATACTATATAATTTAATGGAGGCTTTTATTCAAGCCATCTCACGGCGTCTCGTGAGTGCATGCAGATGTTTGGTGTGGGTGGGTCAAATGGAAACTGAGCAACATAAAGACAAGATGAATGTTAGTGAAATAGAAACGCTGCTGTGTGATTTAGCGTCGTGTATTCACTCAGGCCTGCAGGTTGTTGTTTTTTTGTTTTTTTTTATGGCCGCCGTAATGCAAAAATAATCAAAGAATAGTTTACAGAAACGTTGCAGGGGGACCGAACGACATAAATAATGAATATACCCTTGTTAGCTGGGTCTGAAAACCAGGCTGTTGGCGAAGTCTCTCACCCCTTCCCTTCACAGTCCTTCTCCCTTTGTCCCACAGGGAGGAAGCCACTGTGAACTTTTTTAGTTTCTTTTTTCAAACGCTGCCCTTCAAAAGCCAAAGGTAAGAATTTTTTTTTGCTAACAAAGGCAACCCTGCAGCCTCCGGGCATACACACTGCTGGATCCACCACCTCCTGAGTGGTGTGGTCTTTGGACGGACCACAGAGGAAAAAAGTCACATTGAAGAAATAATACACCTGCCACCTGCCACAGTCATGAGCATAAACCTCCCATTGATTTCTCTTTGAATTCGCCCATTTTCTTGCTTTTCGACATTATTTCCTTCAATTCTTTCCTCCAGAAATTGATTGTGTACCTCTGTCCCATACTTTCCTCTCCTCATCTGTAACTAATATCGTGCTGTTGGAACAGAAAACCCTTTTGTCGTCTGCACCCACATGGGGTTTCTGAGATGATACAGTGCAGCAATGTCGCTTACTCGCAAAATTTTCTTTTTGTCTCCTGTTGTCATTAAATTGTTTGAATTTGAATTGCACCCTCCCCAATGTGGTATCTGAAAGATTCTTCATCTGTTTTCCAGTTATATTTGTCACTAACTTAATTCTTTCTCTCTCCTTGATCTGTGTCTCTGTCTGTGGCTCTCATGTTGCCATAAAGGAGGACTGTTCCTGGAGCGAACTTGTGTGGTCAAACAGCGACAATAAAAGGAATCTTGTGACTCCTCCTGCTCCATCTTCACTGCTTCTTAATAAGGGACGAACTGATCTGATCCATGTGATTCAGGACAAATGGTGACCTTATATAGTGGTATCAGGTATAGACCAGATTCACTCTTTCTTTCTGCTACAATCATCAAGTCATGGCAGCATTTATTTTGTAGTGCCACAGCAATAACTTTCACAAAGTCCCAAAAATAAGATTAATTAAAACTAAAACAGAGATTTTTTTTTATCTTAGAAATAACTTTTTTTGTTGTTGTTAAAAGGGCTGATCTCATTTCAGTAAACAGAAATACTGGCCAAACTATTTTTATTATTGCAGAATGCATGATATTGTGCAAGCAAGTTCTGCAAAAAAACAACAACATGATTTTAAATGAATAACAGAGCTTGAAATTAATGATCCTGGGCTTTGGAGACTAGTATGGTGACTTTCTAATTCAGGCACTTACTAAAACTGACATGTTTAAGATTGGCCATAAGAAGACTGAGAAGGAAAAACGATAAAAATACTAACGTGGCTGCTGTCGTATACTGATGTGCAGTAAATGGACCAGAACATGCAAAAGCACAAAAACAATCCCTTCAGTCTCCAGTGTCAGGTGAAATGATATTCAGCCTTCACAGCAGCAATGAAAAAAAAACGGCATATATTTTGCTAATAACAGGGTCAAGTGAAAAGAAAATCCTTTGACTCTGTCTGAAAAACAAACAGAGAGAGTCCTCTGCTGCCTTAGATCAGCGCAGTTTTCATCTTTATTGCCAAGCTTTGGATGTCGCTGACCTTAATCAGAGAACACAAAGAGGACGATGAATAAGTGTGTATACACACAACAACAAACCATATCCCAGTAATCAGCAATATGCATAATCCCTGTGAGAACAAGAGCTTTTCAGTCGACATATATTGAGAGTTGCGTTTCGCTATTCTGTAAGCACTGAATACTTTTTGTTTCTGCAGTTTGTACACAAACGTCCAAACTGAGCAAAGGCTTGAAAAACAGTTTACACAAAAACACACAACATATACAGTATGTACAAAATACAAGAAGTATGTGAAAGTTGTCGGTGGAACTTTATTGATACAAGGAGCAGATGGAAGCCACATTGGACAGAGTCTGGAAAACAAACTTGTTTAAGAGGGGGAAGAATCTGGCTTGGACTCTCTTCCTACCTGCAGACCTGAGTCTGAACAGTCGGTTTTAAATAAAATAAAAGACGGTGAAATATTTATCAAAAAGCACACAGTGTTTTTTTTCTGTTAAATAATGTAGAATTATGATCCTGCTCACCAGTAAGACCAAAATAAAACCGCGATGACGTTTGAAGTTTGTCCCCTGGTGTTTAATGGTCCGATGTGACCGTCCTTTGGAATTTCATACTTAATGCTCCTTTAAATCTTTCCTTTGGTACTCGTCATTTAAATGGAGATCAGGATACGGATACATAGTTGGACTGATGCTGGACATAACAGCGTCAGAAGGAGTCGGCTCTCAGGTGTTTAATGACCTGGTTTGACCTTCTCTATATTAAATAATAAACAGCTCTCAAGCATTTTATGATGTATGTGTAATATATGGTGCTGTTTGGATTTAGTGCCTTTCTATCTATCTATCTATCTAAAATCAGAGTCTACCATGTTTAGTTACTTACATGTGCTGAACTATTTGTTTTTTCTCTTCCCACACCGGTTTGTCTGGAGGCAGCTTGCTGATTTTTTCCAGTTGGTCAGTGTGGTTCGCCGGCGGACGCCTGTCTTGTGGACGGGCAATTACTTAGACAAAGAGGTTCCTTCAGCCACTTTTCTTCTGCAACTGCCTGGTGATTTGGAGTGTTTTTGAAAATGTCTTCTTCAATTTTCACTTTTGAGCATGTTTTGCAGCATTTTTGCTTTTATTAGGCGTGCAGCGACAGGAACGACTGGGAATACCAGAGTCGCCAGGTTGGACTCAAACTTAGGACATTGCTTTTACATGGTCAGTACCTTCGCCCTGTGAGTCACTAAAACGCACCACCCAGCTTTTTCCACATTAAGATTCATTGTTTGCTGTCAAACATTTGACCTCATAATTCATATTTCTGCCTGCCAAAGTAAATTCATTATTTTTTTCTAACTATTATAACTCACTCATATCCATAAACCTTAGACTCCGACTGGCATGAAACCCACTGTTTATTCAAGACATTATTACCTAATGTGAACAATGATAATAATCTCTAACCTTGGCAACAGAAAACAAGCAAGTTGAATAATGATAGGGGGAAAAAAATCAAAGTTTAAGAAATACACCAATAAGAGCTTTTTTGTGCTACATGATTAAAACAAGTTATATTTTAACTTATTAGAAGGTATTACAATCACAAGAAGTTGAATAAAATTAATTATTAAAATACTAGAAAATACTGAAATAATAACTTCAGTATAGATCAAGTAAGAGTTAAGTGGCACAAACGTCATTATATTCATCATAAATTCCATCATTGCAGAGAGAAATAGAGGGATTGGAAAGTCCAGCTAAACAACTATCCGCCAGATTTATTTTATTTTTTTATTTTTTTACCAAGCCTTCCCAAGACAAGATTCACTTTCATGTTCAATTCTTGCCAAGTGCTTTATCTGCAAGCTGGGTTGGACGCCCCAGAGTTAGAAAAAAGGAGGACTATTCCCTGTGGTAGGTCCAGAGATTGTAGCCAGGATCATGACTGCAACCGTCAGGATTAATGAAAGGAACGAGCCAAAAAACCCCATGGTTACGATTTTTGTTATTGTGCCTTATCACCACAGAAAAGAAAGGCATTAAGTGTTGAATGTCTTTCTTTTGGTCTTTTCTCTTTTAATCCTGCAGGGATGAAATAAACCAGTTTGTTTGAAAAAAAAAAAAAAACATGCTAAGGAAATCCAAGAGCTTTGCCATCGCAGCTGAGTTTGTGAAATCAGCAAGTTAGTGAGATATGAGGGATAAGGAGTCTCTCAAAATCAAAGTTGTCATCTCTGATGTGTTTGACCTTCTACGGAAGATGCAAGAGGATCTTTATCTTGATCTCAGCCGACCTTAAGTGAAGGAGGCTCTTTCTGATGTGATCATATCATCCGTGAACGCAGAGACTGAGCTACAGTAAAATCAGCCTTTACTGAAAGTGATGAGCTGTAGCTGTTTTTACACAACAACCAGAGGAAGTTCTTCCCTCGTCCCTGACGTCAGCGCACGGCGTCCATCTCGGTGGATGAAGGTTAGATGGTCAGAGCAGGGAGAAGTTGTTCTTGTTCTATTGGGAACAGACCCTGAGGCAAAGGTGGTCAGTGATGAGATGTTACAAAATGTTTTTTGGAGGATGTGGATGTTCTCCATTGTGGTTAAGACATAAATTCTCTGCAGGAGGATGTCATGAACTTCAATACCATCCCATCATATGAATTGAATTCCTACACATGGACAATCAGGCAGAGCAAAAGTATTTTTGTTTTGCCTTTTTTTTTTTGCATACCTGACAGTACAGATGTAACAGGAAATGAGGGGACAGACAGGGAATGACATGAAAATCCCCAGTTGGACTCGAACTGGAGACTTACAGATGATTTTGAGTACTTCTATTTTCTGTAGATTGTACTTCAACTTCTATTCATTTATGTGACAGAAATAGTTACTAGTTATTTCACGGACTGAGATTTTAGAGACAAAATATGATCATCATATGAAATCATGTATTGTTCTCACTAAGTACTTAATATTAGCTCCTGCTACATGAAATGCTGCTTACTCACTTATGCATCACTAATAATAATCCATTAAGATAATATATAATAATGTAGCTCTGAAAAGGGACCATTCTGATGCATTATGAATACTTTTACTTTTAATACTTAAATTGTGTCTTGCGGAAAATGCTTCTGCACTTTCAGAAAAGCAGGATTTCAATGCAAGACTTTTACTTGTCATGGAGCATTTTTACACTGTTGCATTGCTACTTTTACTTCAATAAAGGATCTGATTACTTTTTCCACTGCTGGCCAGCTCAATAACTCCCAAACCATGGGGTTCAGGAAGTACAGCACTGTGCCCTTCATGGAATTGGACATCTATGAGTAAGTCTCTGGCACCAAACGCTGGATGCACGACATCCACCACCCCAAACTCCACACCCTCACTTTCGCCGTACTGAGAATTTATTCACTCTTGGCCCAATTCAACAAGCACAACTTCAATATGTTGTCAATGCTATGAGCAGATGTTGTTCAAATAAATTATTTAAAAAACACTGATGTTAGACAACCGAACGTGATCTGGGGATTTGCAAAATCATCCATTATTAGCATTCAGTCTGGTGATAAGGTTTCTATTAAATATGCATATATACAGTATATGTCTGCTGAGACACTAGGGGGTGGCTATGTAACATCTGTCCAGTGTTACGGATTAAAAAATATAGTCTTGTGGCTAAATCTCACACATGTACCAGCATGTTGTTTAATTTACACTCTCTGGCACCGTGTTCGATATTTCACAGTGTAATCTAACACATTATCGTGTCAACGTCACGGCAGCAAGTTTAGACACAGGGCTTTGACCCTGAAGGCAAACCGAGCTCTGGAAGATGGCTGAGCTTGTGTGAGAAATGTAATTACATCTGCATCATATTGCAACTGTTGCACTCACAGTATGATGGATTTATACAGTGAGTTTTCATTCACTGATGACAGAGGTGTCACTGCTGTTCTATGTTGAATGGCGTCATCCTGATTGGGTGTCTGAGCAAAAATATGCCAATTTCAGAGCAGAGAGATGCAGAAATGAGTCACAAATACTTTACAGCACTATTATGGGATGACGCCCATGATTACAGTCCAGCTACAATGTGTTACTTTGGACCCTATCATCAGCTTTTAAGGCAGATCTGGAGCTGCAGAGGAATACCAGCACTCGCTGAAAGCCTCTCACAGCATCACAGACGAGGCCTCCTCCAGTGGAGATGAGAGGAGAGGAAAAACATTTGGATTATATCCCTGGGGTCAGCATAACACTGGAAATGGAAGTGGCCAAGAGGGCTGATTCATCTGTGCAGCGGGAGGTCCAGCTCCAACAAAATGACTCGGTTGATAGTGAGACCGGTCCCCTGACGGAGCTGAACGTCCCCCTCAAGGTTAACATGGTGAGTCTGCCCACGCTCAATATGGCTTCTATCACTGACTGTGTGGGGTGAGAGGTTGTTATAGATGAAATCACACCCAAGGAAGGTGAAATGTTAGATCCTGTATCCTTTTCCTTATAGGGCTTCATTCTTTAAGAGATATCATCTGTGGTGTTGTGGCCATAGAAAATAGGTGTTATTATATAAAATACTGTACGTATTGATCGGAATTATGAAAAATATTTTTTTCAACACATTTCCTTCCTTCTATAATTTGAATTTATTTACAGCATTTCCAAGGAATTTCCTGACATCTTTTCAATTAAGTTATTTAGAACAGTGAACAATCAAGTAAACAAGTTCATCATTGCCAAAGATATTCAAGAATGTGGCTCACATTACGTGACTCCAGTGGACGAGGTGTGTTATCTGTCTCTTGTTTTGAACCACGCCCCCACCAAAAAAACAGTCAAATCGAAAATGATTGTGAGCTGAGTCATCTCTTATTTTCCACTGAAGTGGCCAGTCAATAAAGGGAGGAGTGGCCCTTTCTGGCATGGACGACCTGGCAACGTCTTTTAAGTGATGCTCCACCCGAAACTTATCTCTAGAGCATCAAACATCCAACCAAGACATGAAAAATCACTCTAGATGGGTGTCACTTCCTCCTGCTGGTTAGGTAAGATAAGATAAGATAAGATATGATAAGATAAGATAAGATATTCCTTTATTCGTCCTGCAGTGGGGAAATACACAAGTAGTGGCATGAGCTTGGTTTCATGACGGCTACAACGATATGTTATTGGTGATTCATTTTCACAGCAAACCCTCACAGTTTTAGATAAGATAATTCTCTATTGATCCCCCATAGGGGACATTCAGGCATTCCAGCAGCAAGTATACAAATAGATAAAAGCATAAAGTATCTAAATTGTTATCTTGGTATGTGTTGAAGCTTTGCGTTGCTTTGTCGTGACATGGTTCCCATAGTGCTCCAACTCCACCACTGTGCCAAACACTGCAGCAGATATTTGGTTTCCTTTTTCCAAAATATAAATCTAGCTATATGAAGGGGTTAAAGCATGAGAAAGATTTTCCTTTTGCTCAAATTGACTGATTCAGTTTTTCTCTTCATGCCATGTTGTGAGTGTTTAAGCTCAAAGTCTCCATCACTTCTAATGAGCCGCTGCTTCACTTCACCTCAGGTTCTCTGGGCGATTCATTAATGGGACTAAATATACTGCATTTCCAGGGGGCACGACATGATGCTCACCTGCTCACATTCTCGCCTGCCTGCTTTTCACGGTACTTGAGGTGTTTTGTTTGCATAAATGCTAAATGGACTATATTTAAATGGCACTTTTCTATTCTACCAACCACTCAAAACACGTGTCACCATTCACATGTTCACATTCATACAGTGATGGCAGAGGCTCAGGAGTGATGCTTTCTATGTGCATGATGAATATACACTCACCCATTCACATACAAACATGGGGTTCAGCATCTTGGAGATAGAGAAGAGAAGGTATGTAGGGATTTCACCAGGAATACAAGGAACTAAATGTGTCCTGGCCTGATGATTCATTCGACTATACACATATTTTTGTAATTTCTTTAGTCTAAAAACTGAAGTGGCTTTATTCACTGTAGAAATTCAAAAAGTAATAAAACTGTTTAGTACCAGTGTGAGTTTCATTGCACTGCAAGCAGAGACTGGTTTGATGAGGAGCGCCCTCAGGAGAAGAAAGTTATTTTCATGATATCAAACTTTTTTTTTTTTTGACAGAAAATAATACATTTTTTAAAGGCCATTCTTAATTGTAAGGTTGAGTTGATTTTCTCCCTGTGTCCCAGGAGCATATGCTGCCAGCTCGTTGTTGTAAATAAAAGTAAATTTAAAGACATTGCTTCAGCGAAGGAAACAAAAAGCAAACTGATATTCCACAATCTCAAAGCAGCAGGACAAAGAAACCAAGGTCCTGAATTAGAAGAGGTCAGACTGTGCTTTAAGACCATGCAGTTCCTCTTGTGTGGATGCCAGCTTAGAAAATGTTATTATTTCAAACATAATTCTCGTATTATTAGTATTATTTTTTTTTTTTATAGATTCCACACTGTTGTTTCCCAGAAGGTTGTGTGTATAACCTTTCATTGCGGTGAACGTATTCGTCATAATGCCCTTACTTAAGAGGGAGTTTCAATACGTCTAATTGTAACGAGCTGTAACGAGTGATAAGTAGTTTTCCTTGGAGACACTGCACAGGGACAAATAACATAATAAATATGAATAAATAGTTTGGCTGAACTTTGCATTCTAATATTTGTAATTTGGTATTTTATGGTAACTTGGCAAATGTCAGAGGACAGTTTCATTGCTATGTGACTTATATGATCGTGAAACGTTAGCTTAAAAATATAGCATAATAAAATAATAACTCTCATTTCGAGAATTGCATTGACGAAGCACCACCACAAAACCCACGCAGTGTTTCTCATCCAACAACATCCAACAACCAACGGGTCTGCTTTTCACTTGATGCACATCATTTTTGCTCGATATTCGTGTTATTTTGTCAACACGTGAAGTCGTATTATTATATAAAGAGGCATTAATGCACATCAGCAGATAAAGAAACTAAAGGATTCTGCAGGATTAAATTGTCTTTTGGCTGCAAAATAACCAATTAAAGATGATACCGGCCTTTTCTCAAATGTTAAGTTTAATTAAAAAGCTATATTTTGTGTGTGATGTAAAAAGTGTTAATTGGGATTTCGGAAAGTTTAAATGCGTGAAAAAGAAAAAGGGCAATATTGTTGTGGGTGTACTTTAATTTAAAAGAACTGGATTAAAAAGCACAGATAGTTCCCTGCAAACTTAGTGTTGTTACAGTCGCACCCTGGATGGATCATTATGGTCTGTTTCAACCCACTGAACATGTGTCTTACCTGACTCATAGATTTACACTGAGCATATGGATCTGTGTGTACTTTTGTGTTGGTGCGTGTCTGAAAGAGAAACAGCAACACAGAACTAGAATGATTAGAATCACATATTCTGATATATCCACCTATTGTCTCCTCCTTTTCCCTCCCTCTCTCACATACATAAACAAACATCTCCATAGTAAAACATTATTTTTGTTTCAGTAATGTTTTGGTGAACAAACAAATATCTTTAAATGCATGGCTTCAGTACATCTGTCACATTCAATATTTTCTTCCTACATGTGTCTTGATCGCAATCATTTCAAAGAATATTAATAAATAATGCACGAGAAGCCAATAATCCACATTGTTGTTGTTGTTGTTGTCAACATGCAGCTCAAACCATGCCGTGCTGGACGTACAGTAGTTGCAGTTGTTGTACAAATCAAATTAAGGAGATTTATGTTAACAACATTTTTCACCAAGATTGTCTGAATACTTGGATTTAGCAGAGCAGACCACAGCTTTTGGCTGCTCTCCGACCACAAAACCTATGGGAGCAACTGGGTTGGAAAAACAGCGACTGGGGTGATGTTATTCTGTTTTTTTTTTTGTTTTTTTATTATCGTTTTTTTTTATACTGTATATTACAAAATGTTGAGAACTTTTAATGAGTTGGATTTCAGTTATGAAATTAAAAGAAATAAATCACTGAAACATGCATCATAGATCATTTGGTAAACACTTACAAACACTTCTTCTCTTGCATTTACAGTCAGCGTGAGGTCGGATGAAAGTAATATTCTAAATCGAGCGAAATACTTTATTATAATCTGGGCCTGTGTGCCAAACTTAGCCTGTGGATATATATTAGTGTAATAGAGTATTTATTCACACATTATGTCTCTCATGATAAATTTTCTAAAGGCACTCAGCTTTGAGAGGTTTCACTTTCAAAGTCATCCATCATAAACACACAGATCAAATAAAACGTGTCCCACAGAGTGTCATTATATCTGAATATCTACTGTTCACCTGCAGTAAAATCGAGTTTTGCAATTATATCACCGGAATCTCGCTCTATTTTTCTTCCCCTCTCGCCCAGAACAATTTCTATAAAATTAATTTATACCGTAAAGTGGCTTCAAGGTTTTTTGCTAGATTTCACATAAGGGGAGAGGTGGGACAAGGGACCAGAAACGTGTGAACGGGAGAAGGGATGACGGAGATGCTGTTGAATGGAAAGCACGACTCGTGAAAAGTAAATCTGGTTTCGGTTTACACGCCGACTGGCTGCTGCTGCTCTCGTCCATATGTCAGCGTAACATTTATAGATTTTACATACATGCTTCTGCTCACAAATCAACAGCCCGTCTCTGTCGTTTTCTCTCCCTCCGTCTGCACTTCCCCTCTCGTCTCTGTCTTTCTCCTCTCTCCCTTTTTCGCATTGTGTCCCTCGGCTCTTAGACGTTCGCCGGGTAATGACACATACACACACACAGACAGAGAGAGAGAGAGAGAGAGAGAGACTCTGTGTCTGGACTTAGATGAGATTTTAAAATGTTGTTTTGAAACTTTGAGGCTTTTAGTAAAAGTCCAGATATAAATCTATCTTGGTCCCACAGTGGCATATGGCATTAACCAAAGAGAGACAGAGCGAGTTCTGGTTTGGAAATATACGAAGCTTTTGTCCTTTGTCTCCCTTAAAGCTTATTAATTTCAACAGAGAGAAGAAATAAGAGACTTGACAGATATAGTCGGTTGTTAAAGAGATTCTTTGAAACTTCATGCCTCTCTCTCACTTGATGTACTGCCCTGCTTGAAATGCAATCCTTTGTTCAGATAAGACAAGTCACACTGACTGTATTTATCTGGCTGCGTTCACATGCGTGGAGGTTCTTTCAGTTCTTGAACCCGGCTGCTCCGTTTGGGTGGTCACACGTAAACATATCATCACCGCGTTCGCATAAAAAACCACGCTAACGTTTAGCCAGCTCCTCTCGCGAAGGCCTGTGTTTCTTGCAGAGGTTTTAATGTGGCAAAGCTCCACCTGCACAGTCACAAAATTTACACAAAGAATTATCCGTTTAAACACGGATCCTCGAGTTACCTGGCTTTTGGAATCACGAAGGTAACATTACTCTGTCAGAATAATCCGGTTAAGATAATTGAAAGATTACTGGAAAACCAGTTAGGATGTCTCACTGTCAATTTGATTCAGGTTACTCTTTGGACTTTTTTTTTTTTTTTTTCGCTGTTTGTACAAACTCCCACTACCTGTTTCCAAGGTTTCATCCATTTTCTTTCCAAACACACAGTCTAGATTAGATAGGGCGAGTTTGTTAGTTTGTTTTGGCCAGTTGTTGTTATTTGATTTATTAGATCTAGTTTTTTGCAGTATCTGTGTTCTCTCCTTAAAAAATAGAGACTTGAGAGGATGATGAATGTACTGTATATATATATATATAAACTTCCACTTAATGTCAACAGAATCCACGCTGCTGATAAGCTCTGACTTCTGCTGCTACCACTGGGATCATCACTATTTTCCACTGTATTAGGAGGAACCTCCCGCTCAGTCGGAGTGGGGAGCTGGCAGCCTCTATTGCTGGCAAAGCGAGAGCAGGACACCACAGCTGGACTGGAATATTCTGTTTACAGGTTTATTCATGGTGACAGACAGGCTCAATGGTGGGGAATTAAAGGTGCATGAAAACAGCTTATGCCAAATGAAGAGAGTTTTTCCGAAACTCACTCAGTCCAATTTTGGTCCGAAAAGGGAAACCATCGCATCGAAGTCATGGTTACAGTGAATATTGACACATAAACTATCCAATTTTTATTTAATTTCACTTGTCCGCAGCTGTGTGAGCCGGCTGAACTTTCCAGACTCTCTCAGTGTTCGCCCCCCTGCTGTGGCAAAAACTCACCGTCCCATGACGAACGGACGACGCAGGCTGCGATAATTCACCGAGACAGCGAGTGATGACGGAGGCTTGTTAGAGGAAAACATACTGGACCAATGGTACAGATAATGTGTGTTTACGATCATCGCTTCACATCTGTATTAATCCTGCTAAAAGACATGTAATCAGTTTTATAGCTATTATCATTTATCATCATTCTCATCATTATTAATAAACAAATCTGTTAACAATATAGAGACTATGAGACAAAGAGGAGTTTGACTCATAGCTGGTTAGTCTGAATTATGCCATTGATTTATGTCATTAATATAAAGCCATAACAATAAGCCTGTTAGCTTATTGAAACAAGGGGAAACAGCCCGGCTCAGTCCTCAGTTAACACAATCAACAGCTATAGCCAACTGCAAGTTGTAGTAGCCCGATACTTAAAGTAATTAGAGTCCCATTTCATTGTCTTTGGCGGCACCTGTGGCAATAAGTGGTAATTGCAGGTATGTTTGATGAAGTGAAGTCAGTCAATTAGCGTTTGAAACCTGAGCCATGTCTCCATAATAATTCAAGGTCACAAGCGCACATGACTGCAAAAAGAGATGTCGTCTAAGACATTAACAATAAGACTATACCCCCGACAAAACAGCACACTGAACAGCGAGTCTGTTGGGTTAGCTTCGCCAACCCTCTCTAGTACACTACACATCACTAATACAAATTTTACACCAAAATTAGCGTTTAAATGCAGAGTTTTTAAAAGTGTGTAAACCCACGAAAAATAGGTGTTTCTTTTCCATGACAAGCAGATGAGCGTGTGAATCTGCAATGAATGAGCCAGACACAGTACAATAGAAAGCAGCATGGAGGCCAGTGACAAAGTTACAGCGGTCACTTCTTACTTTTACTTCTGTCTCTCTTTCGCCACTCTTCCATGTTCTTCCCAGTCTCCAAAAATCAGGAATAGTGTAAACAAAGGTTAAAGGATTAAAAGGAATGAAAATGAATAAATGCACCCGGGGGGGTCAAGTTTCCATCGCTGCTGATCGGAGCTGGAGCCGATAATAAAGAGATAACAATAGCAGAAATAAGCGTGACTACTGCAGAGTCATTTGACCCTGGAACAAATGCTGACTGATCCTTTACTACTGAAGACAAAAGCCAGATGTTAGTGGGGCTTTTGTCAGGTGTAAAAAAGGGGTTTAACTGCTCAGCTGTGTTGCCACCGACAACTGCAAAGGTCTTCATATGCACAATCACCTTTGTCGCTGGTAGATCAGACATTTACTTAAACTAACTCTCTATAACTTCTCTATAGAAGTCTATAACCATATTTTCCAAAACTTCAAATAATCACTTTACTCTTAGAAATGTATCATATATTATGGAATGATATATAAAAGACAAGTACACTTTAGCTAACAAATAGCTGCGGTGGGGCACATTACATTCATTTGGTCGACCAGTTTGTCCAAAGCGGCTTAGTTTCATACCTTTTACCACCGAATGGAGTCGATGTCGTGATTAGTGGTCGCAGTGTCTCTCATGCAAAGTACATGTGTAAATGATATCAATACAATCGTCATCATTATTCTTCCATAGCAGCCACACTACTTCGCAAACACGTATGCATTAGAGTTTACACAGCGTTTAATGACGATCATGACACAGCTGTACGTCTGTGTATGTGTGTGTGTGTGTGTGTGTGTGTGTGTGTGCGTCTCCTGCGCTCAGTCTCTGGTCGAGTCAGACAATAGGACTGTTATACTGGTGAAACCGCCGGCTCGGCCCCGGCCCGCTCCTCACATTTTCCATCTCACCATGTTCACTCGCTTTGCCTCTTTTTCCCCTCGTCTTCTCTTTCTGCTCAGGGGAGACGAGGAGTGAGGGAGCATTCATTTATACAGAGCCCAGCTCTTTCTTTCTCTTTTCATTCCTTTTTTTTTTCTTTCTGTCTCGCGCCTTCAAAACCCTCCGTCGTCGTTAATTCTTATTCTGTTTATGTGGACGTTTTTTTCTTCCTCGAACTGTCTTACCTCTTAATTTATCCTTTCTTGCGCTAAGTTTATATTCATTTCCAAGATGTAGTCAAAAAGACGAATATTTTAAGGAAAATTAAGAGACAAAGGAGAGCTGACAAAAGTGAAGACAAAGTTTCCGACGTCGCTCCAAGTAACATGCTGTTTTAATTTTTCTGAAATTTACTTGGTGATTCGATCTTAAGAGAAGCAAAAAAAATCAACATTCGAAATCTGGACCCTGACAAACCATCCTGGGTTTATAAAACTCAGTGCACTTTCTGTAATTGGCCTTCAGAAATTATTTTTATTATGCGGTGTTCCAGATGTGTTTATTGTTCGGGCTAAATATTGGATGTGCTTAAGTTAGAGTCTATTGTGTAACTAATCGTTCATGGCTCGTTTGATCGTGTTTTATCTGCCCCGCGGCCTCATTTATAAAAGCGTGTCACAAACAAGTTTAATCAAACCAGTATGCTTACAGTATGTCAAAGTAATTCTCTCTTTAACTCTGAAGTCGACATGGAAAAAGTCCCAAAGCGCATGCACTCACCCAGTTCATCATTTGCAATTGAGAGGAGCTGAGTGTGTATGTGTGTGTGTGTGTGTGTGTAGGGGGGGAGCTGAGACCTCACTCCACTGGTAGCTTTGTTATTGGAGAGGAAGTAAAATGATCACGCTGACTGAAAGCTGCTCTCTGACAGTCAAAATCTGTCCAGTTAGATTACAGGGAAATTACTCAGAAAAGTAATAACTTGTTGAAATATCTGCAAAATATTCATTTCAATTGTTTTGGTCTTATGTGTGTATTTATTCAGCATTAATAAAGATGGGGGGTTAATGTCTACTGTGTGTATTGTAATGTTTCATGTTTTTGGAAATCTCAAATTAAATAAAAAGAAGGGAAAAAATGAAAAGATTAATCTCTACTAAATGTAGACAAATACATAATGTTTTGCTGTTGGCAGAATTTTGTATTAAAAGCAGGCATGTCCAAACTTTTTTCCTTGAAGGGTCAAAATTTTAACTTAAAAATGGGCCACAGGCCAAAAACACCAATTGAATTGTATTGTTAAAATGCAAAATGATATTATCCCAACTTAGCTTAATTGAAAGTGTCACATATTTAAAGAGCCTTTTAACCCAAAAATGAAACAGCATAAACAGTGATTTATATTCGTATTAAATTTCGCTCAAAACATCAAACCTCATGGTCGGCCAACTTTGGCCTGCAGGCCCCACTTTGGGCAGCCCTGAACTACAGAAATGAAGAAAAAAAATCTTTTGATATAAAGTTACACTGTAGTTTTGATTGAATATAAAACATAATATTATATATATTGTATATTATATATAGCTGTGCTTAAATTGATCTGCACCACATTTTGCAGCACTGTCAATAGTCTCAATGTTCAATATGTCTTCTTTCCTTCACTTCTCGTCATGACTCAAGTGGATTTAAAAAGGTGAAATCGATGAGGAGCGGAAGCTTTAACCCCCGTCCACCGCTGGGTCATTACAGCTTTATGAAGGGAGCACCAGGCTTTAACATGTTGTCCAGTCAATAAATGATGCTGAGCAACATTGGTTACTATTGACTGTATAAACAACGTGAGTTTCCAGGAAGCAAGAGACGAAATCGCGAGAGGATTAATAAATCCAGACCTCCCCAAAATCATAACTTTTATGCACACAGAGAATCAGGCTACATCAGGTCCACTGTAAACAGAGTTGATGAGGGGAACAATGGCATAATTCATAATTGTTCACACACACATACACATGCAAGATCATATACACACACAGAGCTTTCACGACAAGTAACGTCCGAAACTCTCCTGCACATACACACACACACATATACACACACGTGCAGACTTATCTAAACATAGGCTGATGCAGTCCTGTGCGCTATGGAAAATGTATACGCGGAACAAATTTGATTCATAAATGGGCAGGTTTCAATTTGAATCCTCGCCCGCTCTCTTATGGCTGGCTGCTAAAATAGAGCTCAGCCTGTGGAACTGGAGAGAGAGAGAGAGAGAGAGAGAGAGAGAGAAATCACCATTCAAGGTGATTTGAGCGATAGTTTCTGTGTGGAGCTACAAGGCTGGTTGAGTGAATATGAGCAACCAGCCAGCGAAGCCAATTTTATACATGGCTAAGTTTCCTCTTATACTATGTACCTGAGTGCGCACACACCTACACACACACACACACCACACCACACACAACCCAAATCTACATATGTATAAACAGACACCCACAGGTACACACACACGTGCACATATCCTCACTTTGAAGGATTTTCATAATCTTTTTATCCTGCCGATGACCACCGGGGCAACAATGACCACACACAAATGCTGCACGCACCCACGAGAGCAGGTCGCCCTTTGTGACTCGAACGGCAGGCGTCCACACACAATGAGGAGCACAGTCATACAGACCAGTAGAGTAACACACAACATGTCGACCTAAATACCCAAACGTGACAAATGATTTCATTTCATTTCATTCTAGAACATCATGGACCTGCAGAGCCAGAGAGTCCCAGAGAGCCACCATTTTGGATGTATGCATGCACGAGTTCCCTTATGTTACTGACCATAATGTCAGCCTAGCTTGCTAGTGTCAGCATGGATTAATTAATATTATCTGAAGTATTGATAAAGCAGTAAATATTTCATTCATTCACTGTCAGTTATTTGTCAGATTTACTGTCAGATTTGTTAGATTTCAGTTGCAGCTTCTCTTTTAAGTGTCTCCAAATGCTGATAACATTAATCTACAATAAAAATTTCAGTTGTGTATTTTGGTATTTTTAATGCATTAATCAATTGTACATTTGGTTTTTCACATGTGCAGTGCGACATTGGCCTACATTCACTCAATTAAATGTCACTTAACAGAGACTCACACATGTCTACGCCGGGGTCGGTGGGTCTGGAACTGATGGGTCTAGAATCGGGGGCCTCACTGGCTCTGCAGTTCTGTTTCTCAAACCACAGACATTAATACGCTGCCATAACAGCCTCCACTCTCCGAAGAAGACTTTCCACAAGATTGTGGATGCTGGCTGCAGGGAGTCGATCCCACTCGGCCACAAGAGCATTAGTGGGGCCACCATGTTGGGTGTAAAGGCCTGGATCTCAGTCTTTCATTCTGAAGGTTCAATGATTGTTACAGAAAAATAGGAAAGGGCCCAACTTGTCGCCACAAAGTTGGTGGTATTATCTCAAATATTGTTGTTAAGATTTTCCTGTAATCGAATTAAAATTGGAAAAATATACAATACAATAATGTGGAAAATAGCAGAAAGACAGAGGGAGAGAAACAATGGATGAAACATGATCATAGCGCCACCGTCCGACACAACTTTTACAGCAAATTATGAATATATGTAATGTCTTAAAGATGTGACCGTTCGCTGTTTATTCTCTCAGTCAATAGGTGATTCAATCGACCGTGCCTTTCCTCTTCCACCACACAGCCGCACAGCCTTGTGACAAAATGAAACAAAACAAACAAAAATGACAAGTTGAGGACACAGATAAACTGTATTTGCCAAAGCACACGAGTGCCCTGTACTCTTTCCTTCTTCCACTCAGGGCGTGGTTCGATAGACAGGAAACAGTCCCCTCTGCTTTTAGCTGGGGCCCTGCGGAGGGTGTGTGTGTGTGTGTGAGTGTGTGTGTCAGGGTGTGGTGTGCCCACTCAAACACGTCAATAAGTAAAGAAATATTTTTTCCCCACTCTTTCGTCGGAACAAAGTTAAGCCGTGTCGTGCTTTCGAGCTTGAGTCATATCTGAAACCGATTCTTAAAACTCAGTTCATTCACAAACACATTTGCTGTGAGTGAAACAGCAGAGCCGGAGGGTGGGAGGCGAGATCTTCCAGGTACAAAATTATGAGAATATATTCCTCTGTAACAGATCTGAAAAACTGTATGCCATCAGACGTGGAGTGACAGAGATACTCCATTCTGCTCTGTGTGTGTTTGTGCGTATGTGTGTGTCCAGACGGACGTCAAAGTGGTCAGTTCATCTTGGCTGTCTTGCCAAGGGCTGGACCATTGTGGTTTTGTCTGAGCTTGGTGCCAAAATACTGCGCCTGCTGTGTGTTTCTGTGTGTGTGTGTGTGTGTGTGTCGAGTCGGGTTGTCCTCAGGCTAAAATGAGCACCGACCACAACAGACAAACAGATCGACTGATAGACAAAAAGAAGAAAAGCAATTGAGAGGCCGACCACAGAAAAGAGACAGAGCCTTCCTGTGAAATTTAGTTTCCAAACACAACGACTCCCTCACACACAGGACGTCTGACAGACCTCCACTGGTCTTTTAATGGGCACGGACCGGATCGACACCGCTCCTCCAGCTGCTGACTACCGGTGCTCCAGGCAGATTTCTTTGGCTTTTATTTTGTGAGGTAGATGTTGTAACGATGCCCTGCTGAGCCCAGTACGCATCATTTAGAATTGAATGTGGTTGAATGTGTGTGTGTGAAGAAACACTGTACAAAGAATGCCTTGCTCAAAGGCACATTTAAGGAGAACTGTTGAGGTTTTGGATCTTTCTCAGGACAGATTCAAACCATCAAATCGCAGTGGTAACAGAAGAGAGTAAGGAAGAGTGAAATTCATACTTATAACTGTGTGAATGTGCAAATAAATGAGACGTAGAAATTAATATACTATAAATAAATTATGGAAGAATTAGCACACATGAGTTTAATTGTTCTGAAACCAGCGTGTCATCATGAATCACATCAGTGCACAGTGAAATGTGCTGGCATGTTTATCATGTTGCTATAGGTGCCTGCTGTGAAAGCCTCACGTTTCACCAGAGAATTAATCACTCAAAAATAACTAAATACTGCTTCCTGTGCAGTACTGTTTCTTAATAAATACGGGATAAACAAATTTTTATATTAATTTCGTAGCTGTTGGAGTTTTTCTTTTCTTTTCCCCCCAACTCTTCTCTGATGTGTTAATTTACAACCCTGATTCCAAAAAAGTCAGGACGCTGTGAAAAATGTAAATAAAAACAAAATATAATCATTTGCAAACAAACAGCTTATTGACAACAGTTTTACAAAGTGTTCCTGAGCCCATGTATTAATCTCCTTTATACAATCATGTGTTTACAAAGTGTTGAACCTCTCTCCATCCTTGCTTGTGAACGACTGAGTCTTTCCAGGGTGAACCTTTCATATCCAATCATGATACTATCACCTGTTACCAATGAACCTGTTTACCTGTGGAATGATCCAAACAGGTGTTGTTGGATCAGTCCACAACTTTCACAGTCTTTTGTTGCTCCTGTCCAAACTTGTTTGAAACATGTTGCTGCCATCAAATTCAGAATAAGCAGATATTTGCCAAAAATCAATGAGGTTGATGAGGTCATTAAATACATTGTATGCTTTCTATTGAGTGTTATGCCAAAAATTGACGAGCTAATTATCACATTCTGTTTTAGAGAGTGTCCCAATTTTCTTGGAATCAGGGTTGTAGTTAGCAAACTGATGTATATCTGTGGCAAAAAGCTGCAGATATTTGTGGAGCATTAACAGTATTGGTGCTTTTATTACTCATTGTATTTCACATTACCTGCATAAACTAGAAGCACTTGAGTAGGAAAAGATATGCATAAATGCAGTATAAGTCATACCAAGCTACGGAGCAGCCAAAAGAAACTGAGGTTAACCTGTAATTGGGGCCATGTGCTCTCCCTTGTGAAGGGAAATAAAAGCCATGCCCATTATTGTCATTTGTGCAGAATATGACTGAGATGATTTGGCTTTTCATGCCTCAGAACCAGTTACTTACTATCATAGCTTGTGGGTTCAGAGCTTCCCAGCCACAGGACCGAAATCCAAAGAGGCCTGGGCACTGCTAAAGACATTATCGCTTAGAATAACCCTCTTTAGTGTGTCGGGCTCTGCATGCATGCATGAATGTGTGTGTGTGTGTGTGAGTGTTTATGTATGTGTAGTTGTTTTGACCAGCAGTTAAAGATCTGAACATGCAATCGGCTTCTCTGCGGTAAAGTTCCTTCTTTTTCTTTTTAACTTTTTTGTTGTTCTCATGCACGGCCATCAAGCCGGCCTCCACCCCTTCATCCCTCCCTCTGTCTCATTCTTTTCGACTTCTTGTCTTCATAAAACTGTTTTTAAACTTTGTATATCTTTTTTGATGAGGTTTTGCCCTCCCGTCCGTCTCCGTGCCCTTCTGTTGTCTTTTTTTCTCTCTTTCCTCTCCGGCTCCTTCTCTGTCTGTCTCTCTCGACAATGAACCTTTGTGACCCTGAAGACCGGCCCTTTTTTATGGGGATACCACTCGACTTCAGAACTGGGACGGCTCTGTGTCCTGCAGAAAAAGTTGTTTTCTTACCAATGTCTTTTCATGGTTTAACTGTTGTTCTAAGGTCACGCAGGACAACACTGTTAGCATAAAGTGTCAGCTATAAGTTCCTCTGAACACAGTAGCTTTCTGACTGAGTAGAAGCTCAATAATCAGTGTCACATATTTGATCTTCTTGCAAAATGAGAGAAGGCCAGACAGTTCCTGGTTTGGTGTTGTCAATCTGAACTTATATTCACACCAGACTTTGATGTGATTTACCCTCCTCATCTGTTTTGTGTCACACAATCTAGTCTACATATACAAATCCCAATGATTATATGCAGATATATTAGCAACACAACTGGATGAATTTGCAGCTTAATTGTCATTTTGCAGGTGCATTTTTTAAATGAAATTTATGCTCACCTTTGTTTGAAAATGACCATTTGAAAAGTTAATGCATGATGTTATATGTTCTGCAAGACATTAGGGCAGAGATTCAGAGGAGAAAAAAAAAGACCATTTAAACACTGAACACACTTTTTTCCTCTCGACATCGCATCACATTACATCACATAAAGGAGTCGTGTTGACTTAAGCTGTCTTTGCTTCAGCTCAGTTTGCAGTAGCAGGTGGTAGTAATGTAATTCAATCTCCTTTTTACAGTCATTTTTTGGTAGTTTTACATTTCATTTCACCTTAGTACATCATGCAAAACACTATGTTTGTGCTAATTGTACACATTCAGTATGTCAGGATACCAAGTTTATTCTAATTCTAGAAAGTCGGGCAGTTCAACAAAATAATGTTCATTTCTTACTGTTATACTTTTATGCAACGTCACTTCTGGTTTGTTTTTTTTAGATGCAAAAGCAAAATTTGTAAGTGCAAACAGTGACAAACTTGCGTGAGCTCTCAAACCTAAAAATGCATTGATACATGGTGGTTTGTTATGATTTTCAGGAAACTATATTACGCATTGGCCTGAATTACACGAGTAACATGGGCAAGTTTAGTGAAACGTTAATTTTCCTCCATGAAAACACAATCTGAAGAAACAGCCATGAAAATACAGACCATCATGTTCAATTTTTTGCTGCTGTACCCGAACTGGAAAGGCAGCAATATACATCCAGAAAAGATGTTTGTTGACGGTGATGACTTTGAATGCATAAATATTTCTACATTAAATAAATATAGAACAGACTGTCACCACATCTGCACGGGGAGGAGGTCACAGAGTACGAGATGGAGAGAGAGAGAGAGAGAGAAGAGAAAAATAAAACACTCGTCTCGCTTTGTATCGCTGCCTCCAATCAGATGTTGTTACCAGACTACAGGGATGACATACTGACAGCCAGGTGGTAATCCAATGGTTCAATAGTCATCCACTGTCGAGGGCTCACGGACGGTCGAGTAAGCCTGCGGACCGCTCGGCGAGTGGCATATGAGACAGAAGGAATTCCACATCCAGTGATGAGAAGGAGATGAAGTCATCAAGTGGCTAAACGAAAACGGAGATCAGGATCAAACCCACTCGCATGCTCCCAGATGTGGACCGGGACAAGGTGGAGAGAGTACCTGATTACAGATGACAGGGCCGGACTCAGAGAGGGAGAGACGTGAAGAAGAAAGGGAAGGAAGATGACAGGGATGGAGGGATGGAAAAAAGAAAAAAAAGAGAAGTTGGAGAAAAATGAAAGATGCACAAGGTGACAAAAAAAAATGGCGGAAAGAGAAGTAGTTTCTCTTTCTAATTGGAAATCAAAGAACAAAGGCAATTTCCATGCACAGGAGGAGATGGAGGAACGCCAAACATACACACACACTACAAACACAGAAACTGGGAAATGACCCAGAGGGAAATCACGGCTCTGACTGACGTACACGCCGATCAATTAAAACTTCTGCTCGATTGTGAGTGTGTGCTTACGTGTGCGTCCACGTGTGAGAGTGTGTTCAGCGAGCGGCGGAAAAGCCAGATAACAGGAAATGGAAAGGAAATGAAAAAAAAAAAAAAAAAAAAGCTCTGAAAATTAGAAGTCGTGGTTTCACCGGGAGAGATGTTTCATGTCCTCCTGGTCGAGTGGGAGAAGAGAGGAATCTTTGTCTCTGTGTCTTTAGCAGACAGGGGTAATTATAAGAATGAGAGGGTTGCAGCTTCTTGTAGGGTATCCCAGCAGAGATTTCAAGATCTTGTGTTACTATACAGCTGCTGCCACTCTCATATAGACAGTGTGTGTGTGTGTGTGTGAGAGAGAAAGGACAGATTGGAAACAGTCGCTGTGAGTCCATGTGTGTTTAGATGTCGTCTACACCAGACGAAGGGAGCTCCAGAAAGCAAACATGATTCCTGCTAAAGCAAACGTATAGTGCCCAAAAACAGTATCAGCACTGTTGACAAGTTGTAGGCAAGAGTGTGTGATTGGTGAATAAAGCTCAAAGCTCAATGTGACAGTTTAATTGGTGATGAACATTTTGTCCACGAGCACAGGGCAAAGTCACGATCTGGAGCATCTATCAGTCACTATTGGATGATTCTTCGAAATCCCACATTATGTTCAATGACATTTTTTTTTTTAACCAATGCAAATTATTATTTTTTACATATTATATCTATGCATGGCAGGATTCAATATACAGTAGTTAGGGTTATTGAACAATTGTGATTGTAGTAACTGTGGTTAAAGTCTGATTAGGATCAAAACATCCATTTAAAGGCAGGTTAGTGTTAGGCAACTAGTTAAGGGAATGATCATGGTCACAGTTAACACAAATGTCAATTGCTCATCCAGAGTTCTGCACGAAAGTTCGACCTGCTACTTGTCCATCCACACGTCTGTAATGAGGTTTTCTGCTGCTTTTGTTTCGTAATACACTCATGTATCACGTCTCTACAGTACTACAGAGTTAGTTTAGGAATAAAAATCTACTAATTTTTTTCTAAACAAATTTACTTCAAAATCCAATATAACCATGTGTTTATCCTTTTTGTTACAGTCTGATAGCTGGGCCATGACTAGACATCTCTGACATTGTGACTGACAAGAAGTGATTCAACTAACATGACTCTCTTACAGACGAGTGTGTGACCCAATGTAATGTTTTCCTTGAGTTAACTGTGCTTTATTGTTCAAGAACGAGCAAAGTTTATGTTTTTGGATCAGAGAGTCATTCTACTCTTATTTGTTCGGACACGATTTTGATTTGCTCGACTTGGAAAATAAGTGAAATAAAGCTCAGTGGCTTTTTACTCAGCTGTGCCAGGTGAGTTTCTCACAAAAGATGGAAAATGGCAACCTGACCAAACAGCTCGGAGCAAAGTCCTTTCTGTCTCGGTGCTTTCACCTCCGTGCTTTCGGTTTGCGTGCACTCTTTTTTTTCTGTCTGAAAGAGATACAAATAAAAAGAGACTGGCGTGGAGAGAAAGCAAGAAAAGGCAGGAACGCTAAACAAAAATATGGAGCATGACTCGAAAACCTCTCTCATACAACTTTCAAGTACAAAGAAAACCATTAAAGACACGTTTCTGAGGAAAAGATGTAAAGCTGCATCAGTTCCTGTCGACTATCAGCTCTTAGCTTCTGCTCTGCGTCACTCACACTCACACACACACCCACACACACACACACACACCAAAGATAATGCAGGCAATATGGCCATAACTGTGCTTGGATACCCCTCCCCTCCCCATTTATGGGGGTGGGGGGTGAGGTGAGGTGAGACACTGAAACCTAAGTTGCTCCTGATGGCAACTTTTGTCTGTTATCAGTAAAGACTTTTGTCCATTAAGGTCGAATAGCACGACATAAAATCCCTTTATTTACCATTTCTTCATCTATATCTCTCTGACCCATCATCTCTCCTATTCTCTTTCCTTTTATCTTCCTCTCCTCCTTGTCCCTCACTCTCTTTTGATGCCCTTTTCCCTCTCTCTCCTTGTGTACTACAGCTTTATTATATTGCTTTATTATATCTGCTATAATAAAAATGCAGAGTTCAACATTTTATTGATTATAGTTTAGCTCTGGCTTGTGTTGTAACATATCTTTTATATATATATTCATTGGTAGCAGGGTGAGGACGAGGAGGCCGCCTGGTGTCTAAACTGTTTCTTTCTTCATCCATCTGTATGTACATCACAGTGGAAGCTTCTGCTAAGCTTGATAAAAGACAGAGGCTTTCCTTATTTTGAGCACAAATTTTTCCCTGGTACCTTTTTGAACTTTTGACCTTTTAAACAATCTCCGCAAATCCATTTAGTGAGAATACATCCAGTTTTCGGCTCCCTCAGTCAATATCTGAGAAGCCACTGGATTTCCTGTTAGCAAAATAAATTAGGGAAATATTTTCTAATCACCAGCGATGTCAAAGCAAACCCATAAAATGTCTTATTTTCATACCCACAAGCATCCAGAGAGGCCGGGAATTAGTTATTTTAAATGACGACTTTTTCATTTCGGATCACGAAATCATTCAGTTCAATAGAGAGCAGAAGTCCTCTGAGGTCTAATAATCTCCCCAGTTGCCGTTACTTTCACATCCACACACACAAGCTTTCTAAACAGACCTGCCTCTTTAGAAAGTTTGAAAGCTCCTCTGTTACCTCAGCGGCCGCCGAAGCTGCTGGAGTTGATCCGAGACACTTGCAGGCCCCTGTTCATAAATTACAGTCATTTTGTGGCAAAAAGGAGCTAGCCAGTGAAATATTACTGATTGCACCTTTAACTTCAGCTACCAGCGGTCATTAGCATGCTCGCAGCATAAATCCCATTAGTACGCTATGGCATCATTTAGCATTTTTACATCAGCTAAACGGAGACAGCGCGTAGCACATCAAGAATGAGTTAGGCGGGAGCACCGATGAGAAAGTAATGACAGAGATAGGTGTGTGTGTGTGTCCTGTCTACTTTAATTAATTTAGTCATTTTAGAGGCTTAAGAGCAGTTTGTTAAGCAGGTACCTATGCATGTGTGTTATTTCTCTGTGTGTGCGTAAACCGCTCAAGGAGAGTAATTTATCAGACAGCATCTTGTTGCAGTGTGTTTTTTTTAATCTTCTAGAGATTCTGTTATTGTTAGAATTATGGTCGCCCACCGCAGGACAAATTCCTGATTAACGATTTGTGTGCATGCGAGTCTGCGTGCGTGCGTGTTTGCATGTGTGTGTGTATGTGTGTGTGTCACTATAAATCATATCTGATTATGATGATCAGGCAGGCAGAGAGATGAGCGATGAGAAGGAGGGAGGGAGGAAGACAGAAGAGTGAGAGAGAGAGAGAGAGAGAGAGAGAGAGAGAGCACACAAGACTGAGAGCTGATGGAGGGAGGACGGAGGGAAAACAGAGAGAGTGGAGGATGGATGGCAATACAGAGGTCATAATTCATACCAACAAACCTCCAGCACTCAACTGAAAAATGATGACGCTTCACTAACATTAAGTTACTAATCACTCATCCACGTGGAGTGCGTGTGTGTGTGTGTGTGCGCGAGTTTGCATGCATTTGCTTTGAAAGACTTCACATACATTAGACTACTAATAAGTCATTCTGTGTGTGTGTGTGAGAGAGGGAGAGAGAGAGAGAGAGAGAGAGAGTAAGAGACATTTGTTTCACTGACTTCAGAACGTTTTCAAATCTCTTTACTCTCATTCCTCATCTCCATGTTAAGCAAGGTTATTGTTTTGTGCGTCTGCATGTATTTTTGCATATGTGTGTGTTCCTTCCTGCACTCGAATACCAACTATACTTTAACCAACATACAGTTTGTAGAATACTGTAAACATACTGCATATACTGCACAATATCTACAGTACATGTAGTTGCAAATCTTTGATAAATGAGCAAATAGAGGTGTAATGTTCCCTACATGAACACTAATGTATATATGTGGACATGTAAGTCAGAAGAATCTCACTATAGAAGCTTTCCATCTAAAATAACTGAGAGGTGATGAGGAACTACTTCATCCTCCAAACGTGAGTAAAACTTCAGAAATGCATTAGAATATGTCATTATTGAGGGTTAACAAGGCTGTGTATATTCCAAGGATCCAACCAATGTGTGTCATGTCTACACACATATCCAAGTTGTCCTGTACTTTTAAAGGAGGAGAGTCGAAGAACGAACCCAAGTAAAGCTTCATCAGCTCTTTCAAAGCTCCCAGAAGCTACATGTTCACAATCCTGTCATGGCTAGAGGAGAGCATGTCTAAATACACTGATTCAAAACATTATGTGTTTAAGTTGTATAACATGTATTTTACACATGTTCAACAACAGAAAACCTGACTGTCCTGACAAAAAAAATCTGAAGAGCAAAAAGCACATACAGGGAGTAAGAAACAGAACACATATAAATATGCATATATGTTGCAAACAATCACCCATTGCTTGAAAAGGGGAGGTTTTAAATGATGAATTGAATGTTTTTAATGTAATGGTCGTGGATTTGTCTTTAGAATATGCCTGACTGCAATGAAACATTACGCATAATACGCCTCATTTCAAACCATGAATATTATGAATATACTTTAAAAATGTGGAGACTTTTTGTTTTCGGCCTGTGCGTTTTTGTCTTTCTGGACAAAATGAAAGCGACGGCCTTGAGCAAGATATTGAAGGCCCGCAGCTCCAGGGGAGCGGTTGTGTAGCCGACCCTATAGTTTGACCTTCCTGTTGAGGAGGCAAGCAAAGAGATGAATTTGTCCTTGGGGGATCGATAGAGAAAATAAAAAAGAACGTGAGCAAGGCCGTCTGTGTCCAAAACACAAAACCCAAAGTAGCTGTAAAACATGGTGGGAGGTGTTACCATTAACACATGTTGAAACTGGCATCCTTCAGACTGGGCCTGTGCGTGTGTGTGTTCATGTTTTCAGATCTCCCTGCAGAGTGTGTGCGTGTGTAGTGGTGAAAGAGGTATTTGGATTATTTACTTAAATAACAGTAGCAATATCACACTGTAAAAAATACTCTGCTACAAGTGAAGGTCAAGGTAAGAGTGAAAGTATTTACAAAAGAAAAGGTACTTAAAGTATCACAAGTAAGTAATGCTCCTGTATCACGTACTGTATTATCTGATTATTAATACTCTAACACTATTATTGTGCCTGGTCAAGATGGAACTAATTTTAACATATTACATGTACTTTACCGGTTGAGAGCTCAGTCATTCAGTCCAATATAATATCTTAGAAGCATGTTGCCAGATTTCTGAGGAAAGATTAATTCTGAAAAAGAAGTAAAGCTGTAAAGTGCAAGTACATTAAAATCATAATTAAGTACAATACTTGTATTTGTCCTTAGTTAATGACCACGACTGTTTTTTATGTGTGTGTGTGTGTGTGTGTGTGTGTGTGTGTGTGTGTGTGTGTGTGTGTGTGTGTGTGTTTGTGTGTGTATGAGCCTGCATCTGTGCATGTGATTACCAGAACTGTCTGCATCTGCAGGTAGATGAGCACTGACATCAACCCCAGCCTAAACCGTGTGTTTGCAGGTGTGTGTGTGTGTGCATGTGTGTGTGTGTGTGTACTGTATGTGTGCGTGCAGTCTATATGCATGCAGTGTGTGTTGTTGATGACAGTTGCTGATCAGTAACCTGTATGTTGATTGCAGGCTAATAGTCTGTGGTGAGAGAGACATTGAGAGTGTGTGTGTTGATTGCAAGGTGTGTGTGTGCCTGTGTGTATGTGTGTGTGCCTGTGTGTATGTGTGTGTCTGCTGATTGCAGAGTAATGCAGATCAGATGAAGCAAGAAATCGGCTTTTTGGCTCCATCAATCATCTCTCGCTCCCTCTCCCCCGTCTTTCTCTCTTTCCTTCCTCTCTGCCTCTCTCCTTCTCCTTGAGTTTCACTGTCTCGGCCTTTCTTTCTTTTTCTCTTTCGGTCTCTCATCATCAGCCCTTTATCTTTCTCACACACGCTTTACGAATTCGCCATTGAACCATTGAATTTCACACACAACACAGTTACGCCTGACAGCTACAGGTGACATTTTCCACTTTTTATATTTTCCCCCTAAGAGCAAAATATCAAGGGAAAACCAACACAAGTCTTCAATATATATTCAAAGTTAAAACAAAGACGGATTGGATTCATTAAGATGACACATGATTGATTTCCATTTTCAGCTTTCAGGCCATGTTGCTACCTGAAACAGTTGTAAAACAATACAGTGGTATTCGGTGTAGTAAACCCCAATTCCAAAAAAAGTTGGGACATGAGCATCTGCAATCAATTCAGAACAAGCAGATATTTACAAAAATCAGCGAAGTTGATGTAAAACAAATATATTGTCTTTGTGCTGTTTTTCAATTGAGAATATGTCAAAAAGAATTAGCAAATTATCACAGTCTGTTTTGATTATGTTTTACAGTGATCCAACTTTTGAGTAATCAAGGTTGTAGAAACGTCTGGGTCATCTCACTCAGTCAGGTTTAAGCAAAAAAGACAGAAATGCAGAAAGGACACCTGTAACTAAAAGAACTGTAACTGTAACCTGTAACTAAGAACAATTCAAAAGTTTCACAAGATAATGTATGATTGTGCAAAAGACTATGACAAAGTTGCACAAGCACTACGGAGAGCATTTTGATGAAGCTACAAACTTTCAACCCTCTTGTTCAGAATTATTTTTTTCAGTACAATTAGGCTTTGAGTTCCACATTCGAAGCTGCTCTATACACTCGCCAATGTAATATGTCATCTCCAACATCTGTACAAGCCAGTTATTGAGTTTCTTTGGAAATGCTTCATCAAAAAAAAAAAAAAAGTTCTGCTAATTCTGACAATGGCAAACACAACATTGAGAAGCCAGGTAGCACCACACCTTCTCACTGTAATGTAGGAGAAGACAAGTATGTGGGCAAGATTATATATTTAAATTATCAAAATGAAGGTAAGTCCAAGATTTTGTTTCATTTGACTTGTGGTTTGGATGCTATTGATTATATAGATGTAGACTCAGAGGGACGTGAGAGGCCACAGGAAAAACACATCAATGGGTTAAAACACATTTCTGACGCACTAATGGATTGAGAAACTGCATCATTAAAAATCCTTCAAACTATTTTTGCTCTTTAATCCCACTGCGACTTTAGTTACACTGACTCTTACCTCCGGTCTGATAATGCTGTGAGACCAAGCGTGAAACATTAGGCATCAGAAGTTACTTAGCTCTGTCTCAGATCTGTCAGCTGGAATCATTAGGCAGTCGCCGCAAGTTAAAGACGTGATGTATAGAGACTCATCTGGATGCTGTGCCAGTCACTTCCTGTATTGTCCTCTCAGTATTCTAAGAGATTCTTTTGTATTCATCCAGAGTTATTTAAATGGGATTAGTCATTTGCTGTGGTTGAGATCGATAGAGAGGAAGAGAGAGAGAGGGTGGGGTCAAACAGAGAATCAGAGAGAGACTGACAAATGTGTGTGTGAGCATTGGTGAAGTATCACACACGTAAGCATCATGCACATGGACACACACACATCCATCTGGAATCGCACTCAGTTATGAAGAGGAAACAGGTGCTTCTCCTTCACTTCAGATCAACAGATTGTGTAATCCCACTATCATGCTCTGATGGGATTATATGGTCCGATATGAATCACTGGTTAATCTTCAATACATTCTGCCTCTTGTGTTGGCTCTCTTTCCTATTGTTGTATGATACTCCCTTAAAAGAGAAAAGATGTTGCATCTGACCCGATGAGGCCTTAACGTCAAGACTCTTCAGCAGATTCGTCAGCTCGCTGTTGTAAATAAAATGACCACAAAATGATCAAGAAGATGAGGCTCGATTGAAGTGGAGCCATTTTTTTCCCTCCCCGAAAATGCCTTTTGCTGAAACAAATAAACTTGATGCTCATATGCTTCCCACACATTTTATATTGTAAACCAGAGTTGACACATACAAAATAATGAATAACAAGACAGTTGCACAGAATGAAAGTATCACACCAGTAGAGTCGAGCCCAACAAAAATGAAAGAGAATGTATCATGGTGACACAAAGCCTTCATAAAAACATAAAACAAAACCATATAAAAACTATGATTATATGCATATCTTCATTTCTATGAGCATTTAAGACAAACATTTCCATCTTAAGTGACTGAAGACTGTGTTCAAAATCAGTCCTCACTCATTCAGTACTGCCTGTATATAGGAGCGCAATAGTTTAATGTGTAGTGAGCAGGAAAGAAAGATTTCTGACACTTATGAATCATCATGTTGTGTCATTACAGACTGAGGACAGGTCAGTGTCATTTTTACATCTGACACTTTGCATTGGCGGATTGTTAGACAAAAATGTGTATGTTCCTTAGGTCATGATACAGCTCAATAAACTTAACATGCTCAGATAAAATGGCACATCAAATAAAATGATGATGAGATGTGTGATTTGTTTCATCGGTAACCACAGCCAATAGTGATGTGTAGTACACCTGTGCACCACTATAGAAATGTGATGTACAGGTCAGGTGGTGCTAAGTTTCCCATTTAACCCTAAAACCAAATCTTGACTGTCAAATCGGGAAGAATTAAGAAAAGGCTACTGCACAAATGTTTAAAAGTTGATCTTCATAGAGACCAGAGTTAAAGAGCACACACACACACACACACACACACACACACACAAACTGAAAGGAACAAAAACACATGAAAAGACACAGACACACATGTACATGCACAAACATACACATATAGGCACACACACTCAAAGACAGATGCAGGCTTATCTACACAAAGTCACACACACACACACACATGCACACAGAGATAGAGAGATAGATAGACACACATACACATAATATAACGTGTACAAACACACACTCAGACGCACACTGAAGGAAAGACACACACACACACATACACGCAGAGCAGCAGAGAGATAAGGACAGTGTAATGGAAGATAAACAAAGAGGGAGAGCAGGAGGAATAATTAGAAACATGAATGTTTGGTATTTGTGATGATGATATGATGATATATGAGTCCCGCTGCCGGCTGGCCCTTCCAGAAAGTTCTCAGAGGTCATTACGGAACATTCTCGAACATTCCCCCGCGTCCTGATGGGATTCCCAGATCTGCCAGCGTAGCTGTCAATTATATCCAGATTTTCAACTTTACTGGGGCCTCAATGCCACATCAATACTGCAATACCATCCCTTCATCTATCTCTGTCTCGTTGCCTCCGTCACGTTCCCCCCCTGTCCCTCCTCCCGTCTTTTCCACACTGGCACAATAGTGAGAACAATGCCAGGGTGCCACCACATCAAACACCGGCGAAAGAGAGAGAGAGAGGGACAGATGAAGAAGGAGACAGAGAATTACAGTGCGGGTCGAAATGTGATTGTGCATCAAAGCAAAACTGAGGGGAAAAAACTTCCTCTTAAACTGATTATATATCCATGAGAAGAAAAACCACAATGTCTCTCTCTCTCTCTCTCTTTCGATGTGTTGCTCTCTCTCTGTCTCGTGGTGCCAACTGTCTACACGCTACCACTGTCTACTTTTACACATTGCTATCAAAGCCATTTCTGTGGCATCAAACCCAGCTTTCCACCCGCTCCTTCACTTGAATCTTTCTTTGTTCGGCGTCGCTTTTCACATGACACGCTGAGCAATGACAATCCTCAGATTACTCACTCGAGTGGGACGATGAGCAGTTTTAAAGGGTTAATGCAACCTAAACCAGACTTGACGTGTTTTCCTCTTGATCTGTGACAGCTTATTCCATATTTGTGGATATCGCCAGTGTCAGTTTTGGGGGATAAGGACATATTTTCCTCATTAGAACTGTTGGCACAAGACGGAGTTATAATTCAGTTTCATGGAAAAACTCAAAAGAGCCTTATTTTGTTTCATCCAGCAAGTTGATTTCTATTTATTTCCAATGGAGCAACTCTCACTCTGGGTGGTGTTTACAGATAATGTTTGAGCTAATGTTGTGGCTGTCACTTAAAGGGATAATACAACAATTATTACTTTTTTTGAATTTCAGCTTATGTGAACTATAAAATAATTGTGTGTGAGAAAACGAAGAGAGCTCAATGATCACTTTGTCACAACAACATTTCAACTCTGCTGATTATTGATTTGTGGTACAACACACACACACGCTAGCAGAGCATAAGCAAAGCTGTAATATGATATACAGCATCAAATATGGATAATATAGGCAGCAACACTAAAAGCTTTTTAGACAGTGTGATCACATCAGGAAGTTAGTGATCATTATCTTCATGAAGAAACAGAACAATGAATGAAGGTTTAACAAAAATATCAATTAAAATAATTGTTATAATTTTAGATTACAGAGAAACTCCAGCTCACGCTCAAGCTGTGAGAAGATTGTAAAAATGCCATGTGAGAAAATAATCACTTATCTCAAAAGGGTCTGACAAAAGGTGCAACCGGATGCAGGATCCAGTATATTTGTCCTCGACCTAAAGTAGGAAGTAAACTTGAGGATACAGCTGCCTCTGCTGCGCCCATTTGAACTATTTATTTTTAAATATGTCTATTGTGAGTCTGCCAACTTCACTGAAATGAAGAATAAACTGGAGAATGCTGGAGAATTTATGAAGAAACTGTGGTGGGATAAACTGCATTGTCGGCTTTATGTGAGGGAGCAGCTGAAACAGTATGAAGAGTTGGAATAAAAGACAGAAAAGAAAGTGAGTGGAATGTGTTGAAATGAGAGTTAAAGTGAAAAGACTTGAATGAGTGTGAATATACGAGAAGGAGCCAAGGTGTCATTTAAGTGTTTTAGTCGGGATAAGGGGAAACCATTTGTTGAGACCTGAGGCCTATAAACACTGCTGTGTACTAGAAGGAATTGAGGTGTATGTGTGTGAGTGTGTGTACATAAAAAAGAAAATATTGGTTCTGCTTTGTTTATCAATAAAAAGGTTGTTTACCAAAAAAAAGAAAGTACTTAAGACCTTTATTTTGAAAGTCTTTAGCACTCCTGTAGTCTACTGTAGGCCCCTGTTGCATCATTTTGAAAATCCGGCTGACTCCAATGCCCTCCATTAATTAACAGTTACCATGTGGGGGCTTTTATTTTGAAAATCAAAGATACTCCACTGGAGAATTTAAGAAGAAGTTGCTGCAAGATGAGTAAGTAAACTTATTAGGTACTTATTAGGTACTTGTTCAAAAATCTAATACTTGTTTTGTGTGTGTGTGTGTGTGTGTGCATGCATGTGTGTGTAACATCATTTAAAAATTCACCAACTGCACTTAAATACTGAGTGACTCCCTTTTTTAACATCGTGACAGAGACAGGACTCAGCTTTGCTGTTAAATATGTAATTGTGGCGTCAAAAATGTGGGAAAAGTCCCTTTTTTCTGCTTCCTTCCCGAAACCTCTGGTCTCGGTTAACGTCGGAGCCGATGATGCAGTTGGATGGCGAGTAAGTTGAAGAGAATTTTTGAAGAAGGGTTTTACGGCTTAACCGCCCTGCGTGATACCACCCACCCTAATTCTTGAAAAATGTTAAATATTTTCAAAAAGGTTTTTAACGTCGTGAGAGAGAGAAGAGACTCAGCTGAACGCGTTGTTGCTGTAAAATGTGTGTTTGTGGTTTCAAAGACGTGTGAAATAGAGCGAACAAAAAAAAAGTCTTCTTCTGTTTTGCTCCTGAAATTTCTACTTTTTTACTCTCAGGCTGCAGATACGTATTTCAATTTGAAGTTCATGAGTCAAAGGCACAACTTTAACCCACCTGAGATATCACTTCAGAGGCAACACAGTTTACGTAAAAACGCATCACTGTCCGACCCACGTGCACACACACACACACATGCACACCTTGTAGCAGCGTCCTTGACTCTGAGGACCGCTGTAAATTCACCAAAGTGTTTCTGCATCCAGACATTTTCGACAGCACATTTACAAACAACCGGCCACCAATCAGCTCCGGACTCCAGGGTCTCCTGTCTCCTGTCCCACCACCGTCCCTGTTGTCATCTGGAGTCAGCCATGAGAAATCGTTCACATGTTCAACTGTTCAACTGAGCTGCAGCTGCGATGTTAAAAAAACAAAAGAAACTCCCCCCGTTCTCCCAAAAGGCAATAAATAATCACACAATGCTTCATTACTGTTGCCTCCAATTCTTTTCAATTCCTCCCTCGGTTGTTTCTTGTAAGATCGAATCCACTGAGCTAATCCGATACACATTTGATGACATGATTTATTAATTGATTCACTCAAGCGCACTCGCAAACACACAATCAAATAGATGTGTACTGCAATGTTAAATGGCTAAACTATGATCTAATATTGGTGATTATCAATGATTTCACATTGGACCTGCCTTTAATGTAGTCTTATGCTTCAGATTTAAGTTTTTTTTTAAGGCAAAAAAAAGCTGAATAAAGGAAGTTTGTCGCAACAGTAAAGTTCAGAAAACAGCATGAATGTGGAGAAAAGGGCAGAGGAGAGAATCATGCAACAAATACATGTGCAAAAGCATAAAAAAAATAAAGATTTGCCTAAATCCATAAAAACAAAAAAGTCACACATATTTGCACGTTCGCAGGCCCGAGACACAAATTTGTTCAGTCACTGTCTGTTGTAGGCAGAGACACACACAGAGACATATTTTTGTCTATAAACCGCGCTCATCCATCATCTTAGCTCATGTCACATGGGTAAACTGTCTATGACGACACATGATGTTAATTTATCATTCCTCCCCAGTGTGTGTGTGTGTGTGTGCTCCATTCTCTTCTCCTTTCTTTTCCATCTCTCCATCTCTCCCCCGTCTGTCCGGTTTTATGACATCACTCTTTTCGTAAACATGTGTGAAAGCGAGATAGAGTGAGTTTGTGTGTGTGGTGTGTGTGTGTACATATTTATTTCCTGAATGAATGGATTGTGTTGTAATGTACATGTGCAACAAGGCTGGAAGTCACAAAAGTTTGATACCTGGGAAAATTGTCTGTCTGTAAACTGCAGGCTTGTATTCAAGAGCAAAAGAAAAGAACAAAAAAAAAAGTCGAATACAATACATAATTCATGCAAAACAAACAAACAACTGAAGGACAACATATGTATGTAATTCTATTTTTTTCTTTTGCCTACATTCTTGGCCAAGACCAATGATTTTTGTTTACCTTTGTGTAAAAGTAAAAATCCATCTTATCAATAGAACTTGACAGAGTTGTACTGATGAATGTTTCTTTTCGCATTTAGTTTGAGCCGTCTTCATGATGTTCTTGTTTTATGTGCATCTCCTTTATTTCAAAGCATTTAACTGACTCTCTTGTCTTTCGCCACTTCATCCACGTCATAAATAAATCAGATTAAAAATGAAAAATTACGTTGCCAGATCTGCGTTGATTAAATCCAGGCCAATCAAATTTAACATCACCTGCAAACATATATCCTGTGCGTCCACTCGTTCGCTTCTTCTGGTGTTCCAAAATGATTAAGACCTCTGCTGACAACATTTTGACAACAGGATTCTCCATTGTAATAATGATGAGAACGGAGTTGTATAAATTACAGCCTCGGTTTTTGATGTGAACAAAGAAACATGTTATTTGTCCCATCTTTCTCACAGTGCATTGAACTGTGCGTCAGGGTTTTTTTTTTTTTTTTTTGGTCTGACTAAACCATATTTTACTCATTTAGAAAGCCTGCTATTCATGTCATTCTCAGCCAGAGTCGTAATAAATAGGCTCTTTTTCCCCCCCCCTCTTTGTTTCTGACAGTCTCGCTGTCTGTGCCTTATCTCTCTCACCCCTTGTGCCGTCGTAATTATTCTTTACTCAAATGCTTTTTAACAACATGCAGTGTTTAGAGGGAACATCAGGGGATGAACACACGCTTCAGAATAAGAGTAAATGGATCATTTGTACACATGAAGCGAGCAAATACAGTAGTGGTGAGTTGATCACTCCTTCTTTCCTCCTCTCTAACTTTCTCTCTTTTTTCCTCTTCATCCATCCCTCTTCTCTTTCTCCCCTTTCATCAACCCACCCAAATACTATCATCCTCTACATTGTTCAGCACTGGTGACACTGATATGCAGACTGAATTTGTGCATGTCACTGTAAGTGCACATTGTAGTGTGTGTGTGCGAGAGAGAGAGAGAGAGAGAGAGAGAGAGAAAAGGATGATGATGATGATGATGATGATGAATAAGGCTCGGGAGAGGAGGGAGAGAATTACCTCTGAGCATGAGGGAGTGAAATATAGACAGAGAGAAAAAGAGACATTGAAGTGGGGAGAGAAGGAGCGATAACATGAATGGAGACGAGCGAGAGGGAAAAATGAAATAAAAGGGGGGATTGAAAGGGAGGCAAAAGCAGGGAGGGATGAGGGCGAGAGAAACGGGGAGACAAGAGAGAGGGAGAAAGAGAAAGCACTCCAGTATGAGGTGTGAGCACGTTTCCACGATTCCCATGTTGTTGTGGATGGTGAGAGGGAAAGGATGGAAAGAGAGATGGATGGGCTATAATCGCATTTTCTGTGGCGTGTGCACGTTTCATGAATCCCATGTTGCTTTTTGGCTCTGGGCAACAAATTGAGGGTAAAACTAGCAGCAGAGATGAGGAATGAAAAATTTAAGATAATATTCAGAGCAGTTCCCCACGGAAAGCCATTCTGATTCGCAGCATATGCAAGTGAGGAGAAGGAGGAGGGCGAGAGAAGCAGTGGTGGAGGAGTGAGGCGTGGATGGATGGGGAGAGGGAGGAAGACGAGGAGGCGAGGGAGGGTGGATGATGCGGGATGAGGAGCTGGAGGTGAAGAAAGGAAAGGAAAGAAGAAGAAAGAAAAAAGCCTAGCAGTGAATATTAAGTTTCACCTGTTGCAGAGCTGGATGATTTTCTTTAGACACAGATGAATGTAGTAACATAACAGATTACCTGGCGAGTCCACTGCGACCTTTGACCTCTCAAACCACCTGTAATTACCCACCACCGCACGCTTGTGGCCGTCCTCATCATGAGTGTGAGTCCTCTCCTGAATCCAAATAAAATGGGTGCAATGTTTGCCAGGAGAGAGAGCGATACAAAATGGCTGCCTCAAAAATGGATCCAGATGGAGTTGTGACATCAAACCCAATATGGTGAGGGACAAGATTCCCAACTTGAGGGGTTTGTGGGGGGACGCCGGCCAGGTCTGCGTTAGACCATAAAGAGTCCCGACGGCCTGCGCTCGTCTCATGAATGATTCATGTGCAGGAGGCAGGTCAGGTTGTGCCGGGTGTCGAGTCAGCTTTCACACCAAAACTTGGAGCGCTTGTTTTACAGTTTATAAATCGAGTGTGCTTTGAGTATCCCATTCACGAGTTCATCCATGTAAACCAGGGGTGCTCAATACGTCGATCGCGAAGGTAGTATTGGTAGATCGCATGACATTAAAAAAAATAGACGTCAGCCTATCATCCATCCCGTCACTTGATTGATATACAGGGCAGCCAGTCAGATGACAACTGAATTTTTCTGACATTTCTGACTTGTTTCAACTAGTTGCTAATAGAAGAGAGGTAAGAAAACCGTTCTCCAGCTCTAAAGCACTGACTGACGACTGAATGTAAACAAGGAAATCTAGCGGCTCTGTGCGCTCTTAAAGGGGAAGTACACCTTTTAACAACATATACAAAATCACATAAAAACATAAAGACTTTTAACCTTTTTAACCATTATATAAAGTTATACATGAAATTATGAATTATTAAACTTATATTATTGAATTATGAATTTTCTTAACACAGTTTAATATATGAACTATATTTATAACCATAAACTGTACTTCTGCCTCTACCTTCTCTGTGACCTTCTCTTATATGACCTCTCATCAGAAGGTCGCTGATTCGATCCCGGGCTCTTGCCGTCGTGGGCAAGTTACTGAACCCGAATCGCTCCCAATAGCATCTGTGCTATCGGTGTGTGAATGTGGCATGTGCTGTGAAGCCCTTTGAGCGACCGGTAGACTAGAAAAGTGCGATATAAATGCAGTCCATTTACCGTTTCTGTGGTTCAGTAAGCACTTTGTGTACTGGCTACTGATGTCGTTCCGCTCGGGAGGAGAAAAGAACATCTTGGATGCATTTGCACCTTTTGCAACATCTGTCAGCTTGCTTTTTGCATGCATTTACACTTTATGCTGTTTTTGGTACTTGATAGCTATGTGATCTGCCGAAGAAGCACAGTGACCAAATGTAACCGGGGTCACGGGAATAAAGACGATGACTCAATACAGAGACATCACAAGCATTCTTAAAGTAATCTAATTGTTAGGTTACTCTACATCAGCCACCTCAGAGTCCTCACACCACAGTGACCAACACAAACACAAACAACAAACACCAGCTCTGCACTGAAACGATGATGCATTTAAAAACAGACTACCGGATACACACGGTCATATATAGCAACTCTGGCCAAAGTGGAAATTTTTCTATGGAACCAAAATAACACCAAGGCTTGACTTCAAGCTGAACTGAAAAAAGAAGAAAATGCTTGGTCGCCGCCGACTGTGCCTCGAAGAGGGTCGTGATGTTGGGATAAAACATGGAAGACCAACATGGGATAAACACACTCAGTGATGAAGATCAGATGTCGCCACACAGCAGAAGCTTTTCTACATTCTTGTATAAGTTATTCTTGGAGCGAATGATGATCAGCCTCTGGTTTTGCTTGTTGAAAAATAAAAGGTATAAAAAGTAAATTCTAGGCATCTGCTGTCGAGGTGAAATCTGAACATTTATTTCTCATGTGCTCTTCTTTTTTCCAGAGATTAAACTCTTTAAACTCAGTGGTGAGTTCATACATCTGAACTGTTTCTTCGAGATTTTAACCCCCACCGTGTCGAGATATGATGGTGGTCGTCTGATGTTATGAAGTCAGACGCTGCATAACTGTCTCCATCGGCGTCTCTCAGCTCCAGAAAAGTGTAGAAACACTGAAGCCAGAACCTGTAAACTTTGCCTCTTGAAGTAACGCAGCCAAAACCTCCAAGTGGGTTTCTGACCTTTAGTCCTGTGTGCCTATCCATGAGTGACATGGACTGCCATCACAGAACTGCTGGCTCATGATAGGAGCTGAGGACTGCTGAGTCATCACATTACGTGGATCATTTGCTGCTAACAATATTCTTTATAGCCTCACTTATGACTTTGCATTTTCTATTCTCCCTTTCTCCGTTCTGTTTCCTTCTCCTCCTCTCTCGTCTCTCTGGGGCATAATGATTGCTGTTCTGCTCGTTCTGCTTTGCACAAGATTTATAATAAAAATCTATGGTGAAGATAACAAGGATTTATGTCGAGCGTCGATGGTCACACGTGGTATTTTAGTTTATACGCTGGCACTTTTGGCCTCTCATTGACCTACAGGTGACAGACAAGCCGTCGTCTTTCCATTACTTCAGAGGACGTTACATTGACTTACATTCATTTCCTGGAGACTTACCTAAACTAACCCTAAACCAAACTTTACTCTAATCTTAAACCAAGTCTTTACCCTAAAGTTGAATGATTTGCATAAGGAAGTCGAGTCCCCTCATTGTGACTGTGTACATAGATTTATAACTACACAACATAAGTAACTCACATCCACACATACTCACAAGTCCATGAGCCAATGCTAAGGTATTACATGCACAAGGTGATAAATGTTGTCATGCATATATTCAGACAACTCAAATCACTGGTCCCGAGCCTGCAGCGGAACAAGCTGTGCACACTGACATTGACATATTATCACATCATAAAGCTGTTGTGTCCTTTCCTATTGTCACATCCTGCAGATACAACAGCAACAGTGTATGTTCACCTGACAAATGTGAGACGAATACTCACTCTCCTTTTAGCTCTGTTTTGGTCTCTACCCATTTTTTAGAGCAGGAATATTTGCCTCTTTAGCAGGTAAATGCTCCACTATGTTCACCAGCTAACTTATATGGGCAATGCTTTTAATGTATTGTTATGGGTGGGATTAGCCAATATTGAAAACTCATCAGGCTGCCAGTGGTGTGTGCATGAATAGACTACAAAAAACTATGCAAGTGCTTTTTAGATTTTGCCATTTACTGACTCATTCAAAAACCTCAACCGGACAATCAGACTTCCACCCTCACATCCTCTTTAACTGTTGGCAAACTTTTCCACTGAAGGCAAGCTGGTTGGAAAAAAACCTTTTACACTATTTTGGAGGAGATGGAGTTGCAGAAAATATGTCCTAAACAACCCCCCCTTCCTATCCTCTGTTTTGCCTTTACATCGGCTTGATTCCTCTGACAGCCGTGATGCTCACATCAGATTTTCTCTATTAAATGAATGTTTGTCTGTCTGTGTGTCAGAGTGAAGCACTGATAATGGATCTGTCCTGTTTATCAGCGGACGCAGTGGACATCTGAGTAAAAACGACTTTATTCACATACATAACAACATTATCTCATTATTGCCATAATACAGTTACTGAGAGACAGATTGGGCATAAAAGCTTTTTGGATTGCCGGTTTAAAGATCGGATCACGAGCTTGTGACACTCCGGGGTCGAATTGGACTTTTGTCACACGTCCTCTTGTCTCGTATCTTTCCGGCTTCCATCTCCTGGAAACAACAATTATTAACTCCTTTCACGAAGGAACACTTTAATCCCATTACAGCTGCGTCTGGCACAAATCTGCTGCCGCTGACTCAGTTTTGATTTCCTGTGACCACACAGACTATCATGTCTAGACAAAAAGGGACGTTTGTCTTCACCACTGTGCGGAGGTTTGGTAAATATGGCAACATCCTTCAGACCAGGACTTTTTCTGGGTTGAGTCTGTTTCAATAAATGAGCCGAATGTCTCCTCACCAAATCATGACTCAACCTTGTAACCTAGAGATTAACTCTTATGGGAACATTACAAGGCTGAAAAAAAAGCTCTGCTCCTAAATGAGCAATACAGTATTTGAATGAAGTGTTTACAAAGTATTATTCCGGTCGAGTTTGGGGGGACAGGAGAGCTTGGAGGATAAAACAATAACTTTTTTATGGAGTGGCTGTTGTGTGTTTTAGAGATAATGAATAATGAACTGTGGGCGATTAATATTTACAATTGTGAAATGGATCGCTTTGATTCTTCCAAATGCCCACAGTGATTTGCTTGTGTACAACTTACTGTCATTCATACTGTTTTCTGGCAGTGGAGCAGGAAATGTGATTAATTCATTGCCCAGAATTTCTGCCTTTTTAATGCCAAAATTATGTTGTCATTGTTCATATATAGTTATAATTAGGTTGTCATGAAATATCTTTTCTTGTGTGAATGATGAAGTCAGAATCCTCAAGCTATCCTCCCTCCTCCGGGGTCACAAATTGTACCCCTGATTAACAAAAATATAATGGAGACATCGGAAATTGAAGACTTCCATGAGGCACCAATAAAAAGGCTTTTCTGATGGCTCTTTTTGAATGTGTCCCATTAGCAGCAGAAACCCAATATTCCAGCCCCCCCGCTCCTTTCTCTGGGGGCTAAGAGGTTCACAGAAAAGCATGATTGGAGAATAGAGACACGAGAAAGGAGACGAGAGAGAAAATAGAAAAAACGAGAAAAAGGGTGAGGCTTTAAATTCATACAAGACCTGGAGGTAAAACAGCTGAATATTACCTCAGCTGGACTCATTATAAACTATAGGTGGTTTATTGATTTGTCACAGCAATCACAAATAAGTAAATTAGAGCAGTTATTGATATTCTTGCTACAAACCAACACTGCTACATGCAAACGCCATCTATTAATATGTTTTGACTGTGTTTGTTAAAGAGCTGGTGAATGTGCCAGAGAAACCAATGAGCATTAAATTATAATAAAGATCTGTTGTATATTATAAATCATTATTAAAAACTTGCTTTCAAAACATCATTTGACTCAGTGAATCACATTGCAGTCACTTCATTACACAATGAATTGATCCTGGTCTCATTTCTCATCTCATCGCCAAAATATACATGCAATATAAAATTCTAACATCTTGAACTACAAGGCAACAAATTTACATGTTACATTGTTCTTAATAAATATTAATTATTATAAAGTACAGAAGGATGCAACAACTTGAAAGCAAAATATTTAATTACTGCATCTAATCTCTTCATCTGAGAACTTTGATGGCTTTATAAACCCTGATAACACCACGTCATCAGTTATAGCTGCTCGGTTATGTATTTAAATATAAAACCAGATTTTCATATATTGTTTAAAATGTATGTGGAATGAATCAAAGGACGTTGCATTAACTCAAAAAGTGAAATATTGTGCTTCATCAAAACAACTTTTTTTTTGTGTATCTGAACACTGCATCTGAGAACATCACTGAATTTATATTCATAATTAGTCAGAGTGCTTTTAGGCCGCTAATGGATTCTCAATGGAAGTTTCTCTAAGTGCAGCAAAGAGCGGAATCCTAATGTGTGTGTTTGTGATGTGTGTACGTGATGTGTCTGGCCACACACACAAGTGTAACTGGAGAGCAGAAAGTATTGAACAAGGGTGGGGTGGGGGGGCGGGGGGAGCAGAGAAATAGAGAGGGAAAGAAATCCCCTAATTGCAGAATGCAGTTGTTCATCCTAAATGACTGGAACATCCTAATCACTTATCACTAATTACACTTCTGTCTGTCTGTCCCACTAGCTGGCCGTTTGTTTTTGGCTGGTGGGCTGAATGGGTAATTTACTATTCGGCTTGCTGGCAAACTGTTTGTCTGGTTGTTTCTCTGGCTGACTGACCACTTGGCTGGATGACCGACTGACTGGTATTGGCCATAGGTATTGGCACGCTGACCCGATGCACAATTGGATGACTGATTAGCTGGACTACTGCTTAGTTGATTGACTGGGTGACTAACTTATTGACTGGCTAACTAACTGACTGTTTGAATAAAATGAACTTGCACTGGCCTGAGTCCATATTTAATAACACCTGGCTCTCCAGTAAGAGGGAGTGAATCACTGGGCAAACATTCCCACTCTGACAACTGAATGGATGTGAATGGTGTAATGGCTGCAGCTCTGCAATAATAAGTAGAAATGCAACGGGAAAATGGAAATGGAAGATTTGATTACCTGCTGTGGCAGCGCGAGCGAGAGTGGCATAATGTGCATTATCAATAACGTCAGAGAGCCTAACAGCAACAACAATGAGGTAATGTAGGTTAGGAAGTAGGTTAAAAGATGTAATTAGTGCAAATGGAAAGAACACTAATAAATATTAATTGCTGCAGACTGTTGATGTGGGCAACAGCTGGAGACAATGACCACATAACCCTCAGTCTATAATCTAATCTAAAGTAGATCTAAAGTAGATTACAGCAAATCATGCCTAAAGTGAGCTTACACTTGGTCGACTAAGAAAAGCATCACGCTGTTGTGTGTCCATGGTCCGACCAGACACAAAGTGGTTCGGTCAGCACATTCACGAGTAACCCTACACTGAAAATCAGACTAAACTTAAATCTGGACCCAGCAACTCAGTTTGTGAGATAATGTTAGTCTCATTATTGATACTGTAAAAGTTTGATATGGGACTAAAATGTGCCATCAAGCTGTTAAGTTTGCAGCTGATGAGTTGATATTTACCTCTGCCAAGGAGGTTATGTTTTTGCCGGTGTTTGTTTGTTTGTTTGTTTGTGTGTTTGTTTGTTTGTGTGTTTGTTTGCAACATAACTCAAAAAGTTATGGACAGATTTTGATGAAATTTTCAGGACATGTCCTTTCTGGGACAAGGAACAATTGTTCAAATGATTAAATTTTGGAGGTGATCCGGAAAACCGCCATCACGGAAATGTCGATTTTCAGGTATGACTATTAAACTAAAAATGACATCGATGCAATTCCAATTGCTAAGGGTATGCTTTTATGGTCCAGGAATCCATTGAAATAGATACATCAAAGGTAGGACTAATATTTGGGGGTGTAAGTCACAATAAGCTGGGGGAACTGTGCTGCTTGGCGGAGGTCTGCGCTCTCCGAGTGCTTTTCTAGTTTCGCATATTATCACAAATATGGACAAAAGCTCGCACATACAAAAACATCTGAAGTATCTGACAAAAAAAACCTAACAATAAAACATGCATGTTTACAGCAAATAGCCATATACACACAAATATGCAGGCACAGAGAATATGCACACATGTGTCTGCACAAATCCAAGCAAGCAATCACAAGCAGACACATACACAGTATGTGTGGACCACACACACACACACACACACACACACACACACACACACACACACACACTGATGTTCAGGAACTTAGATTGATGCAGTGTTTGAAGAAGTCCAGATGGTGTGTGTGTTAAACAGTGCTCCCTGCAGAGAGGCACACTCACAAATATGCACACGCTAACACACACACAGTAAACAAACATTATCATATATCTTTGTTCAGCTGACTGCAAATTAGTTCCTCAAGGACTTCATTCAGATGTTTTGCAAAACGATATTTTTTTCCCACACATCTTACGAGGGGCCTGCGATATTTTGTTGCTGGTGTCAAAAAAAACACCGCAGCAGCAGGAAAAGCCTCAAATCCAATGAAAACGTACAAATCTGTTAAACTTCATCGGCCTCGCGAAGCAAATCACCAGTGTTTAGATTTCCTGAATTGTAAAGTTATAAAGGCAAAAACAGGGAGCTGTGGCCACACACATTCACAGATGTTGTATAAAAATCCTGATGCCATTGCTTTTACTGCCAAAAAATATATTGGCCTTTTGTTTTGGATTTGAAAATGTTCACAGGCCCTACAGACTGTGTTTGGTTTGTGTTCAATCGTAAACAAAGTCTTACATGCATTTCAGCACCCAGCTATTTCCCCGAGTTAATTTAATAATTCAGTGAGTAAATGAATCACTTTTTTTCTCAATTATTTGTCTGTGCTTAGTTTACTTGGAGTTTAACACCAGCCAGAAAAAACACTTGGATGTATTAGTATCATGTTTGAATAGACAGGAGTGGTACTAATGTTACTGGGCACAAAACCAGACTTCACACCATGTTCGCTCATCGACTCGTGGAGGTAAACAAATGATCCAGTTTTTGAAGGCAGGTGCCCTCCATTGGACTGCTTTGGTACAGCCCTGCTAACTGCTAAGACGTAGCTTGGTGGTAATTGACCCCATCACTTATCTGTGAAGCTACATGCATGCACCCAGATCACCAGTCATTGTTATGCCTGACTGTTGCTCTGGCGTTTGTTGATCAAAATCAGGCTCATAAAAACTCATGAGACAGGAGAGCTGTTTGTTTGATGCAGTGTGATTAGGTGCAATTTGGCATCAGGCACTTATATACATGATTTTCACAACAGATGATGCCGTGCATATTATGATGATATTGATAATCTCTCACTGAAGTTTATTCTCAACTTTTGTCACAACAGCATTAACTCTCTATTTGCTCATGCTTTAAATAACAAATCAACACAATACATGGATTTGCATTAGTCTACTTAAAAATAACTTCTCTAACTGGGAGATATGAAATGAGTCATGCTTGTTAGTAAACATAAAGTGAAACATCCCTTCCAGCACAGAGAACATAATTACATTCATCAAGTGATTTATAAGCATGCAGCCTCTTTTTATTCTCCATCAAATAGGTGTTTATATTAGCATACTTAACCAATTGGGCTATTTTGTACCAATTTGCAAACACAAGAACTGAACCAGGAGGATTTGGGTAGCTGCCCTCCGACTGTGTGGCTTTCTGAATATGCAGGACGTGTGCTGGACTCCCACTGAGAAACTCTGTTTGTGGGTGTCTGTACAAGTTAATGCTCAACCAGCTCACTCTAATTTGCAGCCCATTTTTCTAATTTAGTGAGTTTGAAAACACACGCTGGCCTGTCGTAAATTATGGGCGTGGAGCGCTTGTTTTTTTCTAAATTGGGGACGTAGAGCAAATGAACAACAAAGATGATCCAGAGGTGTGTCAATTCCTCATCTTGCGACAGTTAATCTAATCGAACAAGAGCTCAGGATTTTCATCTACGTGTTGTTTTTGCCAAGAAACCAATGAGGGGGAAAAAAGGCCTTGTTTTAAATCAAGACAAACTTTATAGGTTTGCGAGGCTATATGATCTGTGTTTTGCTGATCCACGAGTGTGAGTGAAAGTCGTGTGTGCCGCTTGTGCACGAGAGAATAATTACAGAAATGAAGCCTGTCATCGCCCACCCTGGATAAATAATAAAGGGCCTGGAAAGAGCCTGTTTCGGATTAAAAAACAGAAAAGGAAATACAGAAGTGGACGCATTAAAAGATTAAAAGAAAAAGAGTGGAAGCAAAGAGTCAAACAAAATAAGTGAAGCAGGAAATCTTGTTTTACAAAAAGGAGGAGGGAGAGGGGGGGAAGAGATTCAAAGTAAAATTTAAATCAATGCTGTCTCTTAGACATGCATCAGTGCAGATTGTGTGTGCTCGCATTTTGGCAGAGCGTGCTCATCGCTGTGTTGCTGTAGCAGTGATATCTGAGATACTCCTGTTTGCTGTCAAGGCTTGTTATGCAGGACAATGGAGACAGAACCCGAACTGAGGAGGCAGCAGGGTGACCTCAGTTGTTATTGAAGATAAAGCTTGCAGGTGGACAGACAGAGGCAGACCTGTGGGCAGGCGGGCAGGTACACAGGTGGGCAGACAGGCAAGCAGGTAACAGGTCCAGGTAGTGGGAATGTTAAATCATGAAGCAAAAAGCAACAAGGATAAACTGGCAGAGTTGGGCTGTTTTAGCATCTAGAAGAGTGGAAACAGGTGAGCAGGTGGGCGGGGGAAGGTCAGGTGACCGGGACCGGATGGTGAAGTGTTATTGCTGGGCAGAAGGGACTGGTTGGATGTGGGTGTGAGAGAGGAAGAAAAAAAAAGTCAGCTGGCATCTGGTGGACAGGAGGAGAATGACAATGAATGTGTTTGTGCATTTTGTGGATTGTGAACTCAAGTTATATTTGAATTAGTTGCAGTTACAGTGTTGAGGTGATCTGCAGAGTCACCTGACCTGAACCTGGTTTGGTTAAAATGAATATCTGAAAAAGTTTTGTGAATGTTTTTTTTTTTTATTGCAATAAAAAGGTTGAGCCACAGAGAGAGACAACCGCAGAGGAATGGGTGGAAAAAGACAGGAAGGAGAGGGACAGAAAGAGAGAGAGCAACAGAGCGTGATGAAGAGAATTTTTTTTTTTTTTTTGTCTTTTTGTTTATGAAAAATGACACGTCATCTTTGAGCCTGGCCATTGTTAATCTGCTCCCCTGTAGAACAATGAACACAGCCTGAAGTTAGAAGTCAACTGAGTGGCACAATGATGCAAAGGTCCTGCTGGTAAAACACAAAGAACTAAACCACCTCCACTAAATCACATCCTTCCTTTTTTTTTTTTTTTTTTTTTGTAGGTGTGGGACGGGAGGATTGAAAGAGAAAAACGAAGAAGAGGAGACACGAAAAGTTTATCAAGAACAAGACATAAAGATGTGTGACATGAAGGGATTTCGTCTGTATATATGTTTATTATATAAGTTATGTCTCTATAATATTATCAATATCACACAAATCTTGATATTTGTCAGCGTGCACTCAGCATATTGCTCAACGTGATTCAGTGCCCTGCACCGCCCACACACACACCTGTTCCTTATAAAGATAATTTATCACAGTTGTCACTTTACGATATTGAACCGGTGTGTTTTTGTGTTTCATTTGCTAAAATGTACGTATGGCTTTGAGCAACGTAGGCTGGAGACAATTAACTGGACTTCAATACAAAGATTATCGAGAACACAAAGTCACGACAACAAACATTTCTGCACTGGGAAATGGTTTTTACACAACCACTCAATACTAAAATATTTTTCAAAACCAACTTTTTTTATTTGCCCTAAAATACAAATTAACAAAAAATATAAAGACAGACTGATAAAAGGAAATGTTTCGAAGACTGGAATAATTCAGCAAAAACTGCAAATCAAATCTGCAACATGACACTTTGAGCTTCTCATTAAAACTACACTCAAAACATTGTCCTCAAGTCAAAAAGCTATTTCCAGTCAACAAAACCCGAAACGCTAATGTCAAACAGTAGAGGCTTTCCCCGCACTTACGGAATGAGAAGTTCCAAATCGAGTCTTCATTCATGTCTCTGCTGCCATGAAATCAATCATTAAGGTCTCCCTCTATTCATAAACAGCTCATGTCAATACAATATTCATTAACAATGTCTGCACTGTACACAAATTCACTGTGTCACTGTGTGTGCCAGTGCATCGTATATGATGGCGGATGACTGTTTTCCATTATCATCCCTCCACCCACACCGTCTCCAACAAAAAGGCCTTTACTCTCAAGCCACTAATTTGTCACAAACAAACACACACACACAGTCCCTTTGCCATCACATGTGATTCCAGCGCAGCACAAACCCGACGGCCCTGCAGCCATGAAAAACGACTTCTTAACATGGAGGGAGAGGCAAAGAAGAGAGAGATTACGGAATAACTTAAACTGTCGATCATGTTGCAGACAACAGGCCAATAACATTTGACGTAACGACATACATATGTGTGGCGGTCTGGGAGAAACCATCAGATGTCATGGCTACTAGTTGGCAAACTGTCTCAGAAGAATGAAAATGAGTGAAGTCTTGTCTTTGGGCTTGTTACACTGCTACAGTTTAATCCTTCCCTTTCTTTTGATGCCTAAATGGCTTTTGAAAAGGCCTGGGAGATGTTTAAATATGGAGGATTTGGGAGGGTTACAGCCAAGACATACGTTTCTTTTTAAGTCCGAGCAGGGAGGCGGGACGCTCGGCTGCTGCAGCTGCTGCTGTTCGTCTCAGTCCCTCTCTGTGCGGCATGTGTTGCATTTTTTCGCTCTTTTTCAGTCCTTTAAATCTGCTTTAACTGGTGCTGGTGACAGTGCGGACTGAACTCTGAACCTGTTAGCGCCATGTTTGACCCGCAGAGCCGCGGGGTGCCACGTACTAAAAACAAATGCACTCCCCATCCTGCACCGGCCGAAACCTTCCACCTCCTCTGCGGGTCAGTGCCGCATGAGGGGACGCGGATCGGCGGTTTGTGCCGCTGACTAATGGTGGTTAATGGTGTCATGCTGGCTTTGAAACAGCCAGTGTGGCACAGGCTTTAAAAATGGAAATTTTAGCCAGATTATTTTATCCCCTCTGGAAATTTAAAGCTTTACTGTGTGACGTTTTTTATGACTCTTGCGATTGCTTTTAATGATTCCATTTGTTGGTTGTCTGGCTTTATATTTGTTGTTTGTGGTTTTCTGGCTGCAACAGAGGTTTTTTTGTTCTCAGGTCCCTCTTGAAAAAAAGAGGTTGATCTCAGTGAATGCCTGATTAAATAAAGTTACTAATGAAATTTTTTATTTTCACATTTTTACAATTTTTGTGTGGCCCCAAAAAACTTAAAAGCAATCCTTGATTCAGAGTTTTAAATGCCTTGACTGCTCTAATTAACCCCAAAGTTATTAAATATTGAAGTCTTCAAAAACCTTGAAAAATTAAACGAAAAAAGGTGATTAAAGTTATATTTCTGTCATTTAAATTTGAGTGTGAAGAAAGTGTGATTTTCTCTGTTTTTCTTGATGCATGAAAACTGAATTGCTGCAACTATTCATAAGTTCAAATTTATTTAAAAATGCTTTCTATAATGGTGAAAAGGGAAAAACAGACAAACACCTTGTTTAGTGTAAAAAATTTCAAAAATATTTTTAAAAAATGCCTAACTCAATTTCATAAGTTGAATTGCTTGTTTTACTTAATCACCAAAACACACTGATAAAGTGTTGCATTCATAAAGAGATAAAAACAGATAGAAGCAGCAAATGCTAACTTTTTTTGTGAGTTTGGGATATTTGCATGATGAATTAATGTTTTTTCAAGAATGTTGCAGCTAAATTTTCTGTTGATCGACTGAGCAGCTAGTTGTTGCAGCTATAATGCAACATTAAAGAGAAAGACAGGGACTCAACAGCAAGAAATAAAAAGTATATGTTGTGTTTTAGGAGAGTTTTTAGTGGGGAAATTTACTGTCCATCCACCCGTCTTTCATCCATTCATCATCCCTCGTTCAACGTGTGACCAAGGAGAGAAAGAAGGAGAGACACAGAGAGAGATGGAGATTTTTTCCCTCGTTTCACAGTAAAAAACCCTCCGAACAAAAAACTGACTGTACAGGTCATTAAGTTAACACACACACACACACACACACAAAATTTGGGCCAGACCAGTTACCGCTCGTTAGTTGAGGTAATGTTTATATAGCATTATGCCACCACACACACACACACACACACACAAATGGTTATACATGGCTCCAACATGGGTACTCAGGAGTAAAAAAGAGAGACAGAGGGAGAGAGGGAAAAAGAGGGAAGATCGAGAAAGACGCACAGAGAGCGAGAGAGAGAGAGAGAGAGAGAGAGAGATGTAAAGTTATATTTGAGTCAGATGTAATAGCTGTAATTATATTGGCGATATGGAAGGCCTGAGTCTGGGTCTGCTGTGTGTGTGTGTGTGTGTGTGTGTGTGTGTGTGTGTGTGTGTGTGTGTGTGTGTGTNGCTGCTGCTGTTTTTCACAACGTGTGCCTTATTTCTGCTTTCATGCGCGGTCGTCCACTTAATACATTCCCGTGCTAAAATTGCCAGTTGTGTGCATTTATGCAACCTCCCATTTACAACTCACTTTCATCCAGAATGTCACTCCAAAACCCCAAGGATTTTTTTTTTTCCTTTGTGCTGAAACTGGCAGAAAAGTTAGCGGGGAAATCTCATCGCCAGCAGAAAATCCATATTCATTAACATAAATGCTGTAAATAAAGAGAGAGGAGAGCCTGACGTAGGTTCAGATACCATCAGACATAAAAGAGAGACACAGAGATAGAAAAAGATTTAGGGCGGAATCTGAGAGAAAGACAAAAAGAAAACAAAGATACAGATACAGAGATTTAAGGACAGGAAGAAATGCGGGAGAAAAGCTAATTTACGGAATGCAGCGAGGAACAAGAAGAACAGAGAGCCTAGTGTGGTCGATCCATTTTGACTCTTTTAATGCTCTCCTTTCCCGTAAAAAGATGTTTTCCTCTGTGCGGTTTACATATTGTCAATATTCTGTCTCCAATTTAAATGGTTTCAATTCTCTTTCACTATACAAGATGTAACTCAGAGCTCCAGCAGGCTTCCAGCGAAATCCAAACACACAAAATGGATACAGAGTGGAGACGAACTCCACTCACGTCCCATGTGATCGCTTCAAAACATAAACAGCGCCCCCGAGTTTGTCAGCCCAAAAATTGTCATTAATTTTTTCTGACGTCCTTCTCGGGTCAAAGGTCTCAGGGTTTGAATCTGAACAAATTCCAGCTTCCTAAGTTGAACCACAAACTCACTCAAAGAAAGCCACAAATATTTTTGTCTTTATTTCTTGCTTCTGCGACTTGTGATGTTTTTAATTACATCTCTTTGTGTAAATAGTATGTTGGATTCTTGACAACGCGCTATATCACAACTATGCATGCAGTCGAAAAAACGCCCAGCTTTTTCTTAATTAAAACCAGTGAAACACAGCGATGCTCGACTAGAGGACAATCTCTTAGCAGGTTTTTCTCAGCTCTGCAGGTCCTGTCAGAGTGAAATAGATCAAAGTAACCAAACACAGATTTTATGAATTAATTCATGGCCTCTTCAGTCGCACTCCTCCAGGTCCAGAGCACTGTTGGGTTTCCATCAAACCACCTGGTTAACTGCATTCACCTGCTGTCCCACGTGTGACTCATTTCTGGATTCATTGAGTCGAATGAAAACCAGCAGGGCCCCCCTGAGTCCTGAGGAACAGGATCAAAAACCACTGAACTACTTCGAGGTCAGCGTCCAGTGAGTATTATCTTTAGGGGAAAAAAAAGTGCAGGCTGAAATTTAAGTAGACTTTTTTTAAGATTTATGATTTCTGCCTTTCAACTGACTGTAGTTTTACACAACGTAAGGAACGAAGGCAGCATGGAAACTTGCAATACTATTAAATGCATCAAAGATAAATGATTGACAAAAGAAAGATATTGATATTAGGAGCAGGAAATAGATCCTAAAATAGACCATTTCAAAAGCTAATAGATGCCATCATTTAAAGTCCTTGACCGCCAGAATGACGACACTTTTACAGACTGGACCTTCTACGTTTAAGACATATTGAATGATGGTCGTAACGTTTTACTTCTCCCCAAATGCCTGTGAGTTGTTCTGAAAACGAAGTCTCCATCCACAGACCTCAAACTTCAGAGATGACACAAAGCGTGAGCTCGGGCAGATAACTCTGAATTTCCTGCTACCCAAACACTTACTGATCATTACTGCCGCCCATTACCATGCTATTCAATCTTCTCTTTCCAACGCTACCTATTTCCTCTCTCGGGTTGGCTTCTTGACAGACAGCCATCCCCAAATCAATCCCAGGTTGCACTGCTGCAGCATCCATCACAACTTACCAGAGAACTCCATTTTTCTTGTCTTCCTCTCTCACTTTCTCACCGCCTCCTCTGTCGGTCTCCCTCTGTCCTGCTTTGCTCTTCAACTTTTGTTTGATTCTTTCACACTGTCTCACTTTCTGTTTTGTCTCTCATTTCTGACTCGACCCATCTCGTTTTTTGTTTTTTTTCTACTTCTCTTCTTTCAAATCAATAACTTTTCTGGCACGAGAGTTTCTCAGAAACAAAGATCCCAAAACAGACCAAAACCAACAACTGTTTACAATTTCATAGCAAATTGGCATTTTTTTTACTTTCATTGCAACTTTTTCTGTTCTCTTTTGAACAAAAAAACACTTTCCCAGTAGTAGATTTAGCTATTTTATTAATCGCAGATGCATATTAACCAGCCATGTCTGTGTTTTTCATGCTTCCTCTTAGTGAAATTTACAAGACAAACTTGATCCTGTTGCACTATATTTAATGCCACAAGGGCTGAAACCTATTTGATATAACACAGAGACATTTCCTTTAATCAATGCATGTTTTACCACCAATTTGTACCTCAAGCCTTCGTTTCAATCTTTTTTTTCAATCCCTGCAAGTAAAGATTCATTTCATTTTTGATAGATCTGCTGAATATTTTCTCAAATTATTGATTAGTAAAGTTGATGTTCATAACAATTTTCTTTTGCTTGTTTACATGTAGGAAATTCTGTGTTCTGTTGCAAAGGAAAACCTCATAAACACTTCAAAAAATTAATTTAACTGTAACTTTAAAAAAAGCCATTATCAACTATTTCACCTTTCCTTTTAATGTTTTCTCATATAATACAACCATACAAATTGTTATATAATGCTCCAAGGTTATGGTTTCACTGTTGTCACTTCACTTCCTGCCCTCGTGTTTCCCGCCTTTATGATCGCTAATTACTTTCACTTGTCCTTGTCAGCTCTCTCTTCTCAGTGAGTCAGCTTGTCCCTCTCTCTCTTTGCTAGTTCATCTTTGTATTTTGTTCAAGCTTTCGAGCCTTTTCCAGATGTTTTTCGCAGTGTTTTCTCGACCTTTGCTTTGTTTTCCCTGGATGTCGCCTGTCAGGTGATTTTGATTCTTGCCTGCTCCCTGTTGGATTTGTCTGCCTGTTTGTACCTGTCTTGTCTGCCTCACCACTCTGTAAACTTTGTACCTTTTTGTGTGCAATAAAACAAATCATTTGAACTGTGTCGTCTGCATTATGGGTCCTATCTGTTGTTTCCCTGTACCTTGCTTGCACAAGCGTGACACAAACTGCTGTGCACTGAATTGTGCAGAAGTCGTACAACAGGCTTTTGTCAAATTAAATGTGTTTCCTGATGTTTACCAACCGGTTGCGCTGTCTGCTGGGAGCCCATTATAAGATGAGAATGAAAAGGAAGAAATCATGATTGACAGACAGTGACAGTCTCCACAAGAAACCTCAGCTGGATCTTAATTCCATGTCAGAAACTTCAAGTTAACCGTAACAAGTTTTTCTGTTAATATTGGTTGGAAACCTCGTTGATTCTAATCACATCGGAACGACTACATGAAAGCAGCGTCGCCCTTTGTTAGTAATTATGTCGCAGACGTCGTTCGGGAAACTAATCCCATTCGAATAGAGCTTTTGTCTGTCTCTGTCTCCCTCTCTCCCCACATCAAGACCAGCAAATGAAGACCATATTAGCAGTGATGTATAGATGAATGATGTCATCGTTCCTCAAAACCCTCATTGATGTCCCTGCGACGATACAGATCATAATCAGCGTGATTGATAACTGCAACCTTCCTGGGTGAGCGTGCGTGTGTGTGTGTGTGTGTGTGTGTGTGTGTGTGTGTGTGTGTGTGTGTGTGTGTGTGTGTGAGCCGGTAAGTGAGGATTAAAAGAAAAAGGGAGGAGAGAGTGGGCAGTGGAAGAAAGAGAGCGATGGAGAGGTAGGGAGTGAGTAAGAGACGGGGGGACCACAGAGATTTAGGGTGAATGTACGTGAGGAAGCAAGATTAAGAGACAGAGCGGTGGCGAACAAGAGAATAAAAGAGAGAAAGACAGAGAGAGAAGGAGAGAATGAAATAGAGAAAGAGACAGAGTTGTCAAGCACTCTATCACACCAAACAAGAGTAATGTTAAGGCCTTAAGGATCTTTCACACACTTGATGGATGGTTTTGTGTGTGTTCATGAGTGTGTGCGTGTTCATGAGTGTATGTGTATGTGTGTGTGTGAAAGAGAGAAAGAGAGAGAGAAAGAGGAGGAGGTGTGTCGGTGTGTGAGCCATTGCTGCCTCCAGTGGCAGAAAGGCAGAAAATGATGAAATGATGACCGGGTGCTGCACTGCATATCCTCCAGTTCATTTTAAACACCTCATTAATATTAAACACACACACACATCCAAACACAAAAGTAGATATAACACATCATCAAATACAAACACACTGTTCCAAATACAAATTATAGTCATCATATCTTACATAGGGAGAGTATTTCAGATTTGTTTGCAACTTTCTTTTATCATAAAAACAACATAACTTTTAGTCAGACAAGCTCCATAAATGAAATCCGCCTCAATAAAGATTTCCTTTTGTACAAGACAACACAAGTTTGTTATTTTTACCCAACCACAACAACTCATTAGAAATTGAGGGGAACATGACACAGATCTCTTCAGTCTTAGCAAAATCATATAATAAACAAAACCTCTCTTTTTCAGGAAGTGCAGTATAGTTCCCACAAAAAAAACACCCATGTAGTGTGACCTCTAGTTGCCATAGTAATTACAATGGAGGCAAAGGAAACAGTCAGGTGGCCAGCCAAACTGTGACCATCTTACACCACCTGTTCACTATTGCCACCATGATGTAACTGGGCCAGGTTCAGATCATTATCATCATATATGTCGTTCTGGGAATCAAAAGGCAAATTAGCTGTTCAGTCTTTCAGGTATGAGAACACAGTGAGGAACCCTAAATGTGCAACATCATTTGTCATCCTTTCAGCCACACTAACAACATGGCTGGTTGATCACGGTGGTCCATAACTACTGGAAATTTGTGTGGACAGCCGTTTATTGTCCACAGAGGATGAACCCTGCTGACTTTTCTTCTATCTCCACCATGAGATTTTGGCTTTTAGGGAAATATCTTGACAACTCTTACAGACATCAGGATAAATGATAAAAAGCTTTTCTCATCAGCATCATCAGATTGAAATTTGAATTTGTCAGATACTTTAGGATGAAATTCTTGCGAAACTAATTTCCACCAGATTCGAGCTAATTAGCTAATTTTAGCCCATGAAAACATTAAACAAAAGATGGTGAACTTGCTTAAAAAATGATTATTTCTTAGCATGAGCATGTGAGCTTTTTATCTTGTTTTTTCCCCCTATATTCTGAATTATTCAACTTTTCTGTTCTGTTCTGTTTCATTCTATTCTTTTCTCGTCTATGTGCTGTTCTTGCCACTTCTCTTCTGTCCTATTGTATTCTGCTGAATTCAAGGTCTCTCTCTCTCTATGTGTGAAGTTGTTTTGAAGTCTATAATTTTCTGGCTTAGTTGTACTGCCACTGGCCCAAAACTCTGCTCATTCATCAAAATGTCTCATTTAAACAATCCTCTCTGTCTTCACCTCTCTCTCTCCCTCTGTCTGTCCTCCTCCCTCTCTTCTTCTCTGCTCCCACTGTCTCGCTGGTGGTGTCTTAATTTTCACATCAAAGATGCCTTCTTGGCGTCAACTGTCAAAAATCAACAATCTCTCCGAAGCTGTTTTGAATGCGGTGCAGCTTTTGTGCAATTGAATCAAAACAGTATAGAAAACTGAGAAAGGAGACGGATTATATCACACGCTAAAAAGGAAAGGTTATACAAATAATTGGCTCACATTAACAGAGAAACCATCACTTTAATTACCAAGGCAGGAGTAGGGATGAGATTCTACTGATATGCCACTATTGATCCTGCGTTTTGGTCCCATTCTGTTATTGATTCCTGATCAGTTTTCTGTCTGGAACAAAAGGAGGCCTCCACAGGTTTCCAGCATCAACACAGAGACTGAACTGAGAGAGTATTTGTACATCAATCTTTCTCATTTGGGTTTTTTTGGTCAAAGTTTAGGTTAGTCAAAGAAAGAAAATCTGCCTGCCAGTGTCAAAAACATGACACTCTTTGTAATTTAAGCCCATGTTGAGCAGAAAGATGTTTCAGCATTTTGCTCAAATGATCATTTTACAGACATCACAAGTTGCACTGTTGTCATCTTTCCTTTGTGAAATGAATCCAAAAAGCTTGCAGCAGCATAGACGCTCTCATTGTTTTTCAAAGTGCAACTGGCAGAAAAACATGCCGGCGTGGATAAAAGGAATTGATAAGCTTGGAAGCTTTCTGATGGACTGGACAATTTGGGATCGCTTCTCCATTACTGTCCCTGGGCAAGAGCTTTGGTGCTGCGGAGAAACTTTGTTTGTGATGAGACTAAATGAAACCATCCTGCCTTGGCATCTTGCTGCAAAGAACTATCTAATATTATTTCATATAACAGGAATTTGCTTCTTTTGTCTTGCTCTCTTTGAACATATATTTGTGTCTTTGTTTTTCCATCACTCCCCAGTTTGTTTCTGCTCATCTCAGATTGTAAATCACAGGCTATCTGTATCTCTGTCTTTGCCTTTTTCCCTCTCTTTGAGCTGTGGCAGGAATTTGTAATTATTTTTCCTTCGAAACTCATAAAACATGTTCGACTACAGCCCCACGACACACACACACACTCAGACACACACATATCAGTCTTGTCCTGTTTGTAATTATCAATCCATTTGGGGATTTGAGGATTTTCTCTGTGAAACTTAAAGGCTTGTTTTTCTGTCGAACAAAACCACATCAGAGGACGCGCGCGCACACACACGCACACACGAGAAGACACACACATGATGACACACGTAATAAAAAATGACTTCGTTGTCTGACATGGAAATTATACGCACAAGATCGCGCACACACACACGCACACACACATACATACACGCACAGGCGCCACAGGAATCTCCAAGGAGTGGAAGCCACAGTGTTTGAAGATAAGGATATTTCCCCTTTTCTTCTTCTCCTTCTCATGTGTGTCTGCGTGTGTGCACGGAGCTGTTGGGCCTCTTATGAAAAATGGAGTTTGAGGGACTCAACTGTATTAAATATTTGTCACTGCACTCATTCACTTCTCAGTGCAAACTCACTTCTTACAGATGCACACATGCAAATAGACAATTTCATGCACACAAACTCACACACACACACCAGAACATTCAGACGTTACCTTCACAGCAGGACCTCACAAATATCAGAATCACAAAAAGTTGAGGGTCACTTCTCCCATAATGCATCGCTATGACAGCCAATCACAGCTGATTGTAATCATGATTCAATTAGAGACTGGACTGAAATCTTACCTCATTTAATTAGTCAGAAATCAGAAATTTGGGAAAACACATAAACTCAGACTGACACTAATTTGGAGACGCCAGGATTTGTTTGTTTTGATTTGACATGTAAAAATGAACGAAATTAATGCAACTCTCTGGGTGAAAATCACATTTCTCAGAAACAATTTGTAGTTTGTTTGTGTTTCTTATTACTTTTGAGAGACTCTGAATGCAGAAATTCTTGTTTTTTCCGTAACCGGAGACGAAATCTAAGCAGTCATTCCCACAAGAGGACCTTGTTTATGGAAAACTGTGGTGTTGTATTGCAAAAGTAAGCATCCTTTAAATACATGTGGCGATAATATCAGAGTGAAAATCACTTTTAACTTTGGATTTGAATTGTTTAAAATTGAAACTGAATACGACGACCTCTTTAAATGACTGAAAATAAAGTTTAATCCACAGTTATTACATTCGTTTGGGCACTTTTCAATTGAGAAATTGAATGAAAGATTGCACAAGTCTGTCAAGAAAAATAGAAGGAACATACAGATGATCTTCTCCCTGATAAGTGATAATGATTTAATGTTGCCTCTCGGAGGGAAAATGATCACCAAATGGGCTTTTTTGCGCACAGCTGACATTTCAGAGTCAGGAAGAAAATGTTCCCTTTAAAGGTAATTCCAAAGTTGGTGAAATTAGTCTTCAGTACATTGAAGTTTCCTGGCCTTGAGGACGCTCTTATACAGGACGTGAGGATTAAGTATGACCCTAAGTAGCATGCTATGAATGTGCAGCCACACACACACACACAGTTTTGCTCTCTTGTCAGATAAACACACAATACATTTCTATAGTGTCAGTGTGGCTTTAAAAAACCATATATCATTTTCGTCCCATGTCTCAAACAACGACACTCACACACACACACACACATGCACTTTTGTCCCAACAATGAGATGAAAACACAGAGCGAATACACAAAGAGAAAAGGGGGAGGAGGGGGGGTGCAGGCTTTTTTGATGACGCTTTGAACCCCGCTGAATTAATTATATTCCTTCAAAATATATTATTAGCGTACCAGAAAATAAAAGCCGAGCCTTAAAAACACACATAAGCTACGTGTTTGTGCATATTGTGCATGTATAATGTCTGTGTTTAATGACGTCCTAAAAAACAGCTGAAGTTTGTAAAGCCTGGTTTCAGACATTTTTGTGTTGTGAAGCCATTTGTAATGAAAATCAGAGGAGTGCAACATCAGAACAAAGAGATGCATCAGAGCTTGTGAAGGACTTGATACTGACTTCAGATCACCCACATGTCGTTAAGAATGGAAATACAGCTTACACAACAGTTGTCTCAGAAATCTAGATTTTCAAGTTGTTAGAAAAGAAGTGAGAAATGATTAGGGGATTTTTTTAGTTTCATCTGTGTATAAATGCATGAGCTTCACAATGAGAACAGGTGATCTTCACTTTAAACACCTTAATAGTAATAGTACTATTAAATAGTATTTCTGTATTGCACATATAAGCATGACGACAAAACAATTAATGTACTGCTGCTGAAACCTAACATTCACTTCATGTGCACCAGTGCATTTTTATAGATCTTTTTTCTTTCTATCCCGAACAGCAGAGACTATCCCCTCTTTGTTCTACCTGTTAAAGCTATTATAAAAAAGCCTTTAGCCACTGGGTGTTTGACAATTTAACAGCCCACTATAAAACAAAATGGCAATAGCAAGAGAAGAAGAGAAAGGACACACACACACAGGAGAGATCCACTTTAACAAAGATAGATGCAAACCGCAATTAACAGCAAAAATTACCTCTGAACTCTTAACTTCTCATAAATGTGTTTTCCAAAGTCTCAAAGTGATTTTTACATTCCATCCACATGCCTTTCATATTTAAATTTTAAAGTTGCTTACAGTGGGCGCAACAGTTAATTTTACATAAATAACCACAAAGAAATATTACAAACAGAATCAGATGTTTCTTGTTGAGCTGAAACACATTAGCATCAGAGGTGGAAACATTGTTCCTTTCTTACAATCTGAGTTTAACGTGGGTCACGGGAAGCATCTGCTGAGTCCCTACATGGCACTACTGCTATTATATTTTAATGAGGCTGGGTCCCAGGGTGAGAGACGGCATTTACTCAGTTTGGGTCCCCACACGACAGGAGAATTAATATGTTTTAATGAGGCAGAGTGACTCCGTTCACTCATCTGGGCTCCGAGGCCCGAGATCTGACAGACTCTTCCTTAAATGACTCGCTCGCCGGCCGAGTCGGTTTCGACGCAGACGGAGCAGAGGCAGAAAGGTTCAAAAGGCTCTTGAGCTTGTTTAGATTTCAAAGCGGGAGCAGAAGTTTGGAAAGATCTGTCAGCGCGCACATTCAGTGATGTTTCTCAAAAACTACAGCGTGATGTACTGTTTCGCTTTTTAAATCGATACGTGTTGATTATTCTCTGTGTTTTAGTTCTCGACCCTGCTGCATCTCGCTGAAAAATAAATCAATTAAAACCTATAGTAACATAACCAGAACATGCAGAGCCGCAAAACCTCCAGCGCTTGACTGCAGATTGAAAATAACAGCATCGTGTTTGGTTTCCAAATCACGTTGGCCATACGTTCCCAGACCAGTGAAAAGAATATTTTGATTGCTTTTGAACATTTGCAGGTTGCTGAAAGCTCATTTCGATAACATGAGACTTGGCATCTCGGATGGGGGCATCATTTCAAAGAGCTCTGATGCAAATTGTCGACAGGCACTTTGCATTATATATTTATCTGATCTGGTATCCTCGAACCAGTGGAACAGGCTATTAAACAAATATGAGCTGTACGACTTTCGCCGGCAGCGTTTAGCATTGACCCAGGCCCAACATGACTTTGACATGTTGGTGCAAGATTGTAAAACAAGTCATGCATGTAGCTCTAAAATCACTGAGTTCATGGAGAAGCTATACTTTGAAATCTGATGAAACACCTGAATGTTCTTGACCTGCATTTCAGATATTCTTATTCTGTATACTGTGAACTTTTGCACTTTCATTTAAATAGCAAATTGTACACATTGTATAATGGTTTTTCATATACTATTTATGCTTCGACTGCTGGCTTTCTTTATATTTCTGTACTCACACGTTTACATTTATGCACTAAAACACAGAATCAAATTCCTCATATGTGAAAATGAATGTAAATAAAATCTGATTATCCTGCATTAATGACAGCAGCATTAAGTAAAGTTATGTAAAGCCTCGGAACAGGTGTCACTTATGTTGACAGATTATTCCTGTGTGGCTGTGTACAGAGTGAGCTTGATTGACATCTCCTTTTTTTGTTTGCATCTGAGACAATTTACACTTTTATAATTCTCATTTAAATGGCTGTTTGTCTTTAATGGGTAGTGACAGTTGAAGAGTGACAGGAGGGTGGAGAGGGAGAGGGGATGACATGCAAAAGGTAAGTAAACTGCTTTAATACATGATGTAAGCTCTACCAAGTGAATTACCTGGACGCCCTCCACCTTTATCATTCTTATCTGTACATAGAGTTGCATAACATAACTGTCATCTCAACTCATCAAATTTCAACTTAAGTCAGCTAGAATAATTCAAAATTTTGCCTTCAATGTTGACTATGTGAATATCATAAACATAAACGTCAATTTTGCTCATATATGACCTGTATGTCATGTTTTATCCAATCAAAGCTCCTCACTTCGTCTGAAACATTGTTCAGGTTTTTGTACATGATCAACTGGCTGAACACAGCTTTGTCACTTCATGGCACAGGGAACACACGATCGAGACTTGAGATCACCTGATGAAGTCAGACTAATGTCAGGATCAGACAACGGAATATTTCTGCCCATTGAGATGATCATTCTGTCACATTAGCTGATCATAGAGTCATTCCTGACTCAGGCAACAGACAAGGCAGACTACACGCTGGACCCTGACCAATCATATTCTGACATTTGTCACTATTTGCGTGACATTCGTGAAAGTGCTGCACCTGACAGCACCAACAACAAATGTTTACATTTGTCAACATAGTTCTATAAATGAAAATGACACTGGAAGCCTTTGTCATCACTCAGTGTGTTTTTCCATCCCAACTGAAAGAGAGTAAGTTCTGGTGTTCACAACTTATATGTAATGTGCAGAGGCTGATGTCACTAATGATGATGTCATCAATTTGGCATAATCCTCATTGGGTCAAACTATTACGTTGCAACAAGACCTGGGACAGCTCCTCTGCCACTGAGCACGACAACATCAGGCCCTCTGTGTGCACCAGCAATCACTTAAAGAAACCAAAATACAAATACTTGTATTGGAAATGTGTTGGCATCTCACTGACAGTTTTTCACCTGCGATACAAAATAAGACATCAGCTGTAGGACTGAATAACAGACCTGTTAAGATGGAGATTTGATGCAGTGCGTCTGCAGCGTGAAGTGAAAAAGGATTTGTGACATCTGAAATGAAAGGTGCCTCAGCCAGACAAACACCTTGGCAGGTGTGAGGCTGTCATAGTTTAAAGGCAGATTAGCGGCGTTCAGGTTTCTCTGGGTTTTAAAAATATCAAACACGCCGGCGAACAGCCAATTAAATGTGGGAACATGGCAAACCTATTTTACCTCATCTCTCTCTTTCACTACATTCCTTCCTCTCCGTGCCCACGTTTCTCCCTCTGTTTGGCCGTCTCTGTGCCCTTTGGTGTCACTTCTCTGTTCTGGCATTTACGAGACAAATGCTAGTGTGTCACACCTTGTCACTCATACCACACACACACACGCACACACACACAGGGACGGCTAAATGCTAGAGTGTCAGCAGGCCTGTCAAATCGAGTGTCAGTGTGCCGGGACCTCTTGACTTGGCAGGACACACACACACACACACACACATACACACGCACACATGCACACGGACCTGGACACAAATCAGGCAGAAACACACAGAGATGCACAGCCGCACACAGCAAGAGGGGGAAATTAACAATATGCAAACAAGTTGCCCACCATGAGTTGTTGACACCTAAACAATGGAAACACAATTAGTCTCACCCTTTTTCAACCACACACACACACACACACACACACACACACACACACACTTATAGATACCAAACGACAGCAGGCTTCGGAGGCTGAGCAGAAGTGAGACAAAGATTAAATTCCCCTGGCATTTGGTACCAGGAGCAGATGGTGACAGAAGTTGGCAGCAGAAGCAGTTTGGTACCAGAGTGATATATGGACGGTCTCTGCTATTACTTTATACCAGACAGTTGAACCATTACACTTTGAGTAATAGTTGCCCTGCTTGCTTTTAATTTCTTTGGGCATGTTCTTTTTTTTCTTGAGTTTCTTTCACAGGGACCGTCCATGTGATGCTTAGCCTGTTTTACTACAAATAATGAATACTTTACGATCCTGATTCCAAAACAGTTGGGTGTAAAAAATAAATAACAGAATGCAATAATATGATTGATAGCTGTATTACAAAGTGTTCCTGAGTCAAAGCAGTAATCTCCTTTATACAATTATGTGTTCACAAAGTGGTGAACCTCCCTCCATGCTCGCTTGTGAACGACTGAGTCTTTCCAGGATGAACCTTTCATACCCAATCATGATACTATCACCTGCTACCAATGAACCTGTTTACCTGTGGAAGGATCCAAACAGGTGTTTTTGGGTCAGTCCACAACTTTCACAGTCTTTTGTTGCTCCTGTCCCAACTTGCTATATATGATATTTGCAGAAATCAATAAAGTTGATGAGGTCAAACATTAAGCATATTGTCTTTGTATTGTTATTAATTGAGTATACATCATTGAGATTGGCAAATTATCACATTTTTTTCTTCATGTTTTACACAGCATCACACATTTTGGACTCAGGGTTTTACAGTGCTCAAACTATTTTTGTAATGTTTCTGTTATTTATGTATTTTAAATTTTCAAAAGTCTGCCATTTGATATTTTGGTTTACCACACCAGAATAAATGGAAAGAAATCCTTGTATTTACTGCAAAATTGTCAACAGCACTATAAAGCACACACTGTTTGTAGATAAGAAGTTAGAACTCACAAAATAAATAAATGTAAAAAATGGCTTTGAAAGCACAACATTAAACCTGTAAGATTTGTTTATGCTGTTTTATTGTAGAGTGGCAGCAATAACTGTGTTCCCATTACTGCACTTTTTGTTTTGAAAAAAGAAAGTGGCGCTGCCTCAGTTGCACTTGATGCAGACAATTGGGGGAAAGTGAATCACATGATATGTTACTAATACTGTTCTGTACTGTATCAGTGAAGAGCCCTGATGTCTGGTTTCCAAATACTAACCAGATGTATTCGGCTCAGGCTGATGTTCCTGTCTCGCTCTGCCAGCTGTTGATGCGCTGTCCTTACTGAACATTATACTTCTTGAGGGTTAATATACTCTTTACATCTTCACCACCATTTTCAGTTTCATCTTCCAATAAATTTCTCCCCATGATGTTTCACTTAACTTGGAATATAATGGATGCGCTCGCTCTTAGCAACCAAAGTACTTCACCTTGATCTTGGTGTATAATATTACAATACTGATATTCCACCTCGCTGATGTTTTAACACCAGACTGTTCTCAAGTAAATAAACAGGATATCTCTTAACATCTTGCATTTACAAACAGAAAATTGTGCATCGGCAGACAAAGTTTCAATGTGACAAACACATCCACTGTTTTTTGCCTCAAACTCTTCTTCTCTGTCTTTCTCTCTTTCTCTCTGTCTCCCGGTGTCTCTGGGGAAGCTGTAGTTGACAAGTGGAAGACAAATCGGGCCATCACCACCCTAAACGGAGGGCCCACTTTAAGCCGGCATAGAGGTTATAGCACACACACATGCACATGCGCACACAAAGACAGGCGAACACACACACCAATCAGAGTGTCATCAGTTGGCATATGCGACCTGACAGCCTTCAGAGACATGCAGGGAGAGACAGAGAGAGACGGTCAGAGATAAATGCAGCCCTGTACAGTATGTGCAACTTTGTGCAGAAAGTCAGAGTCAGTCATCTAATAAGCTAAGTAACTCTAACAACACACACACACAGAAACTTTCTCACACACTCCTCCTCGTTCACTCTGGTCTCTGGTTCTCTCTAGACTTTAGGACAGCTCTTATACAGTAATGTATTATTCATATGAAGAATTGTGTGTGTGGGTGAGAGAGTCCGAGACAGAAGGTGTGTGTGTGTGTGTGAGTGTGCACACAAAGTAAGTAAAAAAGTGTGTATCTGTGTCTCACTGTGCGTCTGTGTGTGTGTGTGTGAGGTGGTGCTGCATTTAGAAGCAAGCAGCAGGTAAATTGAGGTCAGGTGAAGTCAAAAGAAAAAGCCAGACAAAAGTCTGAGTCCCGACACACACACACACACAGAGCAGTAAATCTATAATTATAAACAGCGGTTGGCTTAGTTCATTGGCTCAGCACATTTTGGAGTACATGGTCAGAGGAGCATTCTCCGTCATTTGTCAGTGTGTGTGTGTTCTCTTTTTTCAATATATGTGTGTTCAGTGTCTTGGGGCACAAAGTGTCAAATGTTGCAAAATGTATGTTTTGAGCCAGGAAATGCAGCATGAGCTCAAAAAAATCACCTTGTGGCTCCAAATGTCACAATTTCAGGCCACATGAATTTCAAAGTAAATGAACTGATGACAATACAAGGACGAAACTGTTACCATATTCATGTATACGGGCCCAAAACATTCACCTCCAGTGGCGAAGAAAATTTGCATCTGAGCTTTGCGTGGCGTTCAACCGCGGTCAACCTTGACCGGCGAAGTCACGGCCTCAACCAACAGCAAAGGAGTGTGTGTTATTACCACATCCTGCCACACCCACGTTCAGCGCCACACACTCACCTCAGCAGTCATTCATTCACACATCTGTGAGTTTACCCTCATACTACATTTGATGATAATTTAATGTGCAGTGAGATTGGGTTCATGATACTTGATGACTATTTTATCCAAGCTGTTATACTGTTGATTATAACCAAACAATCAACCAAGGCCTCCTCTGTTCTTCAGCACGGTTCCCACTTTGAACCAGACGCCATCACCTCTGTGGCTTTGAGGGCAAATTAACATGTACATCCTCACATATATGACTCTCTAACACTGTAGTGGACAAATACACAAGATGTGATACTAAGATATTAAAACTTGTCACCATTGTACAGCATGTGTGTTTTCCTGACTCTTTTCATCTTTAAAAAATGAGCCATTTTTAAGAAGGTGGAAGAAGGAAGTGATTGATTGGAAGTGATACAGGCAGCTCATCTCCTGATTGTTCTGACACGGTTCACACTTTCAATTAACCTGTCTAATCAGTGTTTTCTGATCCGATGGCGTTCTAGTTTCTGTCTCTCCGGCCTCAGACCGCACACGTCTTCGCGCCACAACGCTGTCAACGTAAAGGTGTCACATCAGGTCATCATGTCCCGATGGCTGTTTACTTCAATGCCGTCTAACTCTCTCTCCTCCTCGGAAATCAATAATAGCCAACAGCAAGTGTGAGATGTTTTTTATACATTTTATACCATATTTGTAAAAAATAATTCTGTAATAATTGTTCTACAAAAGTTATAAAAGCATGTTTTGATTCACTCTTGATGGATGTTCTCATGGGTCAGATGTGGAAAGAGTTAGATCTGCATCCTTCAACATTTTTTTTTCTTACATTTACCTGCTGTTACATCCAAGAAGTAATCCTGAAGCCAGCAGAGGAGAGATTCCAAGATTAAAAGAGAGGAATGAAAAGTTTTAACAGCCATGATAAACACAGGGGGAAGAGAGATTGGATGGAGATGTAGGGGCATCGACCGACACTTAAGCTTCAACAGGACGAATAAAAACTCCTCAGTGGCAATCATGCAGCTGGCAGGAGCAGCGGGAATGGGGGAGTTTACAAGATATAATACCAGGGAGGAGAGAGAGAGAGAGAGAGGAGGCCTCGCTTGATGATTCTATGAGAGAGACGGCTTGATGTTTTAAAAGTAGCAGCACAGACACGGAGACATAGAAAAGCGTGCAGGTGTGATTGTACTGCCGGCCGTAAACCTGAGAGACAACTGCTGTTATTGAGCTGTCACTGTGGAGGTAAACTCTGTACCGCAAAGTGTACGTGTATGTGTGTGTGTCAAAATGAAACTCAGTATTTGTGCCGTTCAATCCCATTGCGCCGGGCTCCCACACCACTAAAAAGACGAACGAGGGAACTGTGGTAAACATCAAGTGACGTGTCCCCGCTCGGCGGAAAACACACTTAGAAAGAAAGAGATCTCCGGGTGCTGCTTTCTCGACTTATCTCCCCTCCTGCACATGCTATGCCCCTGTCATCTCTTCCCTGCACACATGAGGAGATTATTTAGGAGGTGCAGAAATTATTGCTGTTGTTAAATTCTTTGCAGGACACTAAACTTTCAGCCGTGGCCCAGAAAAGTATAAAAACTGTAAGCCTGTTAAAGGGAACATGAATCCTGCTGTCGGCCTGTGTGTAAGCCTCACATTTACTTTTACTTTGCGCTGACCTTTACGCACACACCCATACAGAAATAGCAACTATGTTATTATAGTGAAAGGTCAGTGTGAATGGATTGTACACACTGTATGAATGTGAAGTGCACACCTGTGTGTGTGTGTGTACATGCGAATGCACACCTATATTTTACATTACAGCCTCATAAATCCTTCTTTTGTCTGTTCTCTAAGTGATGTCACGTAACTTTTTAGTGATGTGTGTGTGTGTGTGTCCATATGTTCACTCAGGTTCTGTAATTGCATCTCAGCTGGAACAATCATTTCTTGAAGCAGGTAGAACGAATCAGAAATACATCAAAACAGCAGTAACTATATCACAACATCCACACACACTGATCCCTTCTCTCTCTCTTTCTCTGACACACACACACACACCCATGCCATAATGTTCATTAGGCGCATTTCCATTCCCACATACACAAAGACTTGCGTGTGCACACAGGTTCGCACACACTGCTAAAACAGCATTTTGTCCATAAAGTCTATTTCCATGGTTAAGTTGTGATGAATGGGACTCAGTTGAAGTCAATGAGATAGCGCAACGCCATAATTCAATTCAACACACAGCCATGGACGCACACACGCACACGCACACACACACACCGCCGAGTGGTGGGCCATAATTCAACACTTATGCATATACACACTTAGAGACACACACTCACACATTTGTGCACAGAGTCAATGAGACCGCAGTGTACCATAATTCACTGTAAAGATAAATGCCCAGTGTGCATTATCACTGAGTCTGTGTGTGTGTGTGTGTGTGTTACAGAAATTGTGAGAAAGTGTGTTTTGTGTGTTGGCATGACTACTGAGTCTCCTTAGTGAGATGATGTCAGCAAATCAGGATAGACCCACACACACACATTTATGGTGCTAATGTTATAAGTGCATTAATAATAGTGTTATAAACCAATTTGTGCCCATGAAAACATCAATAAATTTCATAAACTGTATCTTATTTTTAGGGTTTTTATGTAAGTTGTGACGCATTGAAAAAAATCTGCAGGGGAAAAAAAGAACCTTCTAATTTCCAGTGGAGCGCGTGGGTTCCTGGTTGAAATCTCCCAGGCAGACGTGTCACTTCTAAACATTCAACAACTCAAATAAATTAGCCTTTAATGAGGGGCTGAGGGAAAAACAGTACTACCATAAGTGAGGGCGAGTGGTTTAGGTGAAACAGGAGGCTACTTTTCTCTGGGTCTTTATCTCGTCCTCAGATGTTTGTGAGGTATTTCAGGGTGTTTGCGAAGTCCCTCGTAGGTTGTAGAAGTTCGTTCTATCATCCAAAGGTTATGTTTGGCGGTTCTATATTATGACTGCTGGAAAAGCTGGAGGGAAGCTGGCAAGACTGAGTTGACGTTATTGAAAAAGAATCAATGGGATCATGGCCTGTTATTTAACGTGAGTCACTATCAAAGCATGATGCAAAAGCCATGCAGATACATTAACATCGGCAAACCTCTGAATCACCGGACCCTCATGTGTGGACTGTGGAAACAGATGATATGAGTAAATCACAGTGAGCCAGTTAAAACGAAAGAACTCCAATCACAGTAGTAGCCAATCACAAGCAAACAAATTCAAACCTAGAGTAGCTAATTTTTGTTGGCTTTTAAGTATAAGCTTTTAAGTTGATTACACATCCAGCAGTTATGCAACATTCTCATTCATTATAAGTCATGTTTCTGACCACTTGGAGAATGGAAGTCCAGTGTTCACTCTTTTAGCTATGTTTTGGTCTCCACCAACTCCTGAGCTGCAAAATGCTCATTATGTCCATGAGCTAGTTGCTAACTACATCTGTCTGTCATATCTGGTGCTAAGCAGATGGTGGAGCTGCCACCAAAAATGACGCTATGAGAGCAGTGAGTGTGAAGCAAATCAGTAAAGTTTCAGGACAGACAACTCAACAACTGCTTAAAACCTTCATCCCTCTCTTGAAAGTTCTTCATTTTGCAACGTTAGTCACAAAAGTATCATCAACGAATGTCATTGGCAATGGTCAAAATATTTCAAAGCTGAATATTGTATTTGTAATCTATTACATTTTTGACACCTGAAGGTATTTTGTAGATAAAGTTTTTACGTACGAACCATATGAACATCTTGTGATATATGATGCTTTGTATTAAACTATTCAACAGTACATGAAGAAGTTAAAATTAGCTCAATCTCAACCAACTACAATTTATTATTAAAAATTTCTTTGGACATTAATAATGAATATTGAAGACTGCAAGAGCAGAGGTAATAGAAGCAAAATCTCAAATGTTCAAAATGATAAGTATGATTACTGCATTGTTATTTTATGTTTTCACTTCAAGTCCTGTCAGTCAAAATGATTTGTATTTTTACCTGATCATCAAAACTCATTTTAGACTGTGTTTTGTTCTGTATTCAGTTTTAGATCTTGTAGACTGTTTGAGGATTACTGAGAACAAGAATAACTTTCCAAACATGTAGTATGGGTTTACTTCATCTTTTATATGTAAAGTTTGCCTAAATAATAGGTATTTATCATCAGTACTATATGATCTGCCATGAAACTAGCAATACATGTAAACTAAACCAAACAATGGTACGTATTAAGAGTTGACGTCTCCCTGTATTTATGCTTGTAATATACAGTCACCACCCTTCCCATAATTCACAGTGTGCCCATCAGAATAAGGCATGTGGTAATTTCTTCATGTAACTTCTTCTGATTCTTAATTTTAACTGTGATGTATTTTATTGACCCCATGGGGAAACATGTCTTCATCGCGCTGTAACTTCGCTTTAATTACAAAAAGCCACATAAATAATTATAAAACTCGAACAAATTACAAAGAGTCATAAATAAGTAAATAACCTCAACGCAACACATGAACACAACAGAACAATGTCGTCGAATCCACTCATCCCAAATATGTGCATTCACAAATGGCGTGTTTAGCAAAGACAACACCCTCTTGCTCTTAGGTTGTTTTATGGCAGCGGGTATATATCACTTTCAACCTGGAAAACACAGTGAAAACAAGCATTAAAAGGGACGACAACTCTCTTCCTGTGGGCCTGCGAAAGCAAATGAGGTCATGCCGCTTCACCCTGAAGCTCTGGGAGAGATGCAACTTGCAGTTATTGTTGAACTTTTACACTCCTGCAAAAATGCAATTCCCCCGTTCGGAGGTGCAGCTCAGCCGACTGATCCAGGCCAAAGGTTCAGAGGCAGAAGCTGTTCATAACACTTCTGTGTTCTGCATCTCTTTATCTTCCTCCCCTCATTAGTCCTCTTTGTCAGTTTATGCCTTTTCAGAGGATAAACTTTATGACCACTGTAGGGAAATTCTGTTGGTCAAATGCAATAAAAAAGGATGTACGATGAATTATACAGCAATCTGAACTCGCTCTAAACTCGGACATCAATCACACCCTCGCATCCTCACATCGTCCCGCGCACGCACACACCCGCACCCACAAGAGAGATTAGGCTTCAATAAAACTCAGAATCTGAAAACAAATGTAAAATACAGCGCCTGCTCTCCGGCCTCTCGCTGTTTTCCCTCATTCCTTCTCATCTCCTTCCATCCATCTAACCATTATTAAATTTCATGTTCCCTCATTCTCTCGGTGTGCCCACACTGAGCCAGCTAATTTTGAAAATGCTGTTTACACTCGTGTTTTCATAAAGAGCTTCATCTGAACTGCATCAGGAAAAACGGCCAGATCTCCTCTTCTTTATCCCGTTTTGATCAGCAAACGACAGAATTTGTGCATCGCGGCCAACATCTGGCGACGAGCGGGACAGACAGTCTGCTTGTTCTGCTGAGTCACAGCTGGTTACACCGTCGTCTCCTGCTCTCCATGATCGTCTATACTGTTTGTCAATATGGTCAAACGGAAGATTTAGTTGTACTCATTTACATATTTTTACGTTTTCTGAAAACGCAACAAGCATAAAAATGAGCTTGAGAGTTCATTCTTGATCTGGAGTAAAGTCGAGTTTTTTTAAGTCTGTGGGTCAGGCAAAACTTGCCCAATGAACTGCTTCACTAGCTGAGTTTCACTTAATTCCTGGATGCCTATAAGATCATGATTATATTATTTGATCCCACAGACACTCAACACTAGAGTCCAGTTAGAATAAAACTACTATTTCATAACTTCAGACAACATCAAGCACATAAAAATGCTCTGTGCTAAGGCATCACACACACGTGATCTCCTTTTGGTAATGTAATAATTATTCACCTCCATCCACTGAAACTGTTGTTTTGCATGGTAGATATGTGCTGGACTAAGTCTTGAATGGGTGCAGTTACTTCCTGGAGTCACTGCTGGTTGTCTTGTGCTGATGATGGAGACTCCAGGCTCTGTTGCTGTTTTCAGATTTGTCTCATCTCGAGAGCGTTTTTGACAAACTCGACCACTGGCTTAATATCAGCCAAAGCCTTGGAATTATCTCCATATTGGACATTTTTGCAACTCAGTATATAAATGCCAACATTTGGTGCCAATACAGAAAATAGCTTTGCCCTTTGTGTAGTGAAGGGGAAAGTCAGGGTTTGGAGATCGAGGTGGTGGATGGAGTGCAGCAGACTAATACAGAGACCTACAATTAATATTCATTTTTTATTAACTGTAGCCACAAGGGTTTTAGTTTTAGTCTAACCATGACCAAACCTTAACCATTTTTTATTTTCCATAACCTCCTACCAGGCCAAATATTGTCGAAAGTGAGGGCTTTCAAAATGTAGGCATGGGATGAAAAAGACATTATCTCTGAATGAAATGAGAGGTTTTGCAGAATCGTCCAATATCTGCGTTCTCATCTGGCTTTTTTTTTCCCATTCCTCTCACAATCATTGGAAAGTCATGACTCTACCTGTCTTTCTCTCTTTTTTTACCCGTCCGCCCACTCCATCGCTCCAGCTGCATGTTTGCCTCCTTCTCTCCTTCTCACCATCTCGTATCCTACACATATTTCTGTTTCTCTGTCTCGCTGGCTCTTCTGGCAATGGCAGCCTGTCTGTTCAAATTCAGCTCCCATCACTACCACAAACACACACACGCACGCACGCACGCACGCACGCACGCACGCACGCACGCACGCACGCACGCACGCACGCACACACACACACACACACACACACACACACACACACACACACACACACACACACACACACACACCATACATCATTGGAGAGGAAACAAATTATTCCAGGACAGGAGAACTGTTTTGTTTGGTTCACCCTTGTTTGTCTTTTTCCTCTCTCTCTCTCTCTCCCTCCCTCCCTCTCTCTCTCCCTCCAACAGATGGGGTATTTTAATGAAATCAGCCTTGCCTGTTCCCATCTGTGTGAGAAATGAATTTCACCATTTTTTAAATGAGGGAATTTACAATGAGACAGGCTGGAACGCAGGGAACCCCTGTACCGAGTTTTTTTTTCTGTCTCTCCTCAGCTCTTGTACCTATTATGCTTTCACTGCATTTGTCTGTGTCTCTGTGTGCTTGTCTGTCTATCTGTCCTTTTCTTTCAGCCTTTATTTAATATATTTCATGTTTCTATAACCCTGCATGTTGTTGTTGAAGCAGCACACCTTTGTCAGAATGAGTATTCTCGGGTAAGAAAGGAAAATAGTGCAACGTTTTGAGAAAGGTGTTCACTCACTTTCTTGTCAAGAGGTAGATGAGAAGATTGATACTATTCTCACGTCTGTATGAAATATTTGTTGCTGGATGTAGCAGCTGGTTAACTTAGCATAAAGACTGGAAACAGAGGGAAACATCCAGCCTGATTCTGTCCAGTGGGAAGAAAATCCACTGAATCATTTGTTGTAGACATGCGAGTGGTATCAATATTCGCATCTAAATCTCAGCAATTAAGCGAACAAGCTTCCTCAAAATGTTCTTCTAAAGGAGTTTCATGTGGCTTCTCAAACATTCATGTATCATTTCAGCATTCAATTATCAATTTATTGATAAAGAAAAACAGACGATGAAACCTTATTATATGAGAAAAATAGTATGTAATTCTGTCTCGTAATTAAAACCACATTTCCCATAAACCCAAGTGCTTTCTGTTAGAAAGGGGACGTTAGGTCTTCCCTCACTGTCTCTGATGTCATCCTTTGGTTTTCTGGAAACAATAAGTAAAATTTTTCCGCCTTTGTTAAGAGCAGTCATTAAAGCCACAAAATAAACCTGGAAGACTTTTATATTTTCTAATGAGCTTGAAATTACATGAAATAATGCATCATCATTTGTGGATGGGTTTGTCACTAAATTACATGTTGTGTTGCTGGAATAGCGCAATATCTCAAAAAGAGAAGCAGCCGTGTGGTCAGATGAGAATCAGTTTGAGGACCAGTATATCTGCATCTCGACCTTATTACCAATCGTTTAGCCGTCACCGAGCCTGGCACGAAACGTCCAACTGCTCCAGTGAGGCTGCACAGTGGAAACGGTTCAGGCTGTGGTTGAACTGGGCAGTGACCAGATATTATTGTGCTTAATCCTTCATGTCCACTGGGTGCAACACAGAAGGTTCAAATGTGCTCAGAAGGTATTTTAGAAGGAGAACGGCTTTAACCTTTGAGCAACAAGATTTTGTGTTCACTTTTGTTTCATTTCTCTGCTTTTTTTACTTACACATCTTTTCTTATAACAGCATGGCTTCTTATCTATATTTCCTTCTTTCTCTCTCAAACCAATATTTACTATATGTATGAAAAGACAAAGTCAGTAACAAATGAGATGCATCATTAAGGATTGATGCCAACTGCCAATGAATTAAGGCCTTTGCAAACAGTTGCAAGTGAAATACACTCAATGCTTGTATTTGTGACATTGTGGGTTCAAAATTGGCTTTGTGGTCTAGTTGTGTTGTGTTTGAGCTGCTGATAAATCAAAACTGTGTAAACAAAGCAAAAAGCATTTACTGCAACAATTACCATTAATATTTTACTGTGCAGGCTGATTAAATTACTTCTAAAATACTGTCTTTCTCAGCATTCTAACCTTGTCTTACTTTATGTGCTGTCATTGTTGTGTTTTATCCATCTTTTAAAAAAAGGGTTTTATAGTTTCTTCATGAGCGTTGTTGGACTCGTGCGCCCTTTCACAACTGAATTCTCTGTGTAGTCTCACAAACAGGCCTATCAATCAGAAAAGGTCGACGACTGAAATGTTGACTTTTTGGAGATGTCGGGTTTTCATCTGTCAGCAGCGTGAGGTGTGTGTTGTGTTTTCAGAAGCGTGTGTTTGCGTGACTGTTTGCTCGTACACACGCGTCTCTGCTCCCCGTGAAAGTTTACGCATGCGTTTGTAAGGGGCTGTGTGTGCCGGCACATATGTGCATGGCAGCGTGTGTTTTCTTAGGTGTGTTTTCAGGAAGGGAGCTGTCAGACATGATGACTGACGTCACCCTCATTATACACACACCCATACACACACACTCACACACAAAACCGCACATACAAGTTGGCAGGTTAAAGCAGTTAGCTACCTAGAAAACAGAGAAGTCATTCAGACAAACTGCACCTGCTTTTGAAATGGCTTAACAAGCAATTACACAGAGAGTGAGAGACACAGTAGAAAACACACACACACACACACACACACACACACACAGATAGCTAAATTCAATTCCGGGCAGACTACTGGGAAGTAGCCAGAATAATTACTGATATTACTAGCAAAAGTGAAATAGAGAGAGAGAGAGAGAGAGAGAGAGAGAGAGAGAGAGAGAGAGAGAGAGAGAGCAGCAGCAGATCCTGAACATCTAAATTTAACTGAGAAGCAACTCTCTGTCACACTACCTATGTGTATGTGTTTGTGTGAGGCAGGTGATGCGTCAGTAATACAGTCATTGCGGCGGCAATTAAAATATGTAAATCCAGGAGTGTCGGGGCAGAATCTGATAGGCTATGCTTAACTGCATTCAGTTCTGACTGATCATGAATAAACATGAGGCAAAATTTGATCAGAAAATCACTAATGCATGATTAGATAGATAGATAGATAGATAGATAGATAGATAGATAGATAGATAGATAGATAGATAGATAGATAGATAGATAGATAGATATCCATGTGCTTACATACAGTTCAAACAGCTGTGAGACTGTGTGAATGCATGAATATGAATATGATTGTAAACAAATAACAAATGTGCAAGCCTCCATCTTCCTTATAACCCTCATCATCAGGACTCGGGCTAGGTGCCTGGAAAATATGCAAATCACTTTTGTTCCAAAAATATGGTAATGAAGTTCGAGCAGAGAATTAATTAGACCTCCAACGTTCTACAGAGATTCTACAAAACCGAGCAGCCGTCAAACTGTGTGAAGTGTGATTATGAGATAATTTGCATATTAGTCCTATTAAGGGACATTAGCGAGCCTCTTGGTCATATTAGACCTAAGACACTGGTGTTTACTTGTTAGGTTAATGAGGGATGTGAAAGGTCAGCGAGTCAAAACCCCGCAGAGGGCGGGAGCGTCTGAGCAGGAAGACAAATGAATGAGTAATTTATGCCCAAAAACAATGTGGCTGTTGAAACTTTATAATGTGATATTTCGTGTTAGTAGCTCAGCGATAATGGACACGGCAACTTTATTCCAAGCTGGGGTTTGTCTACGTTTGACAGCAGCAAAGGCACAGCAGGATGTAGTGAAGAGTTTAGTTATTTTGCAAGAGCAGGAAATTTGCACTAGTTGATATTTTTAAACAAACAATGAATGAAAATATGGATGAAAAGTGAAGAGGATAGTTCACAACCGTGAACCAACGCAGAATTATCACCCAAATCTGCAGCTTTTCCTGGCTCATTGTTTGTTTTACAACTCATAGCTTTGACTATTTGGTTCATATCTAACATTTATCTTATCATATCTTTGGTTGATGTATCTGCTGGATGTGTTAATAGAAAACTGCTTGACATAACCACTTGGGCCATAATGTCAAACATGTGAATGATGTTCAGCTTGTCATGGACTGTAAGAGAGGACATGGTTTGCCTTTAACTGACCAACAGTTTCACAGGAAAGTGAGGAAAACTGATGAAAAATTAAATTTCAATTGTGGACCATTTGTCTTACTTATTGAACTTTGTTATGTGGAACCGGTTGACATAACTGAGTTAAGTAAATGGGACACTTCATTTCTTTGAGTGTCCATTGCTCAAACCCAAAAACTGTCATTTTGACTTAGAAGAGAATTTTTTGCCAAAGTATAAATTAAAGGAGTTTTTTTTTTTTTTGGCCACTAGGGGACAGAAAAATATCAAACCATAAAGCTACTGGCTAAATTTGTTTTGGTGTTCATGACTTCCATTGCTGACACATCCTGTAGAAACAAACCTACATTAGACATTTTTCTACTGCTTTGATTCCAATATTCATTCTCCTTTTTCCTCTGATTTGCTCTCCAACGCTATGAAAGTCGTTCCAGATTTCCAGTCATTTTCATCAGCTCCAGTTTGACCGACCAGTCATCCAATTACTGATTCATGCACTTTTAAGTTTAAGGCTCTACAATTAAAGTGCCCTTGAGCGATTCGGTGAACCCACAGCTCCTCTGGTGGAGCAGCTGGGTAATGTGTTTCCACACAGCAGAACTTACTGAACTGTGTTAATGTGAAGCAAAGCATCGCTTATGAAGAGGTTGAACCCTCTGCAAACAGCCCCTGGGTAAATAAAGGAAGCGCTGATGCTGATTTGCATTCAGATATTCTTCTTAACAGGGCCGGCTTATCTCACGTCTCCGTGTCATTATGTTCACCAGCTCCACTCTCTGTCTGTCATTTAGCAAGTTTCAGGTCAGTGGGCTCCAAGCAGGCTTTCAGCAGCACGCCCTCGTTCAAATTACAGACAGGAAATGTAGACATGAATGATAACCAGCAACAGGCGCTGTGTTCATAGAGAGAGCAAACAGCATGGAGTCATATCTGTATGTGTGTGTGTGTGTGTGTGTGTGTATTTAAAGGTGTGGCATAGAGCTCCATTAATATGCTTTTCTGTAATCGGTTTCTGCTGTGAATTAACTCTTTTGTGTGTGTTTGTGTGTGTGTGAGCTTATCAGGGCTAAGCATAATGAATCATAACTATTACATGAATCATTACTAAAACTCCACCATTCCTGCTACTTGAGGGCCTCGACTTTCAAAGCTGAAGAGGAGAAAATGGATTCAAGCCTCTCTTCGAGGGGGGGGGGCTGATCTTTGAGCTTGTTTTTGCTGCAGTTCATTTCAATCCGGCATTTTCAGTGAGAGTTAAATAAACACAGGAAGTTGTGTCTTCCACTTTAGACAAAGCTGTTATGGTAACCGGCACAGAAGAGATGTAATATAAAGGAGTTGTTTGTAAGATTAGAAAGTGTCGCTGCACTTGAAAACAGTGAGACCTCCGGTTGACAGTGTAATTAATCCTCTTAGCTCTCGGGTATGTTACCGCTGTGCTTTGTGTTGTGTTCTTGATGTGAGTATGTTAAACTCTGCTGGGGAAGCCAAACAAATTTGGCCCAATAAATCAGATTGAATTGCCATTTCATTTTCTGCTTGGGAGTTATTTGGCCCATCCATTTGGGGGGTGAGTGACGTATCCATCCCGACAACATCATCTCTCAGCTGACATCGAAGCTGCGGTGAACAACATGTCCGTCTCTTCCACAACATCATTTCATGTTGTTTATTTATTTATAAGGGACAACACACATGAATCAACATTTCTGTAAATGTGCCAGTGTTAGCCAGCTGGCTAATTCTTAACTGCTGTCCTCTGGCGAGATGTTGTGAAACCTATAAAGTGATAAAATTTACACGACGGAGATGACAAGACGCCGTAAATACAGGAACAACATCAAAACAAGGATTCTTCAGACGGAACACGAGCCCCGGAGGGAAACAGGAAACTGTCATACACAAACAACAAACAACATTACGGCACATGGAAGCAACAGGAAGGAACTTGACACTATGTTCATGTTCATTTGTCTTTCTGAAATTTTTCCATTATCTGCAGCATATTTAGACAGGACACACACTGAGATAAATGCAAAAGGAGGCAGGAAGATAGACCAATATACAAATATATAGTTTGTATATATTACTATTTTACTGATACTGTATGAGAAAAATATAGTTCCAACAGAAACCTACTATATCAGCTCTAAGCACTGAGAGGTGGCTATGAAGTCAGAGTTCAAAAAGTCAGAGTTTTGTTTTGTTTTTTTTAATTAAAAAAACAGGAAAAAATGAGTTACAGCACATATGCATCTTTAAATATTATTGTAACATCAGGCATTTTACTTACAGTGAAAGAAAATATAAGAATAAGCTAACGTGATTATGAGGTCATTAAAATAACATACTTGTTAGGATGTATGAATTAGGCCATTTTTTATATTTTTTAACGTCTGCAACTTTTGATCATAACACACGCTCTTCATCAATCAGCAGACAGGATTGTTGGTGGGAAAAATATCCATTTTTTTTCCGAGCGTTTTATGGAAATCTCATTCATGTTGACTTGAGGTTTAACGGTACACACAAACTTTACTAATCTGAAATAACATTGTGTTTTGCTCTGATAAAGGTTTATGAGCGTCAGCAGTTTATGTGGCCACTACACGTTTATTTATTTATTTAGTTTCTGTTGTTTTTTTGAGACTCACAGTATACATGTCATCAGGTAAAATAGTCAGGGGCTGCGCACACTGAAGCGTCACTTTTCCATCCACCTTGCAGTATATCTTTCTTCACACATAAGGTCTAATAACTCTCTGGAGGAAACTGGGTCATTTCAGAAGCAAAAGACTATAAATATAGATAAAAACACAAACCTATTCCCTCCCTGGAATCCTTAAAAAAACAAGTCCAGTGTATATATGTGTGTGTGTGTGTGTGTGTGGCTACTTGCTATATGTGTGTTTGTATCTGTGTCCCAGCAAAGCATGACTGGCGAATCTGTCTTTTAATGAACTTAATAGTTCCATCATTTCTCTATCAACCATCAACGCCGGTGTTCCTCGCGCGCACACACACGTGGAGTCTTCGTTGGTGTTCCTTATTATTTACTTCAATTGGAGAAGCATGCCGACTGGAAAAGTGACTAAGCAGATGTGTGTGTGCATCTCGGTGTTTATGTGTGCATATACCTCATTCTTAGAGGAATTTGTTCAGTAATCTGACTGTGGAATTGAATTATGCCGTCATAGAAACAAGGATTAGGTTATGGGATGTTTAAGAATGGTCAATTAGTGTTACTACCGCAACATATGTGAGAGGGAAACAAGAAAGGCAGAGAAGCATGCAGAGAAAGAAGGAGAGATATACAGTAAGTGAAAGGAAAAGGAGGGAAAGAAAGAAAGCTTTATCTTCAAGTGTCCGTCTTGACTTTTGACCCGCCAAAGAGCAGAAAGCTGAAAAGGGAATATTCTGTCAGGGATCAATACTGGAGAAACAAACACTGCTCTGGATGCCAGCTGTGTACAAGAAGCATCAGTAGCTCGTCGGGGAGACGTCTGGACCCAAAACAAAGCTTTACCTCAACTCAAGACACACGGGCCGACGCCGAGAGAGATAAAAAGGCTCGAAAAGACAAAAGAGACCGAAAGGAGGAGAAGAAGAAAAAGAGGAGAACCAAAGTGAAACAGTCACCGGACTTCAAAGCCTCCTTTTATCCGATCTGTTTAGGATTTTAAATCGGGAGTCCAGATCCACCAAAACAAAAGATGAAACGATAATCCGATAATCGTTACAATGTTTCGCAGAGGGAAAATATTTCTGAATATATTTATGTGTTTATATGATTGCCGGAGTGAAATGTGCTTAAAGCATGATAAAATGTTTAATTTCGGTTTAAGTGGATTTGTGTTTTTTCCTTTTGTTTGTTTGATTGAGGTTTTTTTCCTGGTTTCAGCGGGCATCTGCACGTGTGTTTGTGTGTGTGTGTGTTGCAGTGCGCCTTGTGTGTGTGTGTGTGTGTGTGTGTGTGAGAAAGAAAGCGAGAGTAAATGGAATAAAGAGCTATTGTCTGCAGGAGTGTTTGTGTACCTCCGCTGCTATATACAGTATAGATCTGTGGCCATTCTGAAGAATGCACATCTTGACGTGCAGTCTTCACCAATATAAACTGGATGAGGATGAGGGGAGGATTTTGCCCTCTGTGCGTTTGACATCCTACTCCTGCGGTCAGTCATTTTTTATCCCCAGTGGAAACATGCGTTATCCCTGCTTCTGGTCAGGCTGAGTAAATTAAATACATTTCCTATCCTCACCAGTAGATGGCGCAAGCTGATACTAACCGTTCCAAAAACACGTTACGAATTCTCATGATCATGTCGCATGTGCATCAACCTCTCATATGTCATGTGTTGCTATGTCTTGGGATGAAACAAATCCAGTTCCATAGTTTGTCTCTGCTGTTGTCAATTTAAATGTTTCTATAAAAGCTAGCTCAGTATTGACCTTCGCTGTGTATCAAAGGCAACAGAACACAAGCAAATGTAATCATTTTGGTGCCATCAACAGCCCCAATACGCAGATGCTTATAATATAACAATCAAAATCTGATTCAGGAAAACGTTGTATTATGTTATATTTTGACTTTAATTTAAACTGTAATTTGCTAATCTAATTTTTTAATTATTGAATACATTATAATGCTTAGCTACATCAGGACTGTTTTTCAGGGGAATCATCACGACTGAATTTTCTCATGCCTGAAGTGAATTAATGAGGTGCTTGCTTGAGTCTGACACTCAGATGTGAACTGCTGACCAATTGCAAACCATTGTGAGAGTCTTGAGATGGCCATTTAAAGATCTGGTGAAACCGAAATTCAATGACGCTACGGAGCAAGGTTTTATGAAATCACATCCACTTACTGCACTTTTTACGAGTGTGTTTGTGAGGAGGGTCACTCGCAGTGATGGACTGACCTCTACTGACCTTTATACTGTCTTTCAGCTCATTGTTTCGGCTGACACGCGACTTTTCTTTCATTCTGACCGCTCTCATCAGTGTCATTTTCAGTCAAAACCTCTGATAAACCCATGGCATACAACCTGCTGGCAGACTGAGTAAGTGACTGGCTGGTGAATATAGTGGAGTATTTTGCAACTAAACAGCCAGATATTTCCCCCGGGAGCTGCTGAAGACCGAAATTGAGCTAAAAAGAAGAGTGACTTAAATTCGCCAGGTGGCAAGAAGCACGACTCTAAATAAATGCAAATGCAGCTCTTTGTCTGCTGGAACATGATCGCCATAACTTTATAATATACGGAGCTCCAAGTTGGCCAAAAAGAAAGTTTATCTCAAAATCCTGCAGCCGCAGTGGCAAAAGCACTTCAATGTCAATAGCTACCCACCACGTTCAATTCCTTAATATAATGAAATCTCGTTGTCTCGTGTCTTTTTTCTGTTACAAAAAAAAAATCTTCCAGTTACATAATTCAAAAGCAGCAATTAGCTCATTTGATCAAATTTAAAGTGATTCTAGTCAGCTCCTCTCGCTCAGCGTGCTGCTGATGAAATTATTATTCTAGAAAGACGAACCCACACAGAGTTTGGGAGCAACTGAGTGTGCAGCCACCTTTTATGGAAATTCTTTTGTGTTCTTGCCAAAGCATCTGATACCATTGTGTGACGTGCATAAAATACATTGCGGTTCGTAAAAGTTATTACCACGGAGGACAACTTTGATGTCTGCATTCTCATCACTTAGCAGGCGAGTTAATCGGCGAGCCAATCTCCACAAAATCCCAGCGTGTTTTTTTTAGCAACCGGCGGTCCATAGCTGCGAGCGCTTGGTTGAAAATGAACTGATAAATGCAGCCTGTTAGTCTGGATTCTGTTCATACATCCTCGTTTACACGGAAAAGTCTGTTTAGACAATCTGCACTTCAAAATATCCCAAGGCCACGCAATTTTACACAAAGTGGACAGGGGCAGCTTTTCCATTCTTGGGGTTAATCACACGTTGGTGGGGCGGGGTGGTGCCAGATGGAGAAGGAAAGGGGGGAGGAGGGGAAAGGGAAGGACAGGAAACAGTGGATGGAAGATGAACCAAAAGAAAAGGGAACTAGACGTGTTTGACAAAGGCCAGTACTAATATTCATCCAACCCCCCCACACACACACACTCGCTTGAACTCGGCTGTATCTACCTTTCAGGGAGGATTACTGACCAGATCAATAGCAAAGTTGCCCCTGGACCTTTGACCGCGGGGTTCTCTGCTTGGGCGAGATTGAAGGCAAGACCACTGGCTTTTTGAGGCCCCTGGGCTTACGCCGGGTGAATATTATACATCTAAAATGTGAGTGTCAGTTTAGTTTAAGAACCTGAGTGAATTAATGATAGCATAGTGAGGCTGTTTTCAGGGCGCCTGGAGCAGTGCTTCGCTAACAGTGGAGGTCAGGGCCACCCAAAGGGATAAGAAAGACCGAGGGCTTTTATATTCGACTTTGTATTTTGCTGAAATGCTGAATAACTTTCCTCTTCAGGCTTGTAAAAATCCTTGAACTCGAACAACTGGAGAAAGAATTGGTAATAGCATATATGTTGGTGGATGAATAACAGGAAATTGTGGTATTGAAATGCCAAAGATACTGTATGTTTGAGGTCATTTAGTGACATTGTCGACTAGTTTGCCCACCAGAAAGTTGATTTTTCAGGTTTAAAAGTTCCTGCTCAGTCCCATGTTTTGGTCTTACAACTGAAATTCCAAAAATTTGGGATGCTGTGTACAACAAACTGTGTTCATAGACAGCTGTTTTACAAAGTGTCCAAAGAGTCCAAGCAGTAATCTCCTTTATACAATCATGTGTTCACAAAGTGTTGAACCTCTCTCCATCCTTGCTTGTGAACGACTGAGTCTTTCCAGGATGAACCTTTCATACCCAATCATGATACTATCACCTGTTACCAATGAACCTGTTTACCTGTGGAAGGATCCAAACAGGTGTTTTTGGATCAATCCACAACTTTCACAGTTTTTTGTTGCTCCTGTCCCAACTTGTTTGAAACGTGTTGCTGCCATCAAATTCAGAATAAGCAGATATTTACAAAGATTAATGAAACTGATATCAAACATTAAATCTCTGTACTGTTTTCTATTGTGTATATGTCAAAAAGGATTAACAAATTAACACATTGTTATATTTATGTTTTACATAGGGTCCTAACATTTTTGGAATCAGGGTTGTAAATGACTTTAATGAAAAAAGTTTTATAGAGCCTCATGGTAAAAAAAAATAAATAAAGAAAACACAACAATGTCACCTTCTTAAAATCAAAAATCAACTCAAAGCATGTCTGATTTCATGCCTGCAGAATTGGTTCATTAAAGTGAGTGACACCAGAGAGCAGATCTCATACTCTAAGATGATTTCTGTGTGGAGTCTCAAAGATGACACAGTCTATGTTGCGCTATGGCGAATACGTATGTGGAGCGGCTGCGGCGACCTCCTCGACCCTGAACGCGTCCGTGCCAGCGCACATACGCTGTGTTTACAAACAGGCACATAAGCATGGTCATATACACATACTGTACTTACACGCTACTGCTTTGAGTTGGCAACAGACACAGAGCCCATCTTTGTTTTCCCTCCCTCTCTCTCTCTCTCTCTCTCTGTATATTTCTGTTTATATTCATCCCTCTCTTTGAAGTGGTCATAACATTGCGTGTTAGTTTTGATGCTCTAATGAATAGACTGTTTTCATGTGACGCACTGGAAAATGGAAACTATGATTCTCTCTCTCTCTCTCTCTCTTTTCAGCTTTTGGTGCATTTCTCCCATCCATCACGCTTCTCACCGGCACTTTCACCTTCTCTTTTTATCTTTTTGACCCGTCATTGTGTTTTTGTTTTTCTTTTTGTTAATTATGTCTCTTTATTGTTTCCTCTATCGAACTCACTCACTCTATTCTTTTCTCTTTTTCGTCCCCTGCATCATTATTATCGCTTTACTCGACATCTTACATTCACGCTATTTCATATCCTCCAATTTTTTTCTCTGTCCTCTGTTCACCCAAAATAGTGTTTCGAGAAGCCAAATTCCTTTCTGCAACCCTTGTTACAGCCGTGCATTTGTTGTGTGTGGTTTTCTAATTGCGTGATTCTGTGAAAGAAAACGCACGAGATGTCATGTTGTGCTTATCATCATATTTGCGCAGGCTGGTCCTCATCAGTGGCTTGTACTGATCTAAAATCTGTGATCAAAGAGGAGGAGAAAGGGAGGGAGATGCAAAGGGAAAACAGTTTTCTTCTCCAGGCTGGTCAACATGAACAAATGTTTTTTAACTGCATTTAGCTTCAGTGTAGGTGTCTGTTCATGAGTTATCGACAAAAGGCAACTTCAGTTATTGATTCTTAAACCAGTCTAGTATTACAGTGTTGGTGTCTTGAACTGTTTCTTCTCTCTCTTCTGTTAGTTGCATTTTTTTGTGTGTGTATCTGTTTAGTTGTGGCTCCTCTTTCATGTCAAATTTGCATGGCAGTCTTTGTACAGACTGGGTTTGTTTGCCAGGTCTCAAGGCCTCGTGAATCCAAAACTAAACCCTTCCACTATAGTGCAGCCAGTTTCAAAGATACATTATATATACAGATTATTGTTGCACTTACAGTTTCTTGTCTGGGCTGCAGGGCTAAATGCGCTGACCAGAGTGGGGGTGGATTATAAATATGTTGTTTTTCATTATGTTTAACCAGGACATGTTGGTCCGAGCTATAAATACGGTTTAATACCCGACTTTGAAATACATAGGCGTATTTATTTATCTTGGTGCATTTTGCAAAGGAAAGGGACAGGAGCTGTGGCCAAACCCCGCTGAACTATGGTAACGCTCCACCGAACAGACACTTTCTTGAAAATCTCGCCAGTTCCCAGACTTTCCATAGTTGTCATATGTCCAGGTCTGTGAGTATGCATGTATGTGTAAAATAGTGGAAAGAAGAAAGAGTGCCTGTGCAGTGTATGTGTGTGCATGTGTGTGTGTGCCTGCATGCATACGTGTGTGTGTGTGTGTGTGTGTGTGTGTGTGTGTGTGTGTGTGCGTGTGTGTGTGTGTGTGTGTGCGTATGCTTTCCCCCTGTGTTATGTGATTAGATTTGTCTCCTTTACCTTCAGGGTTGTTGTTTTTGTCTGCCAGCCAGTATATAAAAGCTATGGGTTTACACACACACATACACACACACACGCATAAAAGACCCTTGTGGCGCAGCAGTGCATAGTCATGGATGGGCGCCAATAATTCATCTATACTACAATATTACTCATGTAGAACGTACACACACACAAACACACACATACACACACACACACACACACATGGCAAAGCCATTAGCTGCTCTAAGCCGCAGACACTCAAAGCTTTGTAGTAATAACAACTGCCTTTGTCGGGGATAATAAAAGGTTTATAGTAATGAAATGTATTAACATTTTTGACCGAAGCTTTTAAAGTTCTGAAATACGCAAATGCAGCAGCAAATAGGTTTTTATATGCAGGAATAGAAAAAGGAATGCGATCAGGTATTGAATAAAAGCTTGATAAACGATTGCTCAGGAAATTCCCCCGTATTGAATTCCTGCCCTCATACATCCTTTTAATGAGAATGCAGTAATCTATGGAGCCCAGCTGGTACCAGGAGGAACAGTTTTGATAATTTGCTCAAACAAATTATGAATTGAAACGGCAAAGAAACACTAATGTCCCATAAAATACCTCTGATGTCAAAGATAACACATGGATTGAAGAGACAAAACCCAAAGTATGTTCATGTGCTATATCTCAACTCAAAGTCAAATAAAAGTGTAATAAACCCAAGAGGCCACTTAGCTCATCCATGACCTGATGTCTCTCACTGTTTATTTGTGCTTGGTTACACTGCAGCATGTTTGCGTCAGAGCTGGCAGATAGAAAACAAGGAGCTGTGTCCAGTGCATCACACCTGCATCAAAGAGTGTTGAGGAGACAAATACAGTGACGGATTTTGTCAGAAATTTGTGGACACCTCCACCTCCAAGGTCATGGTATGCTTGAAATGAACTTTTTATATGAGCTGTCATCCAACCAAATCGAAAGGTAAAAAGTTTTTCTATCTCTCCAGACAGAAGATGTGATGATCTTCAATTTTGGACCTTCGCTCCTCAAAGGCATTTGTGATGTGCACAAAAAGCAATGGAAGTTATTGTGTGAAAAACAGAACGACACGTCTAATTGCTGCATGAATGCTGCAAAAATGTCGCTTTCTGAATGTTACAAAAGTTGTCAGACGCAGGTCCTCCGGTTCCGAGGTGTGAGGGGAGGAGATTTCAGACGCTGTTCGACAATCTGACGAGCACTTCTGATGAAGCATACTGACACCTTATGGCTGCTTTTAAAACAACAACAGCATTACGTAAAATAATCATCGGCTTTTAATGAAACCATTGCATTAAACCTCAATATAATTCTACATCACTGGGCAATACATTTATTTTTGACTGCTCCAGTGTTAACTCTAAACAATTGTAAGATCCTGCCTCAAAGTTTTATAAAATGCTGTGCAGAGTTTTGGCTGTGATAATCCTTCAAACTCATCGACCTGTTACTTAAAGTGAACTTCCCGGACCATACTTCATCTTCTCACCAGCACCAATAGCAACACGCCCACACCAGCACGGCCCCTTGCATCTTGTGAACGCGCTGCTATTTTCGGACCCAGCGACTTCTTACATAATGGCACTGATGCACCGAGCAGCCGAAACTGACCGGCAAACAAGCTGGGATGAAACAATGTTCAATGCAGCATCAAGAAAAAAAAGCAGGAGAAACAGTGCTGAGTCTATGAAAAGCAAGTTAAAGTGAGCTTATACTCTGTCTGTGCAATATCATGCAATTCAAATGAAAATGAAAAGATTGGAATAATTGTCTCAGAAGGACGTTACATAGGTTGTGGAGGCTGTGTAATGGAAAACAAAATAAGTATTTTCCTCCAAATTCTGTGACTGATTACCGTCTTAGGCAGGCAATCAGTAATCTGTAATGGATTATACATGGAGGGGAACTCTCCAAACTTTTTTTTCTGCCGGTTCGCATGAAAAATTTCTGAAGCGAAAATGGAAATGATTCATTTCAGTCCCGCTCGTGTCTTTCACCGGCATCGTTAATATTGCCGCCGCAGCTCTTTCTCTGCGACTCGGTCACAGCCTGTTGATTTTTGCAGAGGTACAGTTTGTTTCCAGTGTGTGCTGCCATCGCCGCCACCGCTGCCCTCCCACACACAACCGGACAGCGGTCCCCTTGTCGTCGTGTCAAGGGCTGTGACTCAGTGGACGTCGGCTGCACGATTAAAGGAAAATTCCACCCTCAGGTACCTCTTTTCCTCCTCCATACCATCAATCTGCGACGCTCAGTGCAATGCAGCAGTTATTTTGTGATTAAGCGTCGCAATTTTACTCATTCGGTGTCCCCGCTTCCTCTCAACCTGTCTCTTACTCCGGTTAATGCTTCCCTGTATTTCCCAGAATGACTCTAAGCAATCCCCTCAGATCAGAAATGAACTTGTTGCTCGCAGCTGCCTGTGTGGAGGTGGAGAGAGCAGGAGTGAAAGAAGGATTTGTTCCTATCAAGAAAAAGTGAGTCACGCTCTTTTGGTCAAAATGTGCCTTGAAGCTGCAATATATTATGGACTATCCAGGCAACCACGCGAGGAGAAATCAAACTCAGTTCCTGTTCTTCAGTGGATTTCTTTCTTTATGATTGTTGACTGTCAGTGTGGAAGTCTTTGACTGAAGGAATAACACAGAAACTGACTCTTGTGACTGATGCCTCAGCCAGCTGAAAAACCATTAAAATTCACTTAGCCGCACTGGAAACGATCTCAGCATGATGTGATTACAATTTTCAGCTCCTTACACAGATATTAATTTCTCTCCAAATATGTACTTTTAGACACTGCTCAGAGAGAGAAATTTTCCCGATCATTTAATGTCATAATTTTTAAACCAATTCACAGATCGACTCAACCCGGTCGTCTCGTTTTCATCCTTCCAAACTTCCCATTAGACAACAGGGACGGAGCCAGGATTTGATATGAGACTCATGAGTTGTGGGAATTCGAGTCGGAATTTCAGCAGCACAATCCCCCCCAAAAAATGTTACTAGCAGAAAAAAAATCTTATTTCCTAATTGACCTTTTAATTAAATCTAGAAGTAGTATCTCCCTGAATTATTCTCTATGCATCCTTCAGGCTAATATTTCATGTGCAGATTTACGACCGTATGCAAAGACCTCTCCTGGTTTTGGTGATTCACGATTTTTGAAAAATCCTATTTCACAGACTACTCTGTTTTATATCACCATTCAATGCTGAGTAACCAGCCAAAAGCGGCTGCAAGTGATCAACAACTGCTGCAGTTTGGGATCTTGTTTTATCCAGGGACAACATACGTGATCACATTAGTGTTACCATTGACATTTTATCACTGGTGAATTGGAAGCTGTGTACTCATTCCTTTTACTCTTATGCACATATGCTGGACACACAATCTATACCTGGACCCACCTACATACCCCACACACATCTGACAGTCATCTAAGTTGTAAGTTATTTCATTTTATACATTTAGATGAATAAATCTTTGAGAAAACATCACATGACCCTCTGGTCTGTTTTCAACAAAAGGCCACCTCATTCATTTAAGTCCAGCAGAACATTAAAAATAAAAGCCTCTGCATACATAATTTAATTCAGTTTTGTTTTTTTAATGGCAAAATCTAAATAACTCTTTAGCATTCTGAAAATTGTTTCACTGTATAATACTGAGGTAGAAATAATTAATGAGCCCTTTAGAGTTTTTTCTTCTGCCTGCACTTTACTTTGCATTGTTAAATTATCGTATCTGTTTAATGTGAATTTATAATTTTAAACTTATTTGGCCAATAAGCAACGAGAATTAGGAAAAATAACACCCAAAAAGAAAGTGGGCCCAGATGCAAAATAAATTACTAAATTATAAGCTGTAACATCTGCAAATAGTTTTTTAAGGGACTTTTCTGTTACCTCAGTATCTGATAGATAGTTATATAAATTATCACTGATGTTTAAAGGACTGTGACTTTTTGGCTAAGTAGTATGTTCATTAATTTACTGCTCCCTTTTCAGAGATGAAACCAGATAGCTTCTCCTCTGTGTCCAGTCCAACCATCTATATACCATAAGCACTTTTGACAATGCTGGCTTGTACCATCCACAATAAAACTCAGAGGTTTAACCACTACAAATCAGCTCATGACACAAGAATATACTGCCCCAATTTCCAACCTCCCTTCCCTGCTGGAGGCAAGTTCCCGGTGCATCGTCTGCAGACGGAGCTATCTGATTCACAGGGTGATGCTTGGAAAATTAGTACGAAAATAAAGCTGCCATCACGTCCAGAATAATCGCTGCGACTCGAAACCCTTAACCACAGGGAGATGTTTTCCTCAAGATCTTTTCTCCTCTCCGCTCCTTTTTCAGACTCTCTGGTTAAATGTCAGAAACAATGAGGTTATGTGATGATTTTATTACTATAACACTCCATAGCAGGAGCAGGATTGTGCCGCTCACACACAGACACACATTTTATTAATGTAAAACTAGAACAGCAGGCATGTAACACATGTGGTTCAAATACAGCCAGCCCTCATGTATTACAATCAGAAGCAGCAGTTAGCGACACACACACATTCACACACACACACACGTAGTGCATGCACAAACCTCCATATACACGCACACACACCTATTCTCTCACAACGCCTCTCCATTTCACACACACACACACACACAGGCAGGTATAGTGAATAATGGCAGGTTTGTGCGTCTGGCTGGAATATTGAATTTATTATTCCTGTTGTGGAGGCGAGCAGACCGGATACATATAAGGTTGTTATGGCGAGACAGATAGATTTGGAAATATTACTCATGTAATCCACATTCCAGTAGAAAACCCAACTCCACCGCTGCCCTCTTTTTCTTTTATAGCTCGACGCTGTTTACCACATGCCGTCCAAAGCGTCTTTTTTTAAAAAACTGAATCAGTTTCCTTTCGACACAGATGTGTTTAAATACTGCAGAACGTGGTGTGAAGGATTTTCCCCGAGTACCAGGGTCACACTGGAGACAATGGGCCCATGCAAGAACCACTCCTACACAGAATGAACAGATTCATTCTTGTGGCACATGCGAGTGATTTGAGAACGTTTGTGGCGCTCACCAATTTTAATATTGGTTCAGACCTGTTGCATGAGGCCTGTACAGATATATTTCAGATTATACTTTTGATAGTTTTTCCAAATACTTGTTGGCTGAATAATCATAATGCATTACTGTGAATGGATATGGAGTTCAAATGTGTCACTTTAATCAAGTTTAAATATGAAAAACAAATAAGCAAAATTAATATTCTATTAGATATATCAGTGTTATATGGAAGCCCTGAGGACAAAGTGAGAAAAAAAAAAATCTGGTGATCCATTTTCTCAGTGTGATCTAAATTGTTTCTCTCCTGTTTTTGTGACTTAAGAACAGGGGGGGAAAAGTTTCTTAATTTTTTTTTTCATCTCCGAAACAGTTCCAATAAAAAGTTTTAGAAGGATCCTTTGCCAAGTCTACTTTTTGACGTCTCCCTAGTGCTGTGTACTTCAGCCTCTTGTGGCTAAAATGGGTATTACAATAACAAACACTTCCTGACCAAAAACAAAAAAAAAATTGCAAAAAAAATTTTTTCACCAGATAAAGCTTTTTTTTTTTATCAAACCAAGACATTTTTTCACCTGTCCTTAAGTCATAAACACAGGACAGAAAACAATTTAGATCAGACTAAGAAAATCATATTTTGTAATCAATCAATCATGTAGCCTGACAGTTCACATACTGACACTGCTCAATATGTGTTCATGTGTTGATTTCTAACAGCGGGACTTGAACCTCTCCATTTTTCCTTTTCACTCTTGGGTTATATTTCCATGAATGAAATTTGCTCACCAACAGAGTGGAACAGATTATCTAAGTGATCAAATCTCACAGGTGCGCAGGTGGGACTCATCGGGCTGCAATGAGCCATTTAGAACAAGTTTGCGCAGCAGAGAGCAAAACTCACAAGAAGAAGAGTTTTAGGATGAGGATGCAAAAATTTTCTAGTGTCATTTGTAGTAAAGAAAACTTAAAAGATGCACTGCATTTTAGCATGTATTAAATTGTATTTGTACATGTGTGAACTCCATTCTACTTTTAGTGAAAATATACAGACGTTGTGCTGTTGTGTTCACTTTTGCAAGCACGTCCTGCTCGTGTGTGTGTGTGTGTGTGTGTGTGTGTTGTCAGGGAAAAGGAGCCATAAACAGCAGTGAAGAGGGTTTTCAAAGTCAATCGTGGTGCATGATAGGACAACCGAGACCTCCCCTTTCTTAAATATATGGCCACAAAGAAAAGTAAATAGTGCTGCATGGCAACACCACGCTAGATGGGAACCTGTGACTATAACCATTGAGGAATATTGGAGCATTTCTCATTCCCTCCCTTCCACCAGTCCAGGAGTGGCAACCGTCTGGCTGCCGGCCCACTTTCCAAGCTGGAGCGTCTTGTAAGGTATTGCATTACCGTATATTTTATTTATCTGCTTTTGCATCTGTGAAGAATGGAGCTATTCACGTTGTTCGTCTTGCTCGGCGAAATGGTTGTGCAAATGGTAAAAAGAACGAATGGGCCTGTTGTTTCTGAGACAAATAACTCTCTCCGAGGTGAAAGCACCCTCCATCTCCCTGCTTATTCTGTTTTCCTATTCCGAGCTCATCTCTCCGAGGACCGTTTGAGGGTCAGAGGAGGATTTCCAGGGCACTGAGCTGTGGCCTGGTGGCGGCTGCTAATGATGATTTAAGGAATTGAAGCTTATTTCTTCTGCCGTGCTCCTTGATAGTCAAGCTGCATAACAGAGGGAGCTAAGTGCCAATAATTCTCAATGTACACAAATATGAGTTTTATCCGGTGTGACTGTTCAACTGGCGACGCCAACCACAAAGACAAATAAAAAGGACAAGGTGATTTTTATGCTGAGCAGTCCAGTGTTTTATTTTGTAGCTCATAGTTTATGGCAAACGATGCATGTGCACAAACATAAAACCACACATGCAAAACAATATCAGCAAAAATGACCACAAATTGTGTTCTTTATTGTTATTGTTGTTATGTGATTCTTTGTTTATTGTTTTCTGCCAACATAAATACATCAGGACCATTTTTTATTTTTTACGTTTTTTTTTTTTTTTTCCAAAAACAAATTTTTGAATTAAGTTTGATTGTCACATGTACAAAGGATGAGTACAGTGAGCTCTCATCCATTGTTTCTATACAGACCACAACAATCCTCACATACTAGAGTCAATGAGTATAGAATCGGTAGAACTAGTGAGTGGATGTGCGGAAATGGTATTCTTCTAATCTCACCCACATCTTTGCATTAATCATTTATTGGATCTAATTTTCATGTGTTTTTATTATCCTTCAATAGTTTCTTATAATATTTTCATTAAATCCTTTAATACTTTGTTAAATACTTCATAATTCCTGTATTTTATAAAAAGGTGAAATAATTAGTTGTTTCATCAATGAGTTGCACCTCAAAAATCAGTCAATGGCTGAAGTCTAAGGAAGGAAAATGTTTGCTGGTTTTCTAAGTCTAAAATTTGGGGATTTCGAAGATTCGAACGTAAGATGTACATTTTTTACTATTTCCTGACATTTTATAGATTAAATGATTAATTGATTTTAAGCAAGTGAAGGAATTTGCTGATTAATCAATAATGAATATAACATGTACGTTGCAGCTCTAATGAAGCTCTGTAATCCTAAAATATCACAGATGACTTTAATTTTGTTGGATTGACTTAATGCAACTCATGAACATCCTCAGTTGTAATCTCAAATGCAATGGTTGTAATTTGAATTATCACCATTTCTGTGTTTTCCTTTACATCAATAAAGACATTTCCACCATATATTGATCCACAAAATGCTGCATAAAGTTCACCAGGAAAACAGGAAATGAAGTGTTTGATGCTCAAAATGTCCTGAGGGAGGCTCATCAGACACCCCGCTTGATATGTGTCTCCCCCTAATGTTGAAATGAAACCTACACCCTCACAGATACACACAGCCTATTGTCATTGATCTACGCCTCCATAACATCGACACATGCACAAAGTCACACACACACACACACACACACACACACACACACACACACACACACAGACAAACACACAGTCAGTACAGCTCATTGCCAATGATGTATGTGTCCAATAGAGACAGTATTGATCAGGGCTACGGGGAAACAATAGATAGCTCACTGTCAGCTGTGAAATATTCTGTTGTTTGTTTGTGTGTGAGCGAGAGTGTGTCTGCACTGTGCGAGGGTAGTTAACTTTGTGTGTGCGTTTGTGTCCTCTGCTCACCTCGTACTATAACTATAAATACTGTGTGTAACTGACTCATACTGTCCAACACACACACACACACTCACACAAAGTGCCATAACTATAATTTGTGCCTAAGTGCATCACCCTGTCCAAGGTACGAAGATATTTATACACACATTCCCTCAACATACCAAATTAACTGCTCTGTCTATAACACACACACACATACACATTCAATGGTAATACAGAGACTAAATGTGTGTCTTTGTGAGTGTGTGATGGGTCGTACGGGACATAAAGCAGGTCGTTACTGGTCACAGGTCTGTTGCTGGTGGACTTCCTGTCTGAAGTGAGTCTCTAACGTCGGCAGGGAGGCTGAGGTTGGGATAGTTAAAACACCCACGGACGTTTACAGGAATATGGGGACGTTAAAGGAGACGTCCTCCCTGATATAAACTTCACACACACACAGTCGGGTGTTGTATATTCCTCGTACGCCGTATATACAGGTAATTACAGGGTGCAGCTGACAGGTGAGTGATGCCGCTCTCTGTCATTTGACCACAGGGAAGCTCTTTGTTATCAATTAGCCTCATCAGCGTTCATCACTTCTGTCAGTTACTGCGTTATAGAAGCCAGCAGAGACAACACGGCTCCTGCATGTGGACAACAACAACAACGCGCGCCGACGAATAACCTGTTCCTCCTTTTCGCCACATGGAGAATTCGGCTTTATTGTCCCAATTTGAGACGTCGTTCCCGTTATGGCTCGGAGCAATTTAAGCTCAAAGGATGTATTAAAACAGGCCGTCTTTGTTAGTCACGCCCACGTAGTTGGTTGATGTGGTTCACCGAAGGCCTGCGGTTTGTTTTTGGCTGACAAGATTTTTTTAATATCATTAGCACACACACACACCTGTTGATCAAATTAATCTCTTGGCACGGTCTCAATGCGTTTAACAAAAATGTGGCACGGTGCATTTTTGTAACTACACCAAAAACTCTCTGCTCAGTCTGTTTGTTGAGATTTCTCCTTGATATTTTTAGACCAGAGTACAAAGGGTCGAGCAGCACAACCAGTCAGGCCATCGCATGAAAACAACCCCAAAACTTGTTATCGTTAAAGATAGAAAGTAAGATTCAAGTTGTAAAAATCGAACTTGGAGTTTGATTTTTTTTTTTTGTCTAAGTCTTTGGAGATGAATGATAAATGGAAAATTCACCCACAGAAAGGTCAGGTCGAGTTAAAGGCTGTTCACACCCCACAATCCTGTTCATTCATTTTGTCTGATTGGGCCACGTCTCGGGACTGTGCCAGCGGGACTGATTGGCATCTAACTAATGGTGTGGTCAGGTCAGATGCTGATGGGTGAAAATCACTCACGAACGGAGGCGAGTGTGATGGGAAATAGTGTGGGTCGGGTTGTGAGCAAAGTATGTGGGATCACTGCAAAAGGCCAGTCATTTGCTTGTATTAGTTCGATGTGCAGTTATATAAACAAGGATATAAATGATATTTTCAAAATAAGAGGTCAACACAGGATGTTGTCGAGCAGGTCAGGTGGGACAGCTTCCTCATTGAAGTGAATGGGGACCAAAATCTGTTTGACATCTCCTTCACATCCTGTTCTTACAAGTTACAGCTTAATCATTCTTATTGGCTGATTATTCAATCTGGCTTTATTCGCATCATATTGAAGCTCCACCAGATTTCTGATCCAAAGACTAAATGTGCAGTCACGTCTAATCAAAATGACTGAAAACATCCATGTGGCTGTGCAGGGCCTTTAAGCTTTATTCCAAAAGAAAGTTTCCCTTTTAAAAACAATGCTTAAAGCAGAATTTCAAACAATCAGTAGAGCCCATCCTGTTGCGCTAAACGGCTTTTGAGTATAATAAATCTACCCAACGTTGACAACCTTGTGGAATTTATGATAAATGGGCAAAAATCTTCACAGCGATATTTTCTGTATCCAGTCATGTGCTGCACATGTGCTACATCTGGACAACTGGGAACTGTGAGATTTTCCCTCTTTTGATGCTCTGAAGCCATATATAAACGCCTCTGGGGAACAAGCCCCGGGTCAAGAAGATTCCCTGAGGCGCTGGGTTCAGCCTGCGCTGGAGGTAAGGGAGGATTTAATGATGCCTGTCATTCTGCAATATGTAGCAGGGGGAATCAAGAGGAGAAATCCAGCGCGATCCAACCAGCTGGTGTGTCAACATCCGGCAGCAGGGGGGGGGGGGTTTGCTTCCCAGCTGCAGGTGAGCTACCCTGACCTTCGACATCTGTCAGTCCACGGAGAGCGAGAGGCAGAAACGTTCGCCGAAAGGATAACCGCCATCACATCATCCGCTCTCCGATGAGCTCGCTCAAGAGTCGTGAACATAAGCAAGTCTCTCTCCAAGCTGGGAAACAGCAGATCAAGGCTATCTTTATTTTATTATGCCATCAGGACATAAATCCCCGAGCTGCGAGACAAATCCTTAAGCTGCTTCAGCGGCGGCGAAAAAAAGGAAGCTGAATTTGTGGTCACAGTGGCAGCACCCGGTGTGATTTTCCGGGGATACGGGCACATTTTTCCGGTTCACACCTGTTGGCCCGACAAAGACGTGAAGCTCAATGGCGGATGACAAAGTAACTCCACGCGATAGTGCTGTTATATGGAAATGTTGCAACATGAGGAAATACAGATGAAGGGACTTGGAGACATTTGAAGGAGACGGTGTCGGGCTGATGACAGAAGATGTCACACAGGTGTGTAACTGTATTTATGATAAGATGTTCAGACTTTGACTTATCAGCGTCCTTGGTTTCACACGAGTTCGCGTCTTTGTTTCTATTAAGGAAAACATGCCCGACTTTTATTGATACATTTGATCTGGCAGTGGGAGAAAAAAATGTAAAAACCTTTTATTCTGCAGACGGAGAAGAAAGAGACTGCGGTTGGCTTGTCCACTGAATCAGACTTCAAGGGAACAAAGAGAATACATCATCATTTTAATGGATAGTTGAGGGGGGAAAGAAAATGGGACTTTTGCTGTTTGAAGATGTGAGCAAGTTGTTTTATATGCTGTGGTTAGATTCCTCGACCAAAACAGCAATTCCCATCTCAATAGGCCTTTTCCACAGCAGACATTTTAACTTGTCATAGCGCAGGTTTAATGACACATTAACGACGGCTCTGTTCTATTTGAGAGCCCAAATAAGCCATGACAGAGTGACAGTGAGCCAGCGTGCACCACACCAATATAACACCGAGTGGAATTCAGCCATCGTTCATTTTATTATTTACACATGTTGCTTTTCCTACGTGTCAAAATGGCTTCTGTGAAAAAGGCCCGCGGCAGTAACAGAGTCATCAGGTTTGACCGGTGAAAACGCAAACAACCGGCGACATGCTGATATCATGAGAGAAAACAGGCTTGTTGCTCCTGCGCCGGAGGTCAGACTGAAAATTATTTACTTTTGCCAAGTTTGATAATTTCATTTACAGCTAATAGGTGTTTAGGTGTGACTGCGTTCATGCAGCTGAAAACATGACGTGACATTTTCATTATTATAAGCCTTTTTTCTTAAACACCTTTTGGGGAAAACAAACATGGTGACATGTGACTGCAACCTGACAAAATCTGACAGGTGTGAGACATTGACAGGCAACAGGAATTTTTGCGTTTTTCCATCACTTGTTGACTGACAGTGTCAACAAGCACTTTGGTTTACGAGAGTAAAACCTTTTGAGATGCGAGTTTAGGGAGGAGACACAATGTTAACATATCTCCATCACCTTGTTTTGAGTGGCTTGATAAGCAGCTAGAAATACAGATGATGTATGCATTTGAATAAAACATTCAAAATCAAAATGTTTTAAGCGCATATGATTTGTTGGTGCAGGCCATGATATCGCATAGTAAGAAATGAGATATGAGATCCAGCACTGTCTCCACTGGTGCTGAAACCAAGAGTTGCAGAAAACACGGCAGCTAAAATATCGACAAATGTTGCCAGCTTGAGGAATGAAGAAAAAAAAAATCGAAACCGGTAAATTTGTGTGAAAACAGCAGGAGTTCCTCCCCTCAGACATTGAAAAATCAAATCTAACCAAACAGCAACTCACCTTTTTTTTCTGCAGTTATAAGAGATATTAGATTATTTCAACATCACTCTGACACCATTGGCCCCAATTTCCTGCTCAGCAAATACAGTATAAGTGTATCTAAGAATATTAAAAGCTGTTTCAGTATATTTTTTGACCCTCAAGCCAAGAAAGGATGTTTGAAATGAATTGAATACAACTAAATTAAATGAGACTGAACTGAGCTGACAGATTAGATAGAGAAAGAGGGAAACAGAGACAGAAGGGAGCAGAGAGGGACAATACTCTGACGATCGGTGCAGTTGAGTAAAATGGTAACTGTAAATGTGATTGTTCTCAATTGATCAAAAGAAATGGATTTTTCTCCCATTATCAATTATTCAAGGGGTCGTTAGTAATTCATGACTATGGGAGACAAAGTGGTTTTATTCTGGAGATATGAAACCTGACTGTTCGAGGTTTGTATAAAGGAATTTTACTGTTTTTTTTCCCCTCTCGGTCGCTCTCGTTTTGTCTCACACATCTTCACTGAGATTCTACACAAGTTGACTATTTAACAAGAGCTTGTACTTTTTCTGTGTATTACTTTCAAAGAAGGACTGAAACGACAACTCCAGAAATATTTCATACTTTTTTGTGTCTCTGCACTCTCACCATGTCTTTTGTTTTTTCTTTTTTTATTACATTTATCCACAATTTTTTTGAGGTCAGGATGTGTGTGTGCAGGCCAGTTTTTTTTGGATGATCCCTACACTTCTGCCTGGAACACGACTGCCTACATTTCATTTAATTTCACTGCATTTTATTCTGCAAACATTACAATTGATTTGAAATTTATTTTGCTTAGTAACATGAAGACAATTGCTCTGGACAAAATGAACATCTGCCAAGAATTCTCAAACCGATGGCACCAGTGTTTTATTGGTTTTTTTTTTATTCTGTTTTTTTATTTAATTGCTGTAATGTTTGGCACTTGTAGCCGCACATATAAAACCAGCAGCCTCATGACGTAGATTGAACTGAAATGATTGTTTACTTGTGCAACCATTTAGGAAGTATCAGGTGTTTTGACCATGTTGCTTTTCTCCAAATTGTGTTACCAACTTCCCGAGTATCCTGTGTCCTTTAACTCATGTCATCTATACCGACATAAAAAGTCATGTGATACCTTAAATATTGTTCATTGCTTCACCATGTTCTCAGGCGAAAATGCCAGATTGCAGCAGCAGCAGATATGACCGCACATTAGTCCATAAACTAGTGGTTCTCAAATCTGAGGGCAACACTGTCGTTAATGGGACTTTTTTTTCCTTCTTCTTTCTTCTGTGAGAAAGATTTGGAGCCAGTCAGAAAACACACTCGGCTAAATGATGTTGCCGATGCTCTTTCCTGATTTCAGATTTTTAACTCTAATTGCAAATGTTTTCAGGTGTCTCGTCTCCACTTTGGTTTGATAATGACAGCATTACTGATGAGAAAAAAAAAAGAGGGATTGGCAGAATACTAAAGAAGAGGAGACACCGAGCGTGGAAAGGTTAATTGAACAACTTGTATTACGCTGTGCTTACTTTGTGTTTTCCCAGCTGCCTACTCAGATGCACAGATAAAACTAAACCAAATGAATTTTGTTGTCTCGGAGGCGAGCTTCCAGCTGCACGTGTGAGCCGGCGTTACGTGACCGAGAAAACATTTCAATTTCCTTCGGAGCCGTCCTGGTATCAAAGTCGAATGTTGTCCCAATCTTGAGGAAATGTGGAGTTGATAGTTTAAAATGGAAAACACAGACTCCTGCTCTCTCTCTCTCTTTCCATTTTCTCTGCCACACTCTGAATTTCCTTTCCCCTTCTCCCATCATCTAACTCATGAGTATTCGACATCAGTTCTCTATTCATTCTTTCTTTGTATTACATTCAAACAGAGCTGTAATTTGAGAAGACTTCACACCTTGAATAGTAATAAAATGAAATACGATGGAACAGTTAAGCTAATGAGAGAGAGGAGACGGGACGAGAGGAGACCAAATTGCAAGAATAGCAATTGGAGTGTCACGTTTAAAAAGTTTAATGAGGAAGATGGGTTCATTGCTTCAAGTCAAGTCTCGCATTTCTCTGTCTCTTGTGTTTTCACAGAGTTACCTGCTTCCCTCTCAAACAAAATATAGAAATGACGGCGACTCAGTCATGATGAAATGTTTTTCCCCTGACAAAATATACAAAATCCTCAATTATTTCAACTCTGTTTCAGAGAAAAAATTAAGTTCAATACAACGAATTTGCATTAGCAAATACATTTTGAGGGATGAGTAACGTTGCCTGGATCACATCAACATAATGAGAAAGCATTTTCTTTGGAACTGCAAACCTAATGTACACATTTGTTTTCTGCACAACGTTCACTGCTGACAGCTAAAGCATGATTAACATTTTTATGGTTATGTTTAGGCAACTAAATGCACTTGGTTGGGGTTAATGGAAAACCGATGGTGCTGGATAAATGTTGAAAAAGTACAATTTACCATTTCACAAAATCTAAAATCTTCTTGATGATATATTTTGGGGATGTGGTTTTAAAGTCCTGCACATTGTCATTAAAAAGCACTTAAGCTTCCTTCAAAATATATTATCAATATATTTACTGTAAGTACAATCAATGTGAGCAAAAGTTTTCTTCTTTGGGAAGTAGACCCCATCATGTCATCATACTTATAGTGTAGTAGTGGACACTGATGGTTGTTGATGGGAATGACTGAGACCTGGATGGTAAAGTGATGAAACTGGATGTGAATGAGTTGGAGGAGGGTCAAGACAGAATGACAGCTGACAGCAGCAGAGAGAAGAGGTTTCACAGTGACGATATGATTGGCTAATGGAGATGATAAAAAAATCTGATTGGTTTAACTGAAAGAGCTGATTAAAAGAAAATGTGAGAAGAGGGAGACAGAGAGAAATACAAATGAATTAGTAGCAGAAAGATTGAAATTATTGAGCATATCTTGACTAAACTTTACTGTATTTGAAGACAATGAGACATGTTTTTTTCCATCCAATCAATGAGTCTCAGATTCTCATTTTCATCTTGTATGAACACAAGGGCCGGTCATTAATCAGCAGGCTCTTTATTAACCCCATTAGCTGCACCTGTAACATGTCTCCTGCTGCTTTCGACCATGAAGCAGCATATTGACAATTCATATTCAAAGTGATAATCAGCAGGTGGAATAATCTATAATTTATTGATCCCCTTTGGGCAAATTCCTTCTCTGCATTTCACCCATCCTATTCATAGTTAACTACACATACTAGGAGCAGTGGGAGCAGTCAGGGGTTAAGGGTCTTGCTCAAAGTCCCACAGTGGTGGTGACTGGGACAAGCAGCCGCTCTCACTTTCCCACCCCAGATTCTTGCCAGTCCAGGGACTCAAACCGACTACGCACTGGTAATGCTTTGCAAACCACCAGGCCACCACTGCCCATCACATGAAGAGGATCAGTCACAGAATGAAGATCAGTCTTGGGCCCAAACAGATGCTTAAAGGTTGTCAGCAATATACAGAATCTCTTGGTAACAACAAAGAAGAAACCTACAGTCTACATCTAACCTACAAGGTCATCATCTTATGACCAAGAAAACCTGCATCCTGGACACAGAGGTGAGTACAGAAAAATCTCTACAATGTATTACACCAGTGTTGTCATTTGAAACTGCCCCAATCTCAATTTCAATTAAACAACTGCAAACAAGAACTTGCAACAATCACCAGGCCTACTTGACTTTCCAATATCACGTCTGGCAGCGGCCGTGAGGATTTATGTGCTGAAAACAGAACGAGCGAGTGCTTCTGAAAGCTTTAATGAGATGCTTATGAACAGCTAAATGGATTTGCATGCTGCCACACTCACGCTATGCAACCTAGCATTCGGTTGAGCTGTGTTTTTTTTTTTTTCTCGACATCTGGCGTCAAGGGTTTGCATCCCCGTTTTATAAGAGTGGAGACAATTGAACCTGAGTAATTACTGAGGTAGATGTGCGAGCAGCAGTCGGAGGCAGTTATTAAGCAGCAATATAAACAACAGAGATCAACATCCTTAATGAGCACGTCTTGGGTAAGAAAAAAATCTGCCCAGTTGCATAATTGACCACGTCCACATCCTACACGTCCTCATTAGGAAACCAGAGCGACACTACATTTGTTTTGGTTTTTTGCAGTTTTCAGAAAACAGAATTATTTTGGTGTATTGCACTGTAAATATCTGTGGTCTGAAAACAGATGTGCAATCAAAATTCTTCTTCACGCACTTCCTTCACTCGGAGAACAAAGTGTCCATCAACGTCTCCAGCGATGCCCAGCGTTTAGATAAATGAGTTAGTAATGCAGTTATACCAATCTAAACCCGCTGTCTCTCTTCCAGCTCTTGGACTGAGATGCCTGTTCCATGCAGATAACCAAGCGCGGCCGTCCTCCATGTATCAAAGAGCGATGGCTGAATGTGCCGGAGCTGGGCGGCTGAAGCGGCGCACGCCTGGCTGTAAATCCCAAAACACAGCGGTGATGATGAACTGAAATGATGATCGGAGACGTGAGTTCATCTCAGGTGCCGTGCAGCGGCGGCCTTGAGCTCCCGGTGAGCAGCACTCACCTTGGTGTAACAATCAGGGCGTCGGGCGGTTACTTATGGCGCGGCAGTAAATACATGGCTCGTAGCTCATGATGAAAGTTTAGCACAAGTTCTGTTATTCTGCTGATCTGCTTCGCCCACAGCAGCGTTTTCTATTATGCACAACCTTCCCAACCCATGACTGTTTATTCTTTCTCTCTCTCTCTAGGTGTGTGTTTATACAGTGTGCACGTGTCTACAGTAAGCAGGATGTACAGTTGCAAGGGTGTGTATGTGTGTGTGATGTTTGTCCATGTGTGTCATGCAGAGTGTGTGTGTGTGTAGGTCATTCGAGCTGATTGCCAGTGAATTTATCTCCTGCTCTGTCACCTTGCTGCTTTGACCCAGAATTTACAACATTATGGCCTTGGGCTGTCTGTGTGTGTGTGTGTCTGTGTGAGTTGTGCGCATGCTTTCCTCCATCTTCACAAGATAAAATGCTGCACTTCTTTTGAGATTAGGGCTAAGGTTTACAATGAGGGTTCGGTAAAGATAAGGGATGGTTACGGTTAGGGTTAAAGGCCTGGGAATTAATGTTAGAGAACGTCCCCATATGGGTAGCAAACCATTAAAAATGTTTTTAAGAAGTAGTTTGGGTGTGTGTGTGTGTGTGTGTGTGTGTGTGTGTCAAGGGGATCTCTGGAGTAAGAGGCAGGATGAAATGGAAATTAAATGAGAAGACAGAGAAAGAAAAGGGGTAAAAAGTATGAGAGAGAAAAGTTGTTGAAACTTTGAATCAGACAGTAAAATTCAGCTCTAAAGCATTTTTTTATAAATTATTTGCAGAACGAAAGCTACAGGGAACGAGAGCGAGAAACAAACAAAGGCAGCACAGAGGAGAGAATGAGAGAGAAGGATACATGCTTACATGCATAAATACAGTCAGCCATGATGCTCCACCAGGATGATGCAGCGCTGCCTGAAATAAACACCTGAACAGCCAGCAGGTGGATTTTTACTGTGAAGCTAATTTGAGATTCTTACACACGTAGTTCTCGGTACTGGGAGCCAAATCCAGGAACATTTCCATCTTGTGCCTTTTCAGACATGCGGTATTGCGACTATTATGGATGCTAACCACAATAAAATTCATCGGAAGAAGAAGACAATGAAGCCAGGCCGGATCAATGCGCACATGGTGGAAGACATCTATTATTCTTGCTGAGTCAGCGTTCTTGCAGTGTACTTAACATTCAACAAGTTTGCAAGACAAGTAATGTTTTTCGTGATCAGAAACACATTTGATGCATTAAAAGAAACATTAAAAGAGTGGAGGACGCTGAACAGGATAGAAGAAGAGGCAAGTTTGAAGAAGATTGGTTCGCTCGCTGAAAGAGTATTTCATCAAATAGCAAGAAAGTACTGAGGCCTTTTCTACAATAATGAAGAAAAAAAGTAATCAAATCTGAGTTTGTGGGAGTTTTAGTGTGAGCTTTTATTTCAGGTAGGCCGGGGCATTTCTACAGACGCACTGATGAGTCAGAGGAGCAGCTTAAACTCTGTCCTGAAGGAAACAGTGGAGGACGGGACTGAGATGATTTTCCAAATATATTGGAGTTTTTACAGCCTCCTGGTGTGAAAGAAGAGCGCCGTGTAATAGCTCTGAATGCTGAGTGAAAATATACTGCACACTAGACAGTAGATGTATCAAGGAAAAACACAACATCCATACTCAACTCTTTTTTTCCAACCATTTTCGATCAGTGTTACTCAACAACACAACTAAGTTATTTTCATTATCAATCATCGATTAGTCTAGAAAATGTAAAAAAAAAGAAAAAAAAGTTGTGGAAAACACTCATCACAGTTTTCCAAAGCCCAAAGTGACGCCAAAGTCAAATTGCATCATTTGATGAACCAACAAACAAAACCTTCATTAACTGTTATATATGACAAAGAAAAGCAGCAAATCCTCACATTTTAGAATCAACAAATGTTTACCGTTACCAAAATTGAGTATCAAAATAGTTGCTGATTAATTTTCTTATCAATTAATTGACTCATCGTTGCAGCTCTAAGTGAATGATAATAGCAGTTGAATGCAGCTCTCACACTCTGCAATGGAAAATAGGACAGATATGGAGTGTCAAGAAAAAAAATGAGAGGAAGAGGAAAAGGCACAATGGAAGTGAAACAACAGGAATGAGGAAGAAGGACAAGAAAGGATGAATAAGCAAAACCTATAAAAATCTTGATTCTATATCACTCGATTCTTTCTGTCCCTACAGTTTTTCAGTGGAAAAAAAGCAGATTGTTGTCTCATATTTGTCAACCACGTTTCCTGAAATCTTCTAGGACGCTGTGAATTTCAAGCATTGCCTTCAATATTTCATAGGCTCATTTACATTAGTTCAAAAACACGTTCACGTTGGGCTTTTTGCATTTTGATGTGCCGCAGCGTCCTTTGAAAAACCGATTCATTTTCTTTCTCTTTTCCCACAAAGAATCATTTGCTATTCAAATGAGAACGAAATTACAGAAAGGCAGTGAAGAACAGAAAAGGTGTTTGGATCAGTACACAAGATGTTTTTTTTAAAGCAAACATAAATCGGCACCCAGCCAATAATATTTAAGTAAGAAGGGTTCAATATCAGCCAGATTTACCCCCAAAACTTCCAACAATGACTTCCATGGTGAAACTGCCCCCATTTGGCCCAGCTGTGATTTAAGTGTAAGATGTGTGAAATGAGATTTCTGTATGTACTCGCGACATCACGGTGCACTAAGACACTAAGAGCAAAATTTGGCATGAAACTAAAGGTTTTAATAAACTGGAGTGAAAAAGAAAGCAAACTCATCTTATGTCCAATTAAGACTGAAACCACTTGTATTTGTCCTCTCCTCATATGGAGTCATGACTGAATGCAACACACGTGTAGACCAAGTTATATTCTATTAATATGACACATTACATGGTTATAGTTTGTCATCAGTACTGAAATACCAACGATCTAAATTACTTTCAAACTTTCACTCTTCACAAACATCACAATTCACTGCAGTCCAAGGTGGTGTCTTCAAACTGCTTCAAACCAAAATGCCAAAAACATTCAATAAACAATCCCATAAGACACAGAAAGACAGAAAGTCCTCAGTAATAAGAAGCTGGTAATTCAGTTTGGCTGTTATGTTTGAAAAATAATGAATTGAAGAATCAATCATTGAATCATTTGCAGATTAGTTTCAGTTGATTGACAAATAGTTCCAGCTGCAAAATGAATCAAAAGTCTAAATTATGTAGCTTTGAATGAATGATTGAAGGAAAAAATACAACTTGATCCCAGTAAAGTTAGGACACTGTCAAACGTAAATAAAAACAGATGCAGTCATTCACAAACAAACTGTTCCCAAGTTCATGTGTTAATCTCCTTTCTACAATCATGTGTTCACAAAGTGTTGAACCTCTCTTCATCCTCGCTTGTGAAGTCTTTCCAGAACCTTTCATACCCAATCATGATACTATCACCTGTTACCAGTGTTGGGAAAGTTCACTTTCTATATGAACTAGTTCAAAGTTCAGTTCAAACCTTTTAAAATGAACTAGTTCTGTTCATCGTTCATAATTCAAAATTGTGAACAAAAGTTCATGCTTCCCCAAAATGAACTATTTCGTTCTTTTTTAGTTCTTTTTTTTTTTTTTTTTTTTTACGTTGCCACGAGCTACGAGCTAATTTCCGACTGTATGGGAATTAGTTTCTCAGTAAACGCATCCTCCTTCCTTGCACACATGTGAATTGTGACGAGACTGATGACCGCTGATGACGAAGTTGGTAGAGCGATAGGCAGGACTTGCGGTTGCCAGATCGGGTGGTTATCCGCGACATTTTAATGGTCGTTTACCATGTGTTTTTACTGTTTTAGCTTGGTTTTTCGCCGAGGGCTCTTGAAATCTGGCACGAACGTAATCTGAACGAAATCAGAGTGCCGTTCAAGAAACAGCAGAATGAGTGCGTTCACAATTTAACGTTCATCAAGCAAAAATGAACGGGACGTTCACGTTCACCCAAAATATGAGTTAGTTCATGAACGAACGTTCTTTGAACGCGTTCGGGTACAACACTGCCTGTTACCAATGAACCTGTTTACCTGTGGAATGATCCAAACAGGTGTTTTTTGATCAGTCCACAACTTTCACAGTCTTTTGTTGCTCCTGTCCCAACTTGGCTTCAAAATCAGAATATGCAGATATTTAAAACCAAGCAAGCTGATGAGGTCAAACATTAAATATATAATTAATATATAGCTATATGTGAATTTGTGAAGATGAATTTCCCCAATGACAATGAAAGGACTATCTTATATTGTCTTTGTTTTTAACTGAGTACATGTCAATATGGATCAGCAAATAATCACGATCTGTTTTATTCATGTTTCACACAGCGTCCCAACATTTTCACAATCGGGTTTGTGAGTGAAAAGTAAACAAATACCGACACATTTTAAATGACACGTCACCACAGCCGGTCGTAATTTAACGGTGAGTGAACCTCGAGGACCTCATCAAAATCAATTTAAAGAAAAGCAGCATCATCTCAGGCTTTGTTTCCCTTAAAGTGGCCTTTTCCCTGCGGAGCTCCTATCAGCACCGTTTCCTGCGTCACAGTGTGAATATCAGTCCCGCCTGTGAAGATGACTAACTGTTGCTCGGCGAACACGAAGATGAGTAACGTGAGGGTCGTGCGTTTGCCTGCAGTGATTGGCTCGAGGCCAGCGGCTCCTGGCATCAACAACAGAGCGAGCGGCAGTGTTGATGAGGTTTTCTGTGGGAGCATCAGCAGGTGGCAGGACGCCCGTTCGGTTGCAGCTCCGCGCAGTCGAGCAGAGCGACTTCAAAGTCCGACTGTTGTCTATCTGTCTGTCTGTCTGTCTGTCAAACCCAGAGGAGCTCGGGGTCTCAGCTCAGCGTCCAAATTAAGTCTTACTGCTGTGGCCCATGACACACTGACACACACACCACTGACAGTCTCCAGATCCCAGAGTGTGTGTGTGTGTGTGCTTTATTGTTTCTATATCAAAGAGTAATACAGAGAGAGAATGACAGCTAGATTCACACAGGGAAACAGTGCGAGTAAACATAGAGAAAAATAAAATCTGTTTGCCGCATATTGCTTCACACTCCTTTTTTCTCTTTACAAACACACACATGCAAATGCAGAATTTCCTTGCTGGCTGTCCAGTACCCTTCACCCTGCAATGCTCCATTCTCTTTGCATGGCACAGCAGCAATTTATGGACAGAAACGTGAGTGTGTGTGTGAGCGGGTGTGTGTGTGTCTAATGCTTTTTGCGATTGAGATCATTCATCCGTGTGTGTGTGGGTGTAAGTTTGCATTTTTGTGTAACGTGGGCTGCGGACAATTCATCTACATTAGCAAGAGATTAACCTGCTCACCTAAAACATCCATCACTTACACACACACACACACAGCCTTAGGCAAGGGCAGCGCAGAAACACACCCATATGCACATAGAAATATGCAAACACAGTGGTGCAGTGCAGAGACGATCACACACACACACTTACAAAATCAGACTTAAAAAATTTGGTACATTTAAAGACTTTGACACCTTCTACCAATCATACATGGAAGTGATTCACTGAGACATTCCTCATCTGTCTTTATCTTTCTGATGGTGTCAGAGGAAATGTTTACCATATTTGTGTCTCAGAAATGTAATAATGTAAACAATCAGCAAGTTTTATTAGAAATTGGATCATGATGACTTCAGATTTTAACAATTAAAAAAGCATGATTTGGGGTATAAGATTGACCACTGTGACAATAATAGTTCACCATTTGTCAATCTGAAAAACAAACCTCTCTTTCGTTCACTTTTGAGCGTTGAAAGGCAAACATGGGCCCTGTGTAAAGTTAAACTTAAATAAAGAAATAACAAATCCATACTACCATTATCCAGCTTCACTGTTTTTCTGAGGGCCTGATCTCACTTTAGCCAACCGCTCAGATCTGGGCACCCTGGTGGCTTGTGGGGTTTAAGGCGCTGACAGTGTAAACACAACATCCTCACTTTTAATCCGGCCGAGCAAGTTTGTTGTATTTTATTCCCCACCTCGCATTCTCCACATTTCCAGTCAGCTCTCTACTGTCAAAATACTGTATATAATTGTATTAAAGATAGATCCACAGAAAACTGAATCACGCAGCCCAGAACACAAAAATCAAAACTACAACCTGAACAATTTAGTTTCTCTCTGAATTTTTTTCAAGTGATAAAACCGCTATAGCTTTCATAAGCATGCTGATTGAAACTGAAGCACACGCCAGACATTGCCTGCTGCAAATCATGTGTTCCTATAATGTCACCATGCTAATAACATTTTACGGCTGCCTTAAGTGTGCAGCACCAGGAAACTCTTGGAGGAAACAGCTGTTTGCTGAGGAGAGCTGCACTAATGCAAAGCAATCATAGGATGATGACTTAGGTGTTTGAGTTAAGAAGAACTTTTCTAACTTTACTTTCTTTTGTTTATCACATAGCAAAAATACTGATCATTGATCCATTACATTCTCAATTTATTGTCTTATTTAAAAAGGTGACACATCATTTTGCAGACCTGCTCTAATTTTGTTTTTCACTGAAGAAAAAAAAAAATTCGACACAAACACATTTTCAGAAATTACCTGAACGCATCTTTGTCCCTCTGCAACAACAGGAGAATAAATATCACATTAAATAAAAGTGACTCAGAGGGTAGATAGTTTTGACAGTCCACTAAATCAGAAATGTAAATTATGTTGTAAAGACAGTTACCTAAGAAAACAGACGTTGATGAAGCAGAGGCGATAAGAATAAACATCTATGTTACTTAGAAACAGTTCTGTTGTCTGAAGTTGTGCAAACGTAAGTTTTTTGCCACCTAATAACTGGCCTTGAAAATGACAGAATGTGGTGAGGATTAAATATCTAGCGAGTCAAACACAGTGTAATGCAGCAGTGAGGCAAATAAGATGGAATGATCTTTGAGATTGAACAGCACATTAGTGAACTCTGACTTCTTGAAAATGTAAATGTCTGAACACAAAAATCCTCACCTGGAAGTTAGAACAAAAACAGCCAGACTTTAAGTTGATTCACAAGAGCAACGACAAAGAAAAGTAGAAGTTAGGCCTAAAGTTTTTTGCCTTGGCTTCACACTGACTTTGGAAGGATGAACAGTTCTTGAACATCCCTTCACTCAAGTTCTGTTTAACTAATGTTATTTTGTGATTATTCTTTTATGGAAGACAATATTCAGTTTGTTTACTTTTAGTTATAATTACATTCTGCACAATACATTCTGCTTTAGTTACTTTTTACATTGGAATCTTTGTTGTACAACCTGTGTCTTTGTCTTATTGATATTTTAATGATGAGAGACTAAAGTCATGTGAAAATGCATATCAAATTTTCTGTGGTGAACACCCCCAGAACACTGCCACAACCACAGCACCTAAGCCCTCTAGAAACCTGTGAACAACCCTGGAAGTACATAGTATAGATCGATGCTAATGATATCTGCATTTACACACACACACACACACCGTCTTTTTCTCCACCTTATCCACTTCCCCATCTAGACAGACTCACAGTGCTCATTGCTCCTCCCTCTCTTCCTCCATTTCATGTAGAAAGCAGAAATTCAATTTAGCCGCCTGATTGGCTGAGTTGACTTTGGGAGAAAAAAAAGAGAGAGAGAGAACGCAAGACAGACGGGAAGAAAAAGAATTGAAAAAAGAGAGACAATAAAGTTAGCAAAGCAAGGAGGAATCTGGACTGGAAAGGCAGGGAAAATGAGAGGGGAGAGACGAGGGATGGAGGCGAGGAGCAAGGGAGAGGGAGGAGAAATGATGCAGAGAAGGAGTGACGGGCCGAGGGAGCGAGGGATGGAGGGATTAAGGGACTGCACGGAGAGAGCGAAGGAAGGAGGAGAGAAAGACAGAGAGGCATTGTGCTGTGTGGCAGCCCCCAGCCACTGTTTGCTGAGAGAGGCCTGATAAGTTAACCAGATGGTTAGAGACTGAGAGGAGAAGCAGAGCGTGTGTGTGTGTGTGTGTGTGTGTGTGTGTGTGTGTGTGTGTGTGTGTTACCTCTCTGAATCTCTGGTGATGATGGGTGACGGGTGGGACGGCTGTTTGAACTTCTTATTATTAGTGTTTTAATTCCTTCATATTGTTCCAGAGAAGCCAGGGAACAGGTGAGGAACTCTGGGACACAAGTCCTCTTTTTCATCTTTTCTTTTTAATTCGTCTTTTCTTTTTTCTCCTGTTTTTTTTTTCCTCCTCCACATCACTTTTTTTTTTTTAAATTCCCTTCCCCATTGCTTATTTATGTGAGATGTGTGGCCGGTGCTGAGGTGTGTGTGTGTGTGTGTGTTTCAGAGAGCGCAGGTCGTTGTCAAGGCCAACTAGAAAGAGAATTTTATCAGTTTAATTTAAAAGTGAGAAAGTGTGTGTGTGTGCGTGTGTGTGTGTGTGTGTGTGTGTGTGTGAGTAGGAGGACCAAGGGAGATGAAAGAAGAAACTTTTTTTTCCTTTTATGAAGATTAATTTTTACAACCTGAAGGCCTAAAGCAGAGGATGAGGGAGGAAGGGGGAGAGTCAGGGTGAAGGGGAGGGATGAAGGAAGTGGAGAAAGAGAAGGGTACACAAAACAAAAAGTAAAGGACACGAGGAAGTGAGAGAGGAAGTAAGGACGGGCAAAAACAGCTTAAAGCTTCAACGCAGCCTTGTGTGCATATTTATACGAGTGACGACCCACGAACAGAGAAAATCTGTATCTGATGGGGGGGCGCAGGTGGCACAGGTTCATTTCCAATTACCAGCATCTCTGGTTTGGTTGCTGGCTCTAAGAAAAATAATTGTTCAAGGGTGGGAAGTCAGTGAGGGATCATGTCCTGCAGGCACCTTTATGAAACAAGGTGGGACCTTCAAAAAGTTCTGCTTCAAACAGGTGCAAAAAAGTAGCTCAAGATGTTTCTGAATAAAAATCATAAAAAAAATCTCTAACATCAGGTAACAAAAAATAAGAAGTAAGAGGTAATTTATAAGCCAGAAGCTATAGTTTGATATTACAGGAAGACGAGAAGCTCAATATCACTTTAATATCTGTCCGTTCAATATTAAGCTGGAGCCAGTAGCTGGTTGGCTTCGCTTATCATAAAGACTGAATTAAAGCGAAAGTAGATTCAATTACAAAGACAAATGATTAAGAATTTGACCTAAACAGTGTTTTACAAAGTTTTTACATAACTTAACAACTTGAGAGGAGTCTAGTGCTTCCTCCCCAGTCGACACAGGAGTATATTGTGGTTGCTAGATTGTGCCCCCAAACACATTGAATCAGCTGCACAGTAATATTGATTTGACCCAACAGAGAGCAGACCCCCGACAGAGGTCTGGGCTCAGCTGCTAATGTGCTCAAATCCCAGAGACGCCCCTGTGTGTGTGTGTGTGTGTGTGTGTGTGTGTGTGTGTGTGTGTGTGTGCGTGCATGTTTCTAATTCTGTCTGTCTCCAGTCTTTGAGGTGTGCCACCCTGATGCCAGTCTGGCTGCCAGTGCCACAGACACACACACACACACACACACACACACACACACACACACACACACACAGAGAGAGAGACAATTAATTCAACAGTCGTTGCTTTTAAACCAAGAGATCAAATACACACACAATAACACAGAGAAGGACTTATGGAAATATCAGTATTGGCATGAATGCAGGCACACACACACACATACACACACACACTGGACATACACTCTAAATCTACATCCACATACACACTGAGGTGTGCTGGTCTTTTGCCAGCAGACATCCAGTGAAAGACAACTTTGTCTGCAGGGAGAGAAGTAAGGTGGGAGGAAGGGAGGGAGGGAGGAGGGGAGAGAGAGAGGGAGGGAGAGAGAGAGAGAGTCGACAATAAAGGGAAGAAAAAAGGAGACGTGGAAGTGATGGTGATCAAAGATGGGCATTACGTATAAGCCTTTTAGGAGAGAGAAAGAAAGATAATCTGTGTTCTTTAGAAGGCCAGAAAGAAAGAGGGAGAGAGGAAGATGAAGACTGAGACCAGGGGAAGAGAGTCGGGTAAATAGATAGCTGGCAGATATGCATAAAGCAAAAGAGAGGAATGAAATGAGGGGAGAGATAAAGAGGAGAGGAAAAGGAGGGAGCTGCAGAGGAACAGAGAGTGTGTGTTGACAGTATGGCAGCAGTAGCAGTAACATTCCTGGCTGAACAGATCAGCTGGCCTGAGGAGAAAGACAAACACGGGAGAGGAAACCACGTCTAGACTACTGCAAGACATACACACACATATTAGAGAAACACACACTTGTGCAATCGTGCACACGCACACACACACACACATACACTGCACAGACACACATCAACCTGCTAGTTAGACAAGGTGGGCGACTGCCAAGCACTGCCAAGAAGCTGGTGGGGGGGGAGGGGGGGAGGAGGAGGAGGTGGTGGTGGAAAAAGGGTGGAATAGAGATAGGAGGAAAAGAAGGGGCCAAGAAGAGACAGAGGGAGAGGTGGGAGAAATGGGCAGAGGGTGTTACACTGAGACACCAGTTTAGCCTGCAGTTTTGTAAACTTTGCTTTTTGCAAATCCAAGTTTCTGCAGGACAAAAAAACTTGGATGATGTGGAAAAGTACTGTGGGTGGATGAAGAATAAAAGGAGGCAGCTGAAAAGTGACGGTGCAGAGCAGCTGTGATAGTCCTGTAATTCCTCTTGAATTTAGTGGTTACTTGATATCTCATGACTTAATTATTCTGCTACTTCAGGGCTGAAATCGAACAATCAAATCATCATGATCAACACTGTAAATACTGTTTTTGTTTTGGAGGTGCTGCAGGTCAGCTTTTTTTAAAAATTTCATTTTTGGCACAAACTTCATGCCACAAATCAAAACCAGGAGCGTGCATTCAATGAAGTGCAGATCTCCGCCAGGTGTGTCTGGCTGAAACAGAGGAAGGTGAAATATCTGAGTCAACAGATGGTGAAGCACTGACTGCAATGCTGCCGCAGTGGCCTGGTGCAAATGGTGGAGAAGTGCAAATTTTGGTACAGTCAAGATGGCGGCGTTGTCAGATATTGTGTCACTATAGTGGATCATGACGTAGCAAATATGTAATTGAATATGGAGATGAGGCCAAATTTTTCTATAGATGTCAGGTTTTGAGCCACGACAAAAGAAAAAAAGGTCAGCATTGTTTTCAGCCAAGCCAATTTCCAGAAATGCCTTTTGCTAAATCGTAATGCATATCTTAAAATGTTGAATACAGCAGTCTGAACTGGCATAAACTGAGGTTGCAAATAAAAATCTAATTTCTTCAAATTGTTCCATTAGATCTGTTAGTTTGAAAACAGCCAGATCCGCTGATGAAGGCCTCGAGGTGTGTCTGGAAATGCTGACACGATGCTTCAAGCTCAATATTTTTAATTTGCGAACTTGAAAATTGTTAATCCATACTCTTTTTAATAAATAAGAACATTGTGTTTACTCAAAGTTTGACTAAAATTACCTTGCCTAAATCCATCACACGGGATGAGTTAAGCAGCCATTTACACAGTCTCACCTTCCTTCCACTTCTTATGTAGCCTAATGTGATAATCTATCACTATCACACTGAAGATCAGGAGGAGAAAGGAGGAAGGAAAGAAACAAATGGTGCAGGTGAGATTTAGAAAAGCCCTCTGGGTTTATAAAAGGAATCTTCTATCACATCTGTGATCCAATACAAGAGGCACGTAATCCACAGAAATAAGCAAACAAGCAAGTTCAAGAATGTAATATATAATTGAAATCCTTGAGAGAAGAAGACTGAATGCAATTTGAATATAAATGTCTCACAGCTGAACCTCCTCATATCTAGAGAACTGGTGGAGTCCAGTACGGTTTATTGGGTCGCATTAAAATATTGAGCCACTGAGCTTGAGCATGAACCTCGACTATCTCTGCTAACTCACACATTCTCCATGAAAATGTGACAATCCAGGAGTGAATGAGGCTGTTGTCACTGTGTAATAAGAAGCCAAGACAAGCAATTTGACATTTGAGCAAAGAGTCGACTTTGCTGATAAGTCTCCGGGGCAGCTGGAGGAAGAAAGTATAACTGAAATGATTTTTTTTTTTTTTTATGGCCTGGGGTATTCCTCAGTCAACCTGCGGACTCAGAGGATGTACAACCTTTACAAAAAATAGAGACAAAGCAAAGAGAGGGCTGAGTCTTATCAGGTCAGGTGTGAGCAGAGAAGGGGAGAGCGAGCTTTGTGTGGAGGTGAGATGAAAAGCACCTGTCACCGGCCTATGAACAGTGCAGGGGATGTGGATGTGTCTGCAGTGGCCAGTCCATCTTCACCAGAGCTGGTCCGGGCCCCCTGGGAGAGTGGCAGGTCAAACAGGCTGTGCACTCATTGTTAATTGGTCACAGGTAAGTCTGACTCCAAAGTCCAATCAGCTACAGTACCTGGAGTGGAAAATAGACTTCCTGTGACACTTCAACAGGTTTCACCCAGCAGCGTCCTCTGAGCTGACCTGCTGTGCTCTCTGTCTCCTCCCGCCTGCTGCAGCTCTTTAGTGTTTGTCGTCTCCTGGGATGCCACTGGTGTGTTTCCCATCCCAGTCCAGTCATTTTGGAAACACATTACAATGGTACAGTGAGTCTTGAAATATGATAAAAGGCCGCATTCACATACAAAACGCAGTGGTAATTTGGAGACTGCAGATCGTGAAATGGAAGGAAGTCAGATTTATTTCCATTCAAAACGAGCTGATAATGATCCACCTCTACATATTAGAGGTGGGCAGTGTGACAGTATACCATAATGTATAGCCATGTTTTTAATATATCTGGGTACATTAACGTAGCGTAATGTATCAGGCTACTGTGGGAACTGCTGCAAATCAATGAGCGAGACTGTGTTATGGCATTATTGGATTTATATATGATTTTCACATTAATAAGATAAAGTACTTTCATTTGATTTGCTGGATTAGCCAGAACATCTGTCTAATTATTTTAGTCATCCATTATTTCTCGATTGATTTTCGAGAAATCGTAAAACAACATTAACATTTGTACTTTAAAATTACATATAACGTGCTAGAGATTTTTTTTTTTCATTTTAAATAACGCAAGTAGTCGAAATGAGCTCTCCTCAAAGTACAGTCATTTGACTGGAAAGTGTTAAGGAGCAACATTATTTAAAAGTAGTGAATGATAAATGTAAATATCAATATTTGATCTAAACAAACATATATATACATATCGAGCATGTTATTAATCATAATGAAGCATAAATTTTGTCTTTTAGATAGACATTAGGTAATATAAGGCTCCTATTTATCTGCCAGTCTACAGTATTAGTCACATTATCGCAAACTCAAGGCCTCAAATCTGCTCCAATAACATCCATTGTTACCGACAGTAAATGGTCCCAAGGCTCATTGCAAAACATCCAAAATACTCCACATATCCAGCCCCCGTGGGAACTGGCCATTGTCACACTTTGATGACAAACTGCATTTGAGGATAAACAACCAGCTGCAAGTTGAATCCAGGCTAAATATAATTTCATTGATTCCACAGTAGCAGATACAGTTTAGCGTCAGTGCTGAGCGACACGTTAATGTGAAAAGGGCATTTCCACATTATGTCAATTTCACTGCAGCTATCACTGCAACTGAACCAGAATCAACACAGATCAACTGCAGCAACGGAGAATGAAAGACGCTGAATGCAAAGGCGTCTGTGATGCGCACTTTGCTGAATAAATGACGGAGTGACACACGCCACTTATTCATCGCCCACAGCAGCACCTCAGTGAGACCGTGCCTTCAGGGACGAGCTGCTGCAGATGGATAGCTTATTGATAAATGCAGCCTTTCTCATATTTTGATGTGCTGGGTTTATGGAAATCCATTTAAATGTCACTACAGGACGCCAAACAATCTATTAAGACAGGCCGAAGACTCGTCTCAGCAGCCCGGCCCAACGGGAGGAAAACAGTTGGTTCAAAGTGTCGGGTTTGTATCAACCTGGCCTCTCTCTCTCTCTCGCTCTCTCTCTCTCCCTCGCTCTCTCTCTCTCTCTGTGACCTCTGTCTGTCGCCTTTGATGAGCCACAGGTTCTTCGGTAAATGACTGTATCTTATCCTTGAAGCCACTGTGTATGAATGATTCTTAACCCTTTATAGCAGGGGTATTCAACTAGAATTTAAAGTCCAGTCGGAGAAAAGTTTTTAAAGCAAAGGTCCGGAAGATCATAATGTCTCCATGTGATATATATTTAAGTAGTCTAGTCGTTGTATCAACATCTGCCTGTATTGAATACCTGACTCTCAAATCAAATGAATTCAGGACAATTTGAAAACTGTTTGACAATATTAATTGTCAACTGAGATAGAACTAAACATAAATGTATGACTGACAATATGTATAATGTTCTCTCATTTACTAAATAAAAGTAGGGCTACATTTCAAAATAAGAGACAATAAATACAATGTGAAAATTGAGCATGATCAAATGAAGTGCTTAACTTCAGAAAAATAAAATGAAGGGAGGAAAGACTTGAATCTCCCCTTTTCTGAAATGAGTCTGTCCATTCCGGATTAAATGTTCTATTTTCACTGTCCACTTTTTTTTTTGGAGGGAGCCATTTGTTCCTTATTATTCTCAACTTTCACTGGCTCAGTCGTCTGTATCTCTCGCTTTGTTTTCTACATGTATCGCCATCTTTCTTTTTCTTTCTACCGTATTTTCATGTGTAACTAAAGACTACAAAAGGTTAAAATAAAAGCGACCCATCAGGTTTTAAATCATAACTTTCTGTTTTGGTTGTAGGACCGGATCCTTATGGGACAACTTTTGGGTCCGGACCCGGACCGCGGTCCGCCTGTTAGTGACCTCTGCTTTATAGGATTAGGGGTCTCCACAGACGTGTTTGTACAAATTACTTAGCAAAAATAAAATATGCTCATTTAAATATGGCTGCTATAAAAGTTTCAACCTGATGATTAAGGACTTGATGTGATTCAGCGAAAAAAGAACAGGAAAATGAAATGCAAACTTCCACAACTGCACATGTACCTCAAGTAGTGATTAAAGCTTTGGGTTTCCTCAGAAATGTCTTGCAAATGTTTTGCACATCTCGGTTTGGGATATTTCCTTTTGTTCCTCTTTGCAGACTCGCTCAGATGCCTTGATATCTGATGGGGAGCACCTGAGCTTCAAGACTCTCCTTGGCTGGGCCACTCAAGGACTTTCATAATTCTGTTCTGAACTGATTTAATTTGGTTCTCTGCTTCGGATCGCTGTCATCTTGAAAAATACATCATCACGCCGATCCAAGATGTTTGGCAATCTAACGCAGGTTCTTCTGAAGGACCTGCCTCCATTTGGTTCTATTCATTGTTCAATCTTTCATGGAAAGTCTTTCATTTAATCACTGAAAAGCTCCCAAAGCATGACACTACCACAAGTGTGCTTCAAGGTAGAGCTGCTACGTGCTACCTGAGTCTGCTTTTTGCCAGATGTGGCACTTCTGAGAAGAGAGAGTCAGCTCAGTTTTGGCTTTATCAGAACACAGAATCTTTTGGCTCATGCAATCAGGCTTATTCTGTTTTCTGGGTATGTCTTTTTTTTTTGGCAAATCAATGCTCAGGAGTGTTTACTCTTTGGCCCGTCTTCCATACAGCACCTGCCAGATGGGTATAAAGCTGCACTGTCTGCAGGAGGCACCTAACTTAAAGACCTTGTAAACATGTTTTATATGCTATGAGACATGTCAGGAGCAAATTGTGAGTGACCTGATATAATGCACTCTTCTTCTGAATCAGATTGTGGAGCGGCAGAGGGGAGGTTGGAGATTGAGGCGGGGGTCATTTTCATACTCTAAGATCTGTGCATACGAAATAAAGGCAAAGTTGTAGTGTACTAAGTCATTTGAAGGCAGGAAGAGATTTTTTTTTTTTTTTGGAGGAAAAATGGAAATGAAATGAAAAAAAAACTTCTAAATATGTAATTCTAATGAACAGAGATGAGTTTTTGGGGGGTTGAATCAATGCCAGGAGAGGAACTTTAATCAAAAGAATTTTCGATGCACATTAGTCGTGGTTCAAATTCACTTTGATGTCACGGTCTGATTAGAAACAATCCCTTTTTCAAACCATGTAAGCTTTAAGTTGTAAAGCTGTGAAAAAAGATGGACGTGGTTGAATAGTTTGTGAAAGAACTGCGTGTCGTGACCTTCTTCCTACAGAGCTTGTTCACAGTGGCTGCTGTGTGGCCTCCAGTGAGTTCCAGTTCTGCTGGAGGTGAAGAACAGCGGAACATTTGTGGTTTGAATGTCTCCTTTGTATCATAAAATACTCAAACAAGCTCCATATAAACAGTTCTCCTACATTTAGTATTGCTCTCAGGGTTACCCTTGTTTATTTCCCTTTTATGTTTCCTTCTAAAGGATTGCCACAAATTAAGCATGTCAATCCGAATCCATTGTCACAATTAACACCAATAAAGCGGTGACAGCAAAATAAAAGAATTATCAGCATCTGTGTTTGTGAAACCTGCTGAGGCAATGTCAAATTACACCGGCATTAAAACAATTTCAATAGAGCCATTCACGGAATTATTTTTCAGTAAACTGTAATTAACACTTTTGCATGATTGTAGTCGCTGATGAATGAATGTGAACTGATGCATGTTTGGGAACATACAATAAACAACTATGACCCTGATAATGAGCGATTATTGAACATACAGTAGTTAAATACAGTGAAAGGTTATCAGTAGAAGTCGACACTTGACTTTAATGTAGACATTGTTTAATACTTCTGTTATGATGCCGGTGTTGGAATCTTTGTTACAGCTCTCAACAATCCTGTTTTCTCAGTCTCGATGATGAATTTATATCTCGCTCCAATGGCTGAAATCTGTCCAAGCATGACAAATAGGTTGTCTCTCTGAAGGGCAGGACAGTACTGTGCAAATGTAAGATGGAACTGACTCCATAACTCACTCCATTTGGGAGATATCACTCAGTATGAATCAAATTATCAATGGAGGCATCTTATGGGTTTTTCCCACCAATACTGCAGTTTGCATTCAAGTCTGTGCGCCCATATACATTATACATGGCCTTAACAGCCTTTTCCCCCGCCTCAATTAAATAATTTTCATCACGCTCAGAAATTAGTTTTTTATTACTTTGTCTATTGATTCGAACACTTTTGCAGCAAGATGGGCTTTTTTTTCGGTTTCACAAAAGAGGGCCACTTCAGAGATTAAGAAAATGAAGCTGAGGCTTTGTTCTACCAGAGAAGGATGGTTTTTAAAAACATGCAAACCTGCTGCTAAGTTAACAGTGTTTTATTAATGCAATATGTTGACTCTACCTGGGAGAGGTTGCAGAGCTCTACAGCCATGCTAACTTTGTATGGCACATATGACACAGCAGTGCTTCAGCGATCGCCATGCTAACGTGCTAATGTTTACTGGTATAATGTTCACCATCTTCATTTGACGTGTTCACATGCCATCATTTGCTAATTAGCAGTCAAAAGAAAGCACAGAATGAGGCTGGTGGAAATGTCATCAATTTTGCAGGATGAAACAAAATATTGGACAAATTAAAACTTTCAGATGATAATGATGATGGATTAAAGGTTTCGCAATCAAAGTCACTGCGATTTATCCTTTTGGGGGGGACGTGAATGTTTGTACCAAATTTCATGACATTTCACTCAAAACCACAAATGTCAGCTTCATCGTGGGGGAGTGCCAAAGTCTTTTGGGTTTGTCCTTCGGGGACTATGAATGTTTGAACAAAAATTTCATGGCAATTCATCCAATGGTTGACCAAGTGACGGAGCGATGCTGACACCCCTGTTCTGGACGGAGCAGTGCCTCTCATAAAACTGCACAATACTGCCTCACTAAAAAACCTGAGAACTCTGTCGCCCTTAAATATGAATTTCCAAGACTTCACAGAGGGCATATTGTACACAACTGCAGTACGTGTTACTTCCCCGTCCATGATACCAACCAGCGCTGCCAAGGCGAGTTTTCTGAAGGCTAAACGTGTGTGTGGTCTCTCCACACAGGCCCTGCCGCCCACTCTCCTGACACTTGGGTGAGATATGAAGAAAGACAGAGTGCTGCGGAGGAAATATCTATGTGTTGACATGCTGAAACACACACTGTCTTCCTCCCTTTTCCTTCCCCTTCCCTCCTCTCGCTCTCTCCGACATCTGCTCCCCACCTTCCTGCAGTACTTCTCTCTGAGGGAGAGACCTTTAACCACATGAAAACAGACAGTATTTCATCTTTATCTGAATGTGGACCGTATGTGTAAATGGAGCATCAGTACACATGATGGTATACCTTTGCTCAGCAGCACTTCAGCAGCATTCATCAACCCAGATATCTTCTGAATGAACTAACTGATAAACAGTAGGTGAGGGAACACAGGTTACAGGCTTACATAGGTTTTCTCATAGTGATGTTGAATACTGGCAACCAGCCGAGTTTGACTCATCTAGAAGCTCTGTGGGAAGTAACACACCATTTATTCAGTACTTTTCAGATAATTCAAGGTCATTTAATCTCCAGGTTAAGTGTTTGATCTCTGCGCAGGAGGTGACATTGAAACACTTGGTACAGAGAGCTTGACAAATGTTCTGTTTGTAGGCCTTGGCGATTTAGTGAGTAAGGTTTCGCACTGGGCTCCGGTACAAGGTGTTGGGAGGAAAGTTGTCTGGCTCCTGAGGAGGAGGAGGAGGAGAGACTATTGATTTGGATCTCAGCTTGAAAAGCTGAAGAATCCCTGACTTGCAGTATTGCAGATGGCCAAACAGCGGGTTCTGTGACTGTTATTGTCGACATATTGAAAACTGAAGTAGAAAGCTTTTTTGTGAGTTTTGAGAGGTTTGAGATCTTCTGGCTTTAGTAAATACAATGAATGTAAAAGATATTCCTTTATTAGTATTTCCAAAGGTAAAAGTACAGTATTTCAGTATTTTAAACCTGCTATTTCATACAGCAACTGCAACCTATTTCATGAGTTATATATAGGTATCTTATGCCAAACAATTAACTGGGAATTCCCGAGAATTAATGTATAGTAATGGGTAATTTAACAAATATCAATTCACCATATTTTACACTTAAAATCTAAATCTGGACACTCACTGGAATTGATTTGAGGTGAAGTATTAAGAAACGAAAAATTGAACTACTCCTGCAAAGTACAAGTACCTCAAAAATATTATTAATACTAGTACTACTAATACTATACTCAATACTTGAGTCAATGTTTTTCTGCCATACTCCTGTGGAACTTGAACAGACACAACTTGATCTCAGTCATATCTGCCAAAACATTTTGTTTAGAGCCAGCTGGTTTTACTACCTGTCCTTTAAACAGGGCTTGTACAGGATGTATGACAGTTCGGTTGGTCCACGTCCCGAGGGAGCACCTTCAGCAGCAGCAGTTTTGGCTACTGTCGGTGTGAGGAGTCAACCAGCAACTTTTGTTAAATCAGATGTGATGGCTGAACTGTCACGGCTCGGTGTCTGTGACCGAACTTCGAAGCCGTTTTCTGTCTGGTGAAGCGAGCAGTCGGACTGTCCTCACCTCCCGCTTCACTCAAAACGCCCTCACGCAGAGCAAACTGCTTCCCGGTCGATTTGAAAGTTCGAGCGCGTTTCACCAGTTTGTGATGTACTCATTTGCTTTTATTGACCCGCTACAATATTAAGTTTCTTGGCAAGCATCTTAGTGTTTTACCTGTCAGCTCCACAAAAGAGCAAATTTGTTTTGCTGTTGTGTTTGGGAGGTGTGTGTCTGGCAGTCCTTACTGGCTCACTGGTGATGAACAGAGGTCAGACTTGAAATTTTCATGATGAATCGTGACCTTTCTGCAAATCATGATTAAATGTTTTACTTAACTTATAAGTGACTGTCATTGGGGCGTCCTCTCCAGTTATATACACTCAGTTCCCACTTTAGTAGGTACACCTGGCTAAGACTAATGCAGTCAAATACAATCGACCTACACATAAATCCTACCTCCATGAAAGCTATACTGTTCTGTTTCTGCTGAAACCATTTTAGAGAAGCACTGATTCAACTTTATGGTCATTTCGGAGGCTGGACTTTGTAGTTTGTACTGCTCAGGGATGGGAATGGAGAACTAGTGTCATTTGAGAACAAGCTCCAAATTGTCCGTCAGAATCATTTGCCTCTAAGCTGATCAGTTCATTTAATCAATGCCTGCATGTTTTCTCAAAGTTGTGCAATTTGAAACAAGGATGCCAAACTCATCTGCCGGAAACTTTCAACAAGAACATGGAGAGGTATAAACAGTCCAAAGCATGGCGTCATCTCACGAAGAAAGATGACAACAGTGCTCATCGTTATGCCACTGTTTCCTGACCAAAGCAGCATTCCCGTTACAGTGGGTAAACATCCTATGTTATATGCTCATCAGGAATAAATAAGGGAATCAATTAGGGATTGGACCAATGAGCAGAATCGTATTGGTATCAATAAAATCGTATCTATGCCGATCCCAACTACTGCTGTTGAAATGTACTGCATTGAACTGAGAGGTGTGTCTAATACATAGTCTTACCTTGATGATATAAATGGGGACATTACTTAGAGGTACCTAATAAACTGGCAACTGAAGGATTTGTGTGAGGTATCTTATTGTAATATACATCTTGCTGTCAGGTGAAATGAAATTTTTTGGTTGACGGTGTAATTGTTTGGTCTTAAAAAGTCACAGAAAACGTTGAACAATGACATCTTCAGAAGCTGTCGGTTTCCTCATGAGGACAGTCTCCCTCTTGTATCTGTTCCCTCTGTGTGCGTCTGCTTTGATGACCGAGTCGATATGATCATTGGATGAAGTGTGTCCTGTGACACACTGACGATAACAACCAATTCAAACCGTTCATGTTTGATTTCGCCTCTTTTGGGCGGCGGCCTCGTCAAAAGTAGAGATTTGGTGACCGGGCAGACAACACTCGAAGCCCCCGCAGACGGAATAAACTGTGGGAGTGTTACTGAGGGGTAATCCACTCTCCTGAAGTGCTCTTCAGCAAAGCACTTCACCAAAAAAAAAAAAAAAAAAGACCCCGACTCCAGTGGAGCTGATGGGAGACATGCAGCTTTGTAGGTGTGAGCGAATGTAACTGATGCAAGTGCGAATGTGAGGCAGGGTTTCGCAGCCTGTCTGTCTCCACTGCAGCAGCTCATGATTACATGCTACACCGTTTTGTAATTTGATGAGTCACACAACGCTGCATGGCTACTGTAAATCTTTTTGATTCCCCCATCACTCGGCTGCTGTAACAATGGGTTTCAGTACTATGGGGTGTCTGTTTAAGTAATAACGATACATTACAGTGGATGAAGAGACAGAGGTAATGTAAGAGTGTGTGTGTGTGTGTGAGGGAGAGAAATCAGTCGATAGAGGACGAGAGTGTCTGTGTGTCAGAGAGAGAGAGAGAGAGACAGGGAGGAAAAGAGAGAGACAGACAGAAAGCGTCTCTCCATCTCTTGAGCCTTAGGTGGCGTTGTGTTTGCCAATCTGTGCTTGTTTGTGTGTCCATGTGTGTGTCTGTGTGTGTGAGTTGAGACATGGCAACAGTGCCATCTAGTGCACGCACTAATTTGGGGGGGGGGGGGTATTTTAAAGTTGTGCCCACTGTGTTGAGACGGTGGAGACACACAGGCTGGATCACATGTGAGAAACATCACGCTGAACTTTCTGAGGACTGTGTGTCTGTTTCATTTTACTGATTTTCTTTCTCAGTTTGACCAACTTTAAAGAAAAAAAGAAAAAAACAGTCCTGTGTGCTATGCAGATGAATCTGTAGATACTTGAAACTTAAGATGGGTAATCCATCACGGCGACATTTAATCAGCCTTATTTTTTATCAAAGTTACATTATCATTGCATGGTACTGCAGCTGTGAGCCGAGACTGTTTATCAACTGCCCTTCCTGGTGCGTTCAAGGATGCTCAGACACGTGACACTTCATAGCCGGCTGCCTAACAGCATCCCGAATGCAACCCCTTTTTAGCACCGGGCTGATGAATCTCTTCCTGATTGGATATTCAACATCCATAATACACTTTCATAGTATCTGAGGGATCATATAGGTTCATGTAAACACACTTAATGTACTTTTAATTTGTCCACTCGGGACATCCATATGTTTAATTTTGTTTTCTACCTATAGCTATGTAATGCAAAACTAATGGTGCTTTTATGTGCCATCACTCATCAGGCGGCTCGAGGGATCCGACTGTCAGGTATTGTTCAATTGAAACAGGGCATTGTTTCCCATTATCTACAAGCCAAACCCCAAAGATACTTTTTTTTTACTGCTCAAGATGCACTAATACTTATTCATCTGATACTGATTGTGACACCTGAGCTCAGGTGATCTGCTCAAACCGACGTGACACCAGTGTTAAAATCTGCAAACTTTACTGCTCAGAACTCTTTTAGGATCATTTTCACATAAGGTAACATGAGGCCAGAGAGATTGTAAAAACTCAGCAGCCCAGCGTGACCGACTGCATTTAACTGATAGCGGAAACAGTGAATTTGATTGAATTTTATAATGACATTGACAAAGAAATTGTATTAATGCGGAACGGTCGCGTCACAGCCAATAACCGATTGGCTTAATGAGGTCAGCGCTGGGGCATCTCTATTTATTACGATCATATAGAAAACAAAAAAATGGCAGATGTTCACATTTGAAAAGCTGGAATCAGCGTGTTTGTCCTTGATGCTTGAAAAATGACAAATTACTGTCATATTATTTTTGAAGATTATCAACTATCAGATCACAGTTTTAGCTCTAGATGAACGGATGTGTTCAGTGAAGGACTGAATGGATGGTAGATGTATGGTTGATATACAATGGGAGAGGGGCAGGTTGAACATGTATGACAGGGTTAACACATGATTAGAAATGTGAGATCTGGACTAAAGCTCCACTGGGCCGATTGTTGAGGTTTTTAAAGGAAACTGTGAAATGTGTTGAGTCGCAAAACATCACCAGTGAGGATGAGGATTTTACCTGGATGCTGCTCAAAGACATTATTCTTGTCCACTTACACGTGCACATTTAAGTTACTGCAACAAATCAAGCATCAGCTAAAAACTGCACAGACTTACAGAAACTTCATAACAAACAGTATCGATTTGATTGTGCAGAGAAAGAGTATCAATATTTAATAAGCCTGGTTAAAGCGTGCGCTACATCTGCACAAACCCAGCTCGATGACCAAAAACCTTTTTCTCGGTGAGTGAGCAGTTTCAGAGGTTTGCTGTGACTCTCAGCTGGGAGCTGCCCAGAGTAGTCATGCTCTTTTAGCCGCTGAGCAACTCGAGCACTTGAAGGTCAAGTGTCTGGCCCAGAGGCACTTCAGTAGGAGCTGGGAGGGCAAAGAGTGCTGCTCGCTCACATTCTCCACAAATTTTACAAGCAAGTACAAAGGTTCCGGCCACTGTGGATTTCCCTGCCCATCAGGCTACTGAAGCCACACTAACAAGTCAAACACTGGGGTCAGACTGTGTTTGGATGTACTAATTGTGAAGCAATTGAAAAGCGTCCCAGTAAAAATCTTGTCAGGGCTGAGGTTAGGTTTAAAAGCAGGATTAGGACCGAAGTCAGCAAATATTCAGGTGACCTCTGCATTTTGTCATCTGACTGTCAGTCGCCTATAAAAAGTGGACGAATTTTCTACAGGACAGAGAAGTAAATCTCATCCAAACATCAACAAAACAAGATGTTTGGATTGGGTTTGCTGACATTCTGAATATGGAGCAGTGTGTATCTTAGTGTGTATCCTGTCACTGTGTGTGGGTTCAGTCTCTTACTGGAGATCTGTTTCAATGCCTTCACTCACAAAAAAAAAAAAGCAATGTTTCGTCCGCTGCAGTCACTGGTGTTTTTGAAATATCAACTTATAAATATGTTGATAGCTTTTCCTCTTCAAAATGGATTTAAATCATTTGCCGTGTGTGTGTCACTTTCTGAGATGAGGAGAGGGTCATCAGCAGTGCTCATGTTTGCCATCCTCCTCCCCAAAGACGCATACAGGCAGACTAGCTGTCTCTCTCTCACTCTCTTTCTCTTTCTCTCTCTCTCTCTCTCTCTCTCTCTCACTCACACACACACACACACACACACACACATACACACACACACACACACACTTTGTCTGCGTGGCCTTTTCCCTTCACAACACTGGTTGCCAGCAGCAACATGCCCTGAGCTGATAAACTTTATCAACCGACACACACCTGTGCTGGTGCACAACAAGTACACACACACACTGCTCACACAAGCATGCGCACAGATCCACATTATTACACTTCTTGCTTTGCTCTCTCTGGAAGGTAGACACCTGCTACTGCTGTGTGTGTGTGTGTGTGTGTGTGTGTGTGTGTGTGTGTGTNCTGTGGAATAACAGACTGGAGAGACAAATAAATGTTGAACTTTTGAGAAGTGCCTCCATTTACGCCTCATCCGGCTCATCTACCCGCGCAAATATTTGCAGCCATAAAGCCGGTTGTTTCTGAATGTAAAGTACTTGCACGCATCGAGAATATCGAGGACCTTGATGGTTTTCATCTGCACACATATACAAACACACACACACAACAGACAGAGGTGTGGCCTTCAGGAAGGCATTAAGGCAGTATGAGTGCGTATTATGAATTCAAACATAAACGAATTGGAAAATAAAGGAAGAGGAAAGCGGCAGAATGTCATTCACTCAGGGAGGATGGTATTTATTTCAAATTATGTTTGTGTGATCGCATCACGGGAGCCGTCCTGATGCCAGTTTGCAGTCTGGCGGTGTCATGGAAACACACACTTGTATACACACACACACAAACACACATATATATGTTAATGTCCTTTCTTCTCAGACACACACACACACACACACACACACAGACACACACACACACACCTTGTTCTTTTCATCACAGTGCCACAGTGACCCTCATTGGTAGAAAAGTGCTACTGCAGTGCCTGGATGTGTGACTGGCATACAGTGTGTGTGCATGTGTGTGTGTGTATGCACGCGCTTGCATGTGTGTGTGTACTGTAATTACTAGAGAAGATAAATCTTGTTAATGAAACAGACGGAAAGAAGAGGACTCTGGAGAGGGAAGGGAGGAGCAAGAAGAGAGGCAGGGAGAAGAAGAGAGATGAGGGGAGAAGGGGGAAAGAGGGAGGAGGGGGAGACAGGCGACAGAAGAGCAAACGAGGAAGGAGAGGGAGGAAAAGGAGGGAGTCCAGAAGGAGAATTAAAGAGTATGAAGAGGAGAGGAGAAACGAGGGAAGGGAGAGACAGGTCTGAGGGGAATAGAGTAAGGGGGAAAAAGTTGACTGTCACGTTTTGTTTCATTGCATCATATATCAGTATTGAGAGAGTGACGCAGAGGAACAGAGGAGGAAGACGAGGATGGCAGGGTAAGAGAAAGATGGAGAAAGAGAGACAAGCAAGTGCAGACGCAGAGAGGAGGAGACGGATGAGGAAAGAAAAACACAACCTGGAGAAGCTGCATTTCCTTCAGAAAAAAAATGTGTGTGTGAGTGTGCTTGCTGAGTTTAAAGTGCTGGAGTGTAACTGGTCATGCATATTAATACGAGCCGAGTGTGTTAGATGTCTATTGGAAGGACACGAGTGAATAAAGTCTGCAAGACACATAAGGTATAACAATCTGGGAGGAGCAGACACATGGATGTGCAAGTGTTTTTTGCATTTGGAGGATGAAAGGAGCATGAGCAGGCAGAAATGGGGAAATAGAAAATAGAAGAAAGCGTCATCTTCTTGCAGTGAAAAACTTTATAACTTGCAGGGACAAACCTGGAGATAAAAAACCAGAGTTTGACCCAGAGCAACTCAACTGGCACGCAAATATTTCATTGTCCGGGTCCAATTAAACTCACAATATATGCCTCCAGTGTAAGTTTAACACAGACAAACGTGCAATGACAAGCTACAAATATGAAGCTCAAAGTCTACATTTTTTAAATAATTTTTTCTCAAATATTTCACTCCATTTTAACTTTTCAATTGTATTGTCTGTAAATGTAACTTCACTCTACACAAAAGGACTAAAAGCTGTTTTTAAAGCCTTCTCCACGTTGCCAGGGATAAAATTCTGGTCGAGGAACCCTGAATCATTTCTTTATTTATAAGCCTAAAAGCGGTGGAATTTAAATATGTAGAGTATGAAATGACTTTTATACCGTTAATGTTCCATGAAATGGCCAAAATAATGCTGAAATAGTCAGGTGTGGAGATGAGCAAAAACTGGAACGGCTGTTTAATTCGGATGTGGTAAAGTTTGCCTCAAAAGCCAAAAAAAAAAAGAAAGATAAATGGATTAATTTGCACATTCTCTCATTTCTTTACAATAATATATATCAAATGCTACTGTCAGTGATTCAGGCATTCTGTTGTGAGCTCAGTGAAGGTTTGAAGATTTGATTGTGAAAGATGCCTTAGCTGTTTGAAAATGGGTTGAGCATGTATGCATGACACAAAAATGAAAATTCATTCATTCATTCATTCATTCATTCATGCATCACTACTCCAACTACTACTACTACTAAAACTATTAATACAGGAATCCACTTATTTTGGGAACTGCAGGACGCCACACAGATTTATCTTCTCAGCAAAATGGAACAGTGCACAAACCTGATGCATCTCTATCATCATCTTCACATAAAAACAGCATTATGAAGCTTCTCACTTTCTCAGACACAGGAACAGACCTGTGGTGGAGCAGAACCACTCAGCACACAGCAACAGATCATATTTACAAGCTGCACATCAAACCATCAGTAAACACTAACCAGAACTCTGCTCAGGCCACAAAACACATATCTCACATCGCATCCTGGCAGAGTCTGTCCACGGTCCTGAGTGTGTCTGTGTGGACTTCACACCAGAAAAAACTCAAACAAGCCCATTACAAGCAATATAAGCACATCAACATCGCACAGTAGCATTGCTTTCACCGACACAGATGAACCATTTCAGCACCAGGGAAGCGAGCAGGGGATGGAGCGAGTGTGTCGGACCTACCTGTATCTGAAGACGATACTTCATGGTGGAAAACTCTGGTGATAATCCAGCTCTCTCAGGTCCATGTGGTCTCACTTTGTCTTCTTTTTCCACCTGGGCTTGAGTCCAGTGTCAATGTAGCTCGGCCTCCAAAGCTTGTACTCCCAGACAGAAACTGTGCAACCGCCATAAGTCCAGACTTCAATAGCTGCCCAAACTTCCCAAAGCCCTGTCATGTCAGCAGGCTGCTATCAATGCTTTCAATACTAAAACTTACTAACTCACAGTCTGTTCCTGTTTTTAACTTTCTTTGGTTTCATTAGCTTCCATTGTCCATTTTTCTCTTGTTGTCCCTTTGCGGTTTCACAACATGCTCCCATCAGTCTGGCTACTTAATTACTAATCAAGAGATACCAACATCACCTGCCTTCACAAGGCTGGACTTGATGGCAAAGGGTGGAGCTAAGTTTAATTATTTGCATAACCTGCTTCAGGGTAACATGTGAATTTTCCCTCTGGTATCAATAAAATATCCTATCTTAACCTATAATAATTCTTATTTATCTATTAATTTATTTATTTATTACTACTAATTAGAATCTGCAAAGAAACTAAAGTTGTGAGTTAAATATAGTTGAGTGAAAATTACATTGTTTCTATTAAAAAAAAGTAGGAAGTAGAATGAAATGAATTGTTACCTACAAATACATCAAGGCATTACTTAGCAGCAAACTGGGTTCTGGGAAATTATGACATTTTTCACAAAAGTATGTCATTTTATAAACAAAATGCTTAATTGATTAATTAGATTAGAGACTAATCAATCATGAAAATAATAAGCTGCATCCCTAATTTCGTTTTCTTCCCAGTGAGGTCTGTCAGAATGTCATGGCACAGAATACCATGTGCTATATTATCTTGGGTTTAACTTGTATGACAAGATCCTTTTTAAATCTTATATTTAATATTTCTGTTATTTTCTACATTGTAGATTAATATTGAAGACATCAAAACTATGAAGTAACAAATATGGAATGATGTAGTAAACAAAACCAGAAAGTTTTATATTTCAGATTCTTAAAAGTAGCTATAATTTGCTTTGATGACTCTTGGCATTATCTCATTTGACCCACTGCTGTTTGCAAGAGAGACAAAGAGAACATACAATACAAGACAGAATCTGTCAATGACTTGTGGTTTTGTAGAACAGCCTGACCGACAAAGCAAATGAGGAAGTGTGGGTGTTCAGATACAGTTTGTACCAGAACATGAGACACAGCAGGTAAAACAGGTCAACTTTAACAGTGACATTACCATGGACTTGCTTGCATTTACCTAATTTGCCATTGGCACACCACTCCATTTGCCCATTGGCCCTCAGCAAAGGGCAGTCCATCTAAACCACCACCAGACGGGTTTGGAGAAAATGTCCGGCTAAATCATATATACCCGTGTGTGTGTGTGTGTGTGTGTGTGTGTGTGTGTGTGTGTGTGTGTGTGTGTGTGTGTGCGTGCCCTGGTAAAATTGAACTGTCATGGCCAGAATGGGCACTTTGATCATTTTGTGTTCACAGGAGAGGAGAAGAGAAGAATGTAGAACAGTAAAGAAAAGGAGAGGAAGGGAGAAAGGAAAGGAAAGGAAGGCAAAAAGGAAGGGGAGGAGAGTAAAAAAGAGAAAAGGAAACAAAGGAAATGAAGGGCAAGGAGAGGAAAGAAGGTGAGAATAATACATTGATAAGAGGGAGAGGAGGGAACAAAAAAGGTAATGAAAAGTAAGGAAAGGAGAGAAGGGGGAGGAGAAAGGAAATGAATGAAAAAGGTTTTGGGGAGGAGTTTAGGAGAGAAAAGAAAATGAATGGTGGAAGGATGGAAAGCCAGAAAAATGAAATGGGAAAAAAGGAGGAGAGGAGAAAATGGGAAGATAAAAGAAAGTAAAGGGAAGAAAAAGAGGAGAGGAGAGAAAAAAGTATTGAGGAGTTCAGTTGAAATGAAAAAGGGGAAGAGTGAAGAAAAGAAGGAGAGGTGGAAAGAGGGCAGCAGAGGAAAAGTAAGTGAAAAGGGAGGAGGTGAAGATGTTTAGTGGAAAGGAAAGAAAAAATAAATAGGAGACAACAGCGAAGGCAGGAGAGGAAAGGAAAGGAAAATAGGAGAGGCAGGGAGGAGAATTTAGAGTTGAGTGGAAAGCAAAGGAGGGGAGGTCGGGGAGAGCCGAGTGAAAAGGAGAGAAGGAAATAGGTATGAAAATGAGGAGAAAAAATGAGCAAGGAAAAGAAAAGACAAGGAAAAAAACACAACAATGGAAAAGGGATGAAACTGAAGACGAGGGAGAGAAGAAAGAAATGGGGGCGAGGACGAGGAGAGTCGACAGAAAGAGGGGATACTGATGGAAGGAGCGGATAAGGGATGAAAGCCTGCTTTCACAGAGTGATGAGGATGTACTCACATCACACGCTACTTACCCAGGATTCATAGCGTGAGATGAGTTCCCAGCATCCCTTTCATCTCCACAACACCCAGTAGTGGTCTATCAGAAAAAAGCCTGGGGAGACACTCAGCCGCAGACAGACACACGTGGACACATGAAAAACACACACACACACACACACACAACACATTTTTGTACTGCTATACCTGTGAGGACTGTGCACTCCTCAGTCACTTAGCCTAACTTGAACCATTACAACTAAACCCCTAACCTGAACACTCATCTAAACCTAATTCTAACGTAAACCTTTAAACCAAGTCTGAACCTCTCAAACAGTCCTTTGGATGTATGTCGAAAAGTGAGGACACACACACACACACACACTCACACACACAAAATGTCCTCACTCATAAAGGTCTAAAACCTGTTCCCACAAAGACAGATGTACAAACACACACACACACACACACACACACACACACACACACACACACACACACACACACACACACTGACAGTCGAATAAAGACACACACAGGCATGGATCATTTTTCTATCTCTTGATACACACACACACATTTTCCTCTGATTCCTGTACAACCAAACGAACTTAACACACACACACACACACACACACACACACACACACACACACACAAACACAGTCCATGCAAACGGGCAGTACAAAGTGGTCAGCTGTCTCACCACATCCGCAGTGATCACAGAGGCCACTCGCTGCCACGGTGTTTGATTTCTTGGTTGGCAAGTTCGCCCGAACAGTCTGTCAAGAGTCTCACAAGAGTGGAAAAAGAAAAAAAAAAAAAGACAAAAGTGTGTGTCTGTTTTTACATTTGTGTGTGGTGTGTGAGTTTAAAGGAATAGTTCAACATTTTTGGTAATACACAGGAAGTCAGTCACAAAGTGAGAGTAAAAATCTATGTTGGTGAATTTAAACAATTTTTACAGCAAAATTAGTGTATACATGTTATGGCATGATGTTATGGCAATTGAATTTTTCTTTCTTTCACTTCCATCTCTCTTTGAGGCTCAATGCTGACTGAACGATGTTGCCGTTGCACTTTGTTCCCAGAATCATGATCAACGTGCAACTTAGCATTGTGCCGGAAAAGAGGTGAAAATTTGCATGTCCACCTGGATGTCATGTTTCCATCACTGCCAATCAGAGTTCATCATTACAACATATACGTTTATTGATGAAGTTTTGTTTTGCGTCAACTCTGCACACTGGTAGCAGGATGCACCTTGTGACCTTCAATAACTGTAATGCAAGTCTTTGACTGACCCTCACTGTCCATAATCTATCTAAAAAGCTATCAGCTCAATTGTCAGTATCAGCGGCACCATAGTGAAGAATTTCATGCAAAACCGCAAAGAGAGTGTGTAAGATATGTTGACTAAACGAAAAAGAAAAATGAAGAGCGAGGTACAGTTAAAAGCAAATCTACTGAGAAGTGGAGCTTCACAGATATGAGGAGACTTTTTAATGACATTTTTAATATTATTAAACTTAACCATCTGCAAGCTGTAACAGACAGGTATGAGATTGAATCCTCTCATTTAACCCTCCATATTTCTCAAAATGTCAAACTGCTCTTTTAAAAATCAAAGTTTGTTTACTTCTTTCTCTCTCGCTCCTTCTCTTTGTAACTAACTAAATTACACATATCATTTATATATCATTCATCAAGGGATATACTGTCACATTTGCACATAAAGCAGAAACCAATTTCCTGTTGTGTTAATTTTCTCTGTTTGAGAGGGCACAGATTTCCCCTGTGTTCATTTCCCAACTGTGCATGTGTGCGTGTGCGTTTGTGTGTGTGTGTGTTTACAGATTGTAACTACACTCATGGCTGCCCCAGCGAGAGAACATCAGATGTCTCTCCATCGCTCCTCGGCTATCTCTCGCTCGGTGCATCTGTCCCTTCGGCCCTCCGTCGTGCCTTCCCTCCGTGATCCGCCCGTCTCGACAGCGCCACAGCCACGAGAGCCACTCCATCCAAATTGACACACATGTCGAGATGAAAAGATCGGGAGAGGAGGGACGGGGGAGGAGGGTGAGAGAGGAAAGGGAGAAAGGAGAGGATGGGGGAAAGGTAGGGTGAGGTGTGGAGAGGAGTGAAAAAGTAAAAAGGCAGAGGAGAAGCAAGGATGAGGGTGAGAGGGGAGAAGATGGAGGAGGAGGTGGAGGATGGGGGAGAGATGAGAAACAATTGAAGCTTCACATAGACACAGTATGAGGCCAACGGTCTGTGAAAGTGTCGAAGTCACATCTGAGTGAAGCCTCAGCGGAGCGAAAGAGCAGCCGCGTCGGAAAAACAAAGAGAAAGACAGAAAGGAGGGTGAAGAAGGAGAGTGTGAGTGAGTCTCCATCTACCTGTTTGTTTTCAATGCACATTTTGAATGTGCTTGAAAAACACCTATAGTTTGCAAAAAAAAAAGTTTTTGGTGGAAAAAGTTATGGCCACAGTTCAAATGTGTTAGAAGTTTGATGGACAGAGATAGTTTTATTTCTTCCTCTTTTATTTCTGAGTGAACATGCAGAATTGGTATTTTGCTGCCACCTACTGTTTCACGCCATCACTCTCCTTTAAAGTTGAAAAAGATAAGGCATCTTTACATATCTATCAAACGTAGAAAGTCAATTGGACTGCTAATATTAGGTTCAGGCATTTTCTTATGAGGAGGAAAGATTGGGCAATTCAGACCTGGATGCTACCATCTTCAGATCTCCAGTTCCTCTTGTGGACAGGTGATGCATTGCCTTTCTATCAAACGGAGGACTCGACATTTATCAGGGAGGAGGAGAGATGCAGACAGAGGGAGAGGAAATAAAGAAAAACGAAGGTTCCCAGCCTTAATTTAAAAGCACTGGCTCGGCCACCAAGCACAACTAATGATCACTAACTGAATTAGCAGCCGTTGAAACAATACTAGACAAAAACAAGCAGATTTAATCAACAACAGACCACATTGTGCTATGTGTATGATCGATGGTATATTTTCTTCTTACTCACATTTGCTTTTCCACATTTCATTTCCAATTTTGGTGTGACCACAAGGCTGGATGAGGAGATCCACAGAAAGTCCAAGATCAAGGCTTTTGTCAAGGTGTTCGACTGCAGTCACCTCGTGCCCAAAAGATACAGTGCGGATATTCCTCTGGGCAAAAATCAACAAGGATGTCCTCCAGGTTCTTACTGTCAAGCGCAAAGTCAAGCAGAGGCCAAGATGGAGTTTGAGAGAGGGTACAAGCTCATATGATACAGTTCTTGACTTTACAAATAACTGTTTGAAAAGTGGGGGGAAATATACATTTGGATAGAGAAACAGAAGGAGACAGAAAAGAGACGGGGAGAGGAAAATCTGAGAGAAATTTAAGGGTATTTTTAAAAAATGGTTAAATGATTTTGACTAATATAGATGAAGCTGCGTTAACAGTTAACGATGAAATGAAAACTGACATCGTGCAGCATCTCCTCTGCATATTTAACCAGCTTCTTAACCTGCGAGTGCATGTGGACAAAGCAGAGGGAGAAGGAGAGCAAAAGAAAGACAGTTGACTGGTGCTTTGAAGAGTTCCTGCTGTTGTGCCTGGAGGTGACTTTGCCTCTGTGTGTGTGTGTGTGTGTGTGTGTGTGTGTGTGTGTGTGTGTGTGTGTGTGTGTGTGTGTGGTTTGGTCTCTCAGATCACTACTGGGATAGATGGCTGACAAGTCAAATGAGGCTGTGTCCATCCTCTGCTCTCCTCTCCTTTTCTACTTCCCTTCTTCTCTCTGTCTCTCTCTCTCTCTCTCTTTCTGTCTCTCGCTCAGCTCGCTCTCTCAGCTGTGCGACAGATAATTGACATATTATCAGCCAATGACCTTGTGTCGCAGGCGAATCCCCACCAATTAAAAATTGGGCCATTTCCTTGTCAACCCTGCATAATGGAAATTCATACGGTCCACAATCTAAATGAGCCAGACACACACACACACACACAAATCCATGCAAACATACAAACACACACCTGCACACTCACACACAAAAAGGTACTTGTGTGATAATAGATGTTCGCCATACATTAAGCCAAGCATGTCAAACACCAGCAAGAGTGGAAAGGCCTATAAGAGCCAATGAAGTGATGTACACAGAGAGGTCAGTGTGTGTGTGTGTGTCTGTGTGTGTCTGTGGTTAACCTTGGAGGACAGTAGAAGGGTATCCAACTAACTTCTCAACTCACTCAATCACAAAGAGACAGAGCGAGGGTGGCTGCAGACCGACAGAGAGAATGAGAAAGATGGAGCGAGACAGACGGAGAGTGACAGAGAGAGAGGAACGGTGACAGAGACGGAGGATGACACGGAGAGACAGATTGAAAGAGGTTAAAGATTCAGATAGACGGTGAGGGAGCGAGGCAAAGAGGGAAAGATGGGACAAATTAAAAAGAAGAGTGTGGGAGAGTGGCGGCGTTAGAGAGTTAGAGAAATCCTCTGTGCGCAGGGTGGTTTAATCACACGGAGGAAAGAAGGAAGGAAGGAAGCCTAGCAGGGTGGAAGATAGGAACAAAGGAAGGACTTGAGTAGGGATGGTAAATAAAAATCAAAGAAAAGGAAGGGAGTGAGGACAGGAAGGAAACGAGGAAGGAAAGAGGACTGCAAGGCAGGCAGATGAGAATGGAGGAGAGGAAAGGAGGGAGGAAGCAAGGAGGAAACAATGGGAGAAATGAAGGACGAATGAAAGGAAAGTGGGAAAGGATAATGGAAGAGAAACAATTTAGGAAGGAAGGAAAGAGGGGAGGAAGGAAGAAAGACAGGACGGTGGAACATAGGGGAAGGAGGGATGAAAGGAAGGAATTATGGGAGGGAGGAAGAAGCAACGGGCAAGGAAAGACAGAAAAGAAGAAAACAGTAAAGAACAAAGGAAGGACATGCAAGTTACACAATAGTTACACTGATGGCTCATTTGATTATTGGATCCAATTTCAAAGAAGTGATCAACTGATCAATAAGTACACAAAGATATTTCAACAGATTATATGGAAATACAGAGACAACAATACATACACACTGGCAAGCTGAATGATACACATGGTGAAAATACCGGACCCAACAAAAACCTCTGAAATGTTTGTATGGAAATGCATTATATTTTTCTGTTAACATTGACTAACACTTGTACATGGTCGTGGTTATTGAATGAACATGCCTACAAACAGCACACATGGATGTAGTAACCAAGCATATCGACCTGATGAGGGGAAAAAGCTGTCCATTCAATCTCTTTATTGTCTGTCTCTGTCCATTTAATCCATTTCATCAATGCTGCTTTCCAGTAGTCTTGAAACCTACATGTCTATAATTATGCTCCTTACATCAGTTGCAAAGAAGCCATCAGTCTCTGCCATCATGGTTAAAAAAAAACATGTGGACTGTCAGAAAGCAGCCTTCCCACAGAAGCCGTGGGTTAATGTCAGAGACAGAGATGACAGAGAAGGTGCGATTGAAAAAAAAAAAAGCATCAGTAATGATTTTCAGTGGCGGCAGCAGTGCGGACCACTGGTTCCTGTGTATTTATGCAGCGCTGCCGGGCCACAAAAGATGCATGAAGAAATGAAAGATTTTTATGGGCAAACGTGGTCGGGAATCTGTCTTTGTGTCTGATCTATGAGCTCTCACACAATATATTCCATATTCTGCCAACCTGTTGCCATTGTACTGAATCTTCAGCTGAAGACAAATTAGCATTTAAATGAGGCAAGTTATTTTCCTTTTACGCCCGCTCTAAATTACTAACGCAATAGCTTTGATTGAGATGAGAGGAGGGAGACTGGTGGCTTTTTTAGTGTTATTGACCCAGAAAAGGTTGAGTAAACACGCTTGCTCTTTTTTTTTTTTTTTTCCCCACACCAGCTCTGCATCAAACTCACAGTTACACTGGCTCACAGCTGAGAGCTGCTGCTCAGTAGCCTACAACCAGAACCTCCGAAGTTTGGCACCGAACAGCTTGACTGATGCAAGCTGTCTTGCCTAAAGGATGACTCCAATGATTTTCAGCCTTATCTCTGAGGTGTACGTGTCACAGAGAGATTCTTTAATGCACCAGCACACTTGGCAGGACTTCCACCTCCCCAAATACTGCACAGGATGATGCAGTCCTGGGCTAATAAGCAGCAAGAAAGCTTCCTTTTCCTCAAAGTTTTCATTTTCATAATGCAAAGTCTTTTCGAAAATGCAGTTCATAATTGAGAGCATTCAGAGTCAATGTTGGATTTGATCTGGGGGTATTCACTGCGAGCGTCATTTAAACATCAAACTAAGTTAATGTGTGACTGCGATGCAGCCTGTGAGAGACAGAAAGAGACTGCTGACTCCAGCTGTGAATGAAGCCAGAAATGTTAGATATGCCATTATGAAAATAAGTTCTCAATCCTTGTCCTCTTAGACCTGAATGCAGCATTTGATATGACTGACCACAATATCACAATCAATCATCTTGAAAAATTGGTTGGTCTTTTGGTTAAACTGGTTCATAACATACATCAAAGTGAGAAAGTTTTAGGTCAGTCTTGGAGATCACGCATCTGAGAAACCCTTGGGATCCATTATTATTGTCACTACACGTGCTTTGTCACCTTGAGTCATTTAATGTCACATCTCAGCTCATCTCATTTTCTATTCATGCATCCACACGCGGCGCAATTTGGTGGAGCACTTTGCTCACATGCTCTGCACAACGCAATGAGGCTGACATGCAGAATGTAGGACAACCAATAAGTAAATGACTCCTGAGATTGATGCGATGAATTTATGACACGCCTACAATATATCATGTTGGTGGTCAGTCTAATGCAGCATGACAAACAGTAAGCTTTTCATGTCCTGCTACTGCACCAGTCATACAGGTGAACTCATCATCCATCATACTAGGAAAAAAAATCCACAGGGTCAGACCTCCTCTGCTGGAGTGACTCCATTTTGTTTTCCCTAAGATGGCGAAGTCACATTATTCATCCATTTAACATTCTTGACATCAAACCCTTTAAGGACCACCCTAGCCCTAACCATCTTTGGGTTAGATTTCAAGATAGTTTGTTCACTATGATTGGATGATGCTTATTAACTTAACTCATAACTTGACTTTGGCATCCAAGGACAAGAAATGCTCTACCACCTAAGCTTTAATCAAAGTGCAGGAGCAGTCAGGAGAAGTCACATATGGTGTCTTTGCAGCTGAGTGTCACATACATGTACTGACTTACAGCCCCCCAGCTGCTGTGAGAAGACTCAAAATCTGCACTGCCGATTCTCTCTCGTGTCAGTTGTTATGTCGGTGGCACCTAACTTTAACTGTTATTTAATTTCTTGGGTGTTTTACGCAATTGCTTCCTCGCCACTCCACCAGAAAATTACATTAACTCCTCTCAACAACATAATGACAATGCATAATATACTGTCACATCCAGATTGGGTTTTGTTTTATTATTTCATACACCACTTAATGCAGCTTTAATTCTAATCGTGCAGAGGGAATTTTTTAACACAATAACTCGTGCCTCCTTGTATCTGGATGAAATAACTAAATATAATTCAGTATCTAAATGCAGTTTGTTTCAGAAAGAGAAGGTGATATGTTTTCAGGACTATACATTACTGAAAAGGCAATTTATTCAAATAAAGTGAGCAGGTCAGCAGGACACTCCCAACCAGAGAGCAAAAGGTGTCTGGTTAATACCCCAAGACTGGAAATTGAAAATGTGTGGACAGGGACACATTCTTTCTATCTGGGAGGTCATTTGGAAATAGAGTGCTGAGTAGCCTTCTCTCTGCCCCTGACTGGAAGGCTGTCTTTTTCTCTCTCTCGATTTCCCTGCTCTGCGCCCCTGACTGCGAAACTCCATAAAGAGTGATGGATGTTGATGGAGACACACGGAGTGGTGATTATGGATCATCGCAGAGTATTGAGGAAGGACGGAGACAGACAGACGGAAACCGAGAAAGAGAGGGACGATTGCAGGCTCAGAATGGTTAATGACAGAATCCATCCAGGTTGTTTTTTTTCGTAGGTGGAGCTGTTGCGCCACTGGGTGGTGAAATGTTTAACTGCTGCCACCAAGGTTCCTGTTCAGACTATAGACATAGATTATGAATTTGGCATGAAAAACATTGCTATTACTATTCACATTCACATTTGATTTTTAAACATTTTCCCTTCAGCAGTGTCTCCTTGGGGTTCACCATGGAGCTGATATGGTTGTACTCAAGGACAATATAGTAAAGTAGATAATTGTTAAACTGTAGCTTTATCTTGGAAAAAAGATATGGTTTCTAATTAATACAGCAATCTGAAGTGAAATATTTTGTTCCATACCTATGGTCTTTGGACCATTACGTAACATAGCACACACCATTAAATAAAATGAAATAATGACACAGTTCAGAAAAAGTAAAATTCAGCATTACAAAATAAAATATTAAAGCAGCAGTGGAAGAAGGAGGCTACTCAGATTAACTCGAGTAAAAGTAGTGCAACATTACAAGTGCTGCATTAAAAATCTCACTTAAGTGCAAAAATATTGTCTGTTAAATGTACTTAAAGTATTTCAAGTAGCAATACTCATATCGCCCAGAATGAAGTATTTATCATATATTACTGAATGATTATTATTAATGTATGTAAGACACATTTAAATGTTACTGCTTTTTGATATGGAGCTAACTTTAATCATTTTTACGCAAAGACCTGTTTAATCTGCAACAAATGCATCATATTGCATAAACTGATCACATTATATTTAAAATCTTAATTTGAAAGTACCTCCAGCTGTCAAACAAATGCAGTAGAATAAAAAGTGCAATATTTCCCTCTTAGCAGAGTACAAGTAGAAAATAGTAGAAAATGGAAATACTCCACCATTGTATGAAAGAAATACATTAAACACATGCATTAAAGCAAAAGATGGACTTAAAGGATGACTTTTTAAGCATAAAAGTAAGAAGTGAAGTGATTTAAAAGACTATGAATCTGTTGGAGTAACGTTCCCCAGCTGGGTGTTTCAGAGTCTGGAGGCCCTGAGAGCAAGAAGTCCGGTCACCTTTAGTCTCAAACTGGGACTGAGGAACAGTTAGAAGAATCTGCCTGAGGATCTCCGCCCGCTCTCGGGCTCACAGGGGACCGAAAAATTCAGCAATTTAGCTAATGTATATGACTCAGGTTTCCTGAGGGAAGGGAACAAGTACATCACTGGTATAGGAGAGGCTGAAGCCTTTTAATCACTTCTGACAAGTAAATGGGCGTGGAATGCATCAGGGGAAAGTTCTGCCCTTCTCTTGGTCATATATCTCAAATGGTGCCATTTTTTCTTTGCATTTCTTCTTTTCTGTACTGCTCCTGACATACTGTTCCGCCCAAAGGCTCAGAAACACAGACAGAACATTTCATGACTTTGGGAAGCTTGATTGTAATGCACATCCTGTTTTCTTCTTGCACTCTTTTTGGTTCAACTTTCAGTCATTACAATAATAAACAATTATTTAAATGTAACCCTCTACGAAGGGTCAAGAGGAGATGACTCTTAGAAACTGTTAACAACTCAAAGAGATATAAAACGTGACAGTAAAAAAGACGAAGACACAAAATAAGGTAACTAAACATACCTGAGGACATTCTTCTGCCAAAATAAAACAGGAAACTCAACTAAAAAACTGTGACAGTTACTCGTCAAATAAACTCTTTGTGTGGTGAATAATGTCAAATCTGAAAGTAAAGCAGAAGTAGAGTGAAAGTGGTGTAGAATTAAAAATAACATGTAATGGAAATACAAAAATTGGGAAGTACAAAATTGCACTAGAGTAAAATACTTTGTGTACTTAGTTACTTTCCAACTCTATAAATGTCATTGGTAAATGATGAAGATGATCTTTGATAGATTTTTTGTTTGTTGGTTTTAAGGCATGAAGAACAGCAAAGAGGGTAATCATCATGGGTAATTTCCAGTTTTAGTGATTGCATCCTCACCTTTAGTTTTTAGTAGTGTTTTTGTGTAGTGTTTTCAGCTGTTGATGGACGATGATGGCATAAGACCGTCCTTTTCATCTGGGTTCATGAGGCCCGAAAGGGTCGTAGGCCATCTGACAGACAGGAAGCAAGAGATGCAGTCATTGGCATACGGGGAGTTGAGAAGGGGATAGAGCAACACATCTCTCAGTGAAATGGCAAAGACAGGTGGGGTCACGGTAAAGGTAGTCTAATAATATCCCCCAGCAGATTTATGAAGCGATGCTCAGCTGGGAAATTTGCCCACAGAGCACTTCCAGGATGATGGCGCTGAATTCACAGCTACTGTATATTCCCCATACAATCTCCCGAGGGCATAGTCGTTGGGGTTTTACAGGAGTTCTTGGACAAATTATGGGACGATGTTGATGCAGCAGACACTTCACCCTGTAGGTCCAACTGCAGGAGGGTCAAGGAGTGAGGCCGTAATACATATGAGATAAGAAAACACTGAGAGATACAAGGACTTCATTAAGATTGAGGTCAGTGGCACCAGCCTGAACTAACACAGACAGGTGAGCTTGACCTTCTTTAGCACAGGAATGATTAAAGAAAGTTCGGATGTCATTTAGGGGGAAACAGTGTCCGGTTAAATGTCACTGATTAAATGTCACTGTGGCTGTGGGTTTGGCAAATACAGGTGAATGGATGTTGCTAAGAATATGTAGAGCAAAGAGAAAATCAGTAACACACCTCTATATTTTTCCAGGCCTGAGGCATAAGAAATTTGTATTAGCTGTTAAATCAATTTACACCCAGGCAACTCGAACCCTCATGGGCCTGTATTGACAAGGTCATTGTTAACATTCTCTCTATTTAACATAACATAAATTGAGGAAAAGGTTTAAACACTGCTATGAGGGAAATCAGTTATTGCTGCATGATGAAACAGGCTCTGGCTCAGAGTATATCTGGTGGACTTGGTCAGGTGAAGTGATATAGGTTTGGTGTTGGCTTGGCGGCCCCAGGTGGACAACAACAGTGTGGGAAGCTGGGAAATGTGCGGCACATCTCCTCGCTTTGGTGTAGGAATGCAGTCATGACAGAAAGGTCTTATGTAACCAAAGCTGGATGAGCTTGGATTAACAGTATAATTTTACTGAAATGCTGTGAATGAGTCATTATGCTTCATATATAGATGCTCAAACCTCTGCCTCACTATCTGCTGGCTCCCACTCACCTGCACTATTTATGCTCTTACCAGTACATATTATACCACTGTCCATACTGTATATATGCACTATGATGTATTTATATTTAAGTCTATTGTTTTTACTTATTTGGTTTGTAGGCCTGTTAGTTCACATTCAGTGCAACTGCTGTCAGACTAGATAGTCAGCCGTGATCGTATAGTGGTCAGTACTCTGCGTTGTGGCCGCAGCAACCCCGGTTCGAATCCGGGTCACGGCAGCTTGTTTTAACAAGGAGATACCACCATACAACTTTATTAAAAACCTAAGGAACGCAAACAACTGCATCTGTGTTGATTAACTGATTGACTTTGTTATCCTAGCAATGAAAAAAAAATACTCCTGGTTGCATGCAGAATGTTTGCAACACTTTAAAAAGTTAAAAGTAAAATGAATGACTTAATTAAATGCTTCAGCTAAACCTAAACTAGCATCAGACACTGCATGCAAGTATTATATGTATCTGGCCTAGTAACATAACTTAAACTGGGAAATGTATGTTTTCTAAAAACCCTTAATATCTCCAGGTAATATTGTGTTAATACTTTTTAAATTCATATTAACAAGTTTATAGTATAATTAGATGCATAATTCATATTTTTAATGCTTGTTTATTTTGAGAAAATATCTGTTTTGTTCACTAAAGGATGTGTATCTTCAGTGTTTCAGTGAAGTCTCGCGATACCGCGCCTTAAATCCCGTCCAGAAGCCAACCAGGAAGTGAATGGCGGAAACGTAAATCCACCTCACGCTTTCAGTGAACATTTGGGGCAGACGTATTTTCTTCCTGGATGGAGAGGCCAGCGGAGTAGACAGCAGATGTCCTCAGATAAAAACGGTGGACGGTTTTGAGGTAACGATGTCGTCGCTTCTTCCTACCTGGCTGGTTCGGTAAAGTGAATGGACGGATAACCAACTGAGAGTCCTGTCACTGACAACCTGACACCGGTAGGTTCAACATTAACGTCTGCATTCAAGTTTGATTATGTGCCACAACATATGAGAGAAAAATACGTATAAAACCTTCAAATCTGGCAACACCGACGCACTGTTGGAGGAGTCCAAGAAAGCAGATTTCAATAAACATTAGAAAACAAATCCTTCATTCATCTCGACTAACAAAACAACCATATGGACTAATTGACAGCAACTTGCTTTGAGTTGAAGGAAGCTAAAAGGCTTCAAAATACCTCTAACCTACAATCACTCCAATGGTGTTAAATTACCACCAGCAAATAAGTGGTGACTTCTGCTTTGACCTCAGGCAAATAAATCCATCTGTGGTCTGACAGGTCTGACAGCTACACCAGACCTCAATAGTGGTCACAATAAGTCTGCTACTTTAAAATAACAGCTGCAGAAATCTATGTAAATTTAAAGATTCTATCACTATCTTATCACCCACCTTTTCATATTACATCTGGATGTGAGGCCCTGATTCCATTCATCTTTAGTTTCACAAAACTGGATGAGACTTGTTTAATGCATGAAAGAAAGGATTTTGTGAAACATTTTATGAGAAACACTGCATTGCCAAAAGTATGTGGACACTCCACTGAAAGCCTTTCCAGAAGAGTGAAGGATTTATGGTAGCATATTGATGCCTGTGGTTTTGAAACAAGATCTTCAACGGTCACAAATGGATACATCGGTCAGGTGTCTGCATACTTTTGGCCATGTTGTGTAATTTATTTTCTCGGATGACAAGTTGGTGGGGAGTGAGTTAAGAAGTGAGGCTGGATTTCGATTTGTATTATTTCTCCTTGTTTGCAGACTTATGGCCCTGCTCCTCAGCTAACCGAGGGAGACGACGTAATACGACGCGAGCATCATGTTCCTGAAAACATCGTTCACCACCCTGATCGTGGGGGTGTTCGTGGTGTACGTGCTCCACACCTGCTGGGTGATGTACGGGATAGTATACACTAAACCCTGCGACAACCCCAAAAGTGCTAACTGTATCACACCCTTCCTGGCAGGGAACCCGAAACTACAGGTTAGTAATGTGGAGGGAGGGACGGGCAGTGTCAAGTTTTGATTCCAATTCTGTTCAGTTGACTATGTGGGTAGTTTGGTTTAATTGCCAAGGTCAGATGTAAGTCAGTATAATTATGAATGAGTGTAATAACATCTGCAACATCTGTGTCTGTGTGTCCAGTTGAGTATCTACACTGCACTGCGGCCCAATGCAGAGGGAGGGCATACCCTGATCCACAAAGAGGACAAATTTGATGTCAACACCAAGTTTGAGAGGTTGATGGAACTGTTACTTTTTACCCTCTGTTTCAGATTTTACATAGAATAGAGTTATAATTAATTGTCTCTGCCCTCTGGTCTGATTCAAAGCCGTATCTGAGCTCTTGGGCACTGAGCTTCAATGAACCTCAGTGCAATAATGCATCATGATTGATTGATATTTGAAGTTTTTAAGACAGAATTTCCTGTGAAACCAGTGTTTTTATCCACATACATAACCCATATTCTGACATACACTTCTAACCATATCAAAAATACCTTTCTTCTTTTCTTCCCTCTTTCTCTCGTTTCTTGTCCAGGATAGTGAATGTCTCCCTCCCTAAGAAGACCCGTAACAATGGAACTTTATACGCACTAATATTTGTCCATCAAGCTGGCGTCACCCCGTGGCAGGATCCACGACAGGTCCACTTGGTGGCTCAGCTTACCACGTACATGGTCCCTAAACCGCCTGAAATCTCTTTGATATCTGGAGAGGATCAAACGCAGGTACTGAGATGTTCCAGGGTCGGACTGAAAGTGAAAGAAAGACGTTTTCTGAATAAACATGTGGGCGTTTAAGGACCAGGGAGACGATCTTCCAGTAGCTATGCCAATGTATTATGTAACTCTCACAGAAAGATACTGTTAAAATCCTTTTACTTTGTGATTGTTGTCTTGTTATTTACTTAGATTTTTTTTTAAA
>JBBMOC010000005.1:10210714-10259079 GCA_037975185.1 Centropyge bicolor
TCTCTCTCTCTCTCTCTCTCTCTCTCTCTCTCTCTCTCTCTCACCACACACAAACACACACACACTGTCTCAAAACCTTGCTCTCTAATACCATGCATATTTCTCTGTTGGATTCCCTGAATGTGATGCAGGTTTCACAGAAAAAGATGCAGATGAGATCAAAGGAATCTTTGTAGATACCAACCTGTACTTCCTGGCTCTGACCTTCTTTGTGGCTGCCTTCCATGTAAGTCTTCATACAGAGCACTGCACCACATTAGCAGAAGCAAAATAATTAAATAGGATAGAGCTCAAAGATCTGTGTATTTTTTCATTATTTCTTATTCTAATTTTGATTTCTTGACATAATAGCATGTGAATACATACTTGATTATACATATCGGATGTTCTTGAATGTCCTGTCTATTGCTTTCTCAGCTCCTCTTTGACTTCCTGGCGTTCAAGAATGACATCAGCTTCTGGAAGCAGAAGAAAAGCATGGTGGGAATGTCCAGCAAAGCAGGTGGGTAACTTTGTTCTTATAAAAAAAAAACAATGTTGGACATGAATCAAATGCAAAACAGATGACAAAGTGGGAAAGGTCTACAGATTGAGTTGCACACTTGACATTGACTGATTCAGTAGAGGATGTAGAATAGAACATAACTGTCAGTCCTTTAGATAAATGTGTAAAACAAGTGAATCGACAAGAAACCGGGCATCAGCATGATGTCGCAGTCTAATCTAACTCAGAGAGTCTGGACTGCTGGGTGGCCAGATGTTGCCTTCTGCTTCCTTCTGCTCAGCAACAGTGTATGAGATGCTCTTGCATGCTTGCTGTCAGGTAATGGCAAAAAATTAACCATCTGCAAAATGCTGTTGAGCAATATTTGGCCCACAGCAGTGTAAGCAAGAGGCTTAATGATTCTGATTCTTAATGATGATTTTTCTAATTGTTTGGCCAGACCTTTCTCCTGCACTGGATCATCATCATCATCACACTATACAATTTATATTTGTGTTTTATTTTTCAGTGCTCTGGCGATGTTTCAGCACTATAGTGATTTTCCTCTATTTGTTTGATGAGCAGACCAGCCTGCTTGTCCTCATACCTGCTGGCATCGGCTCCATGATTGAAGTAAGTATGCACAGACTGAAAACACGCTTAAAAAAAATATACATATATCCATACATATGTCATTAGGTCTTTCAGTATTTAGATATGCGATAGACTCAACTTATAAATTACTCAAAATCATGTATTATTACATGGACTTAATGCTTTTGTGGCTGGTGTAGGTAAGAATAAAAGTATTTTATTCATGTATATTTCTACATTATTGAGAGAGTCTTTTTTAAAATGTATCATTTATTTATTTATTTTCAACAAAATATTTTTGCTCACAGGTTTCAGATTGATGCTTCCTTGTTGAATATGGCAAATTTCAGTTAGTTTAGGTAATTTAATTGTGTAATTTCTTCTAATGTTAAGTGGAGTTTATAAAAATAAATTATGTGATTCTCGTTGATTAATTAATGATATTCAGTGTTTTGGGAACTTTTTTTTAATTGCAGGTATGGAAAGTGAAGAAGGCCTTCAAGATTCAGGTTTTCTGGAAAGGAGGCAAACCAACATTCCTGGTATGTGTGTGTGGGTGTGTGTATGCCACTGGTTGATCTTTATTCTGTTATCTGTCATTTATTTTTATGACTCAGTATAAATCAAATCTTGCCTAAATAGGTTGCTCTGCACTGTTTTACAGTGTTTGTTGCTGGTAAATAAACTGATGTGAGGGCCATCAGTTGCATGTCCTCTAACTCCAGTGCACAGCTTTCTGAGTAGATTGTATTCATTTTCTGTGCTCTCTACTAAATTACTGTGGGTTGAAAGTGAAAGCACAGAGCAGGCACTGGAGTCCCAGCCGCATTTTGCAACCATGATAAGCGAATAAATGAAAATTGCTTTATGCAGTAGTGTAGTTAGAATAATACACCTGTAATAGACAACATGATTGGCCTTGCTGTAGATTTAAGTGCTACCATGGGCAGTTCTAATGAACACATAATGTTTGTTTGCAGCATTTTCCTATTTTTGGATCCATTCCCCTCACTCACTGCTGTATTTGTTCTTTTTTGTACCACAGTTTGGTAAATTGGATGAATCAGAGAGGAGAACAGAAGAGTATGACACACTGGTAAGATCCTATAGACTCGCACTCTCACATGCATAGACAATATGATACAATAAACCATGTTCTCCACACTGTGACACCCAAGACATTATTGTACAAATTGTATTCTTGAAGGGGTCAGTTAAGACATAATTTATCTTGGCCTTAAAGGTATCTCGCCTTTTAGTCTGGAATTATTTTATAAATAGATTATTTCGTAATTGGGCTTGTTGTGTGTGTTGTGTTTCTCATTAGGCCATGAAGTATCTCTCATACCTCCTTTACCCTTTGTGTATCGGAGGGGCTGTGTACGCTTTAATATTCCTTCGATATAAAAGGTAGGGGGTCTGTGTGTGAGCGTGCAACATTGACATACCATGACTACTAATGATGTACTTTTATCATCAGTCTCACCAATGGTTACATGATCCTCTCCCTTTGTTTCTCTGTCCCTGTTTTAGTTGGTACTCGTGGTTGATCAACAGTTTGGTTAATGGTAAGCTTTTTTAAACTCTGAACACTGTAAATATAACACATATATAGATACAATATAATCATCAGTTCATGAGTAACAATATTAGGAATACAAGTTGATTGCCTCCTTGTGCCATTGATTTCCATTACTTGAGTGAAAAGAAAAAGACTTTTCAACATGTTCTTGATTTTTTTCAGGTGTCTATGCTTTTGGCTTTCTCTTTATGCTTCCTCAACTGTTTGTCAACTATAAGGTCAGTTACCTTTTTCAATTTCTCAGAAAGTTTTTTGTCCCCCTGTATTTGATTTGATTGATTTATGATGCTTAATTTAACAGCTGAAATCTGTGGCACACCTGCCCTGGAAAGCCTTCATGTACAAGGTGAGAGCATGACTCCAGTTATCGAATCATGTGAAAACCATTTTCAGCATTGTTATTTTCAAATGTTTAATAAAGTTAACTGGAGCCATTGTCATTCAATATCCTTAAAAGTGACTGGTGATATTTTTTAAATGATAAATGAATTGATATTGATTGTTTGTTACCAGGCATTCAATACCTTCATCGACGATGTGTTTGCCTTTATCATCACGATGCCAACGTCCCACAGACTGGCCTGTTTCAGAGATGATGTGGTGTTTCTTATTTACCTCTACCAGAGATGGTACATACACCAACACTACACACGTCTCTCAGTCACCAAGTAAACATACCCAACAGTTTCTTAACCTAAGACTCTTTCTCTCCTTCCACAGGCTCTACCCAGTGGACAAAACAAGAGTAAATGAATATGGAGTTTCTTATGATGAAAAACCCAAAGGAAAGACCCACAAGGACTAGAGAGGAAAGACGGGTTAATGGCTTCCGTGATCTGGTGTCTGCGGTCCACTGGTATCCACCATTTGGTTTTACCTGAGCTGGTTTAATGGTCCAGAGGCACCTGGAAAAATATTTTTCTGTTTTGATAAGTTAGTTGTAAATTTACCAGGTGCATCACCATCCTTGTGACTTTTTCACGCCGTCCCATAGTGCAGCAAGTTGAAAGGTCAATATTTGCTTATCTGTCTTTTGCTGTCTGGAAGGGTTTTCTTTTTGCAGACTTCACAACAAGAACAATAAGATAAATCTCTGACCTATTTCAAACTGACGCAACAACCCAGAAGAAAATCTGTCCGGCACCTTGCTCACAACTATGACCATGTCGGTATGAATGAATACAATTCTGAATATAGTGACTCTTCCATAGCTGATATCAGTTCTAAGTCCAAGCCTTCTCAAACATAAATTCTGCTCTTCCTTTTTTTCAAACATCATATCACTCAACAGAGTGGCTCCATATGTGATTCCACCACATTCCTTGTCTATTGGAACAGCTCTATCCTGTTAATGTCACTGGAGTTTTTGTTTTTACTTAGCCTTGGTTTCCAGTTTTGAGTGTCTGCACATAGTGGTGTGGTTCTGCTCAGCTGCAAGAGAAAAATTTATTACATTGGGTTTGAGTCCCATTTTAAGCTAAAGTTGCCTCTTGAGAACCACTGTAAATATTTTAGAATGCAGAATTTTAATTGTAGAATCAAAAAGGGAATCTTATCATTTTGAACATTTTGATGTTTACAAATTCAGATTAAGCAAAAGAGTACATTTTGAGAAGAGCCTGTTTCCTGCTGCTTTTCAGAACCAATATCTAAATATATCAATGATCCATATTATTATTCCGTATTATTATGGCCTGATAGATCAGAGCTTTCTGGAAAATCTGAGTTTCCCAGTCAGAGCTATAGCTTGGATGTTGAAATCAATGCTATTTACAAGCTGTAAACTGGTAATTACGATCTCAGATATAACATGAAAGTTGCATTAGGCAAAGATGGGCATTATGGAGACATGTGGACAATAAGTGGGTGTATTCTTAGCTCAGTTAAATATTCCTGTTGCAGAATGTGAGTTCTTCTCTTGAAATACCTGAAAATATGATAATGATGTTTAAATTTTACTCACTGAAAATGCTGTCAACAAATAGAAAGTATCTGTGCACAGACATTTCAAAATTTTTTATCCTAAATTCTCTTGTAGGCAAAGCTAACACACCCAGGGACCCAGAATGACTATATGACAACATATAGTGTATATGCTGAAGAATGATTGAGACAAGAGTCAAAGAAAAGGGTGTTTAAAAAATAACAAAAACTGTCAGAAATTTTAAATACATAAATTTAGCTAATGTACGTTTCACCTGTGCACAGATGATTGCTGTAATAGAAGCACAGAAGAAGAGCTATTGAGCTGAAAAGTGTGAGTCTCCTGCTTTGTCCACTTGTTAAATGATACTGATTTTTATTACACTGTAACACGGGAGGGTGCCACTGAAAGCCATACTGTCCTTTCCATCCACTCTAGTTTTGTAGTTTTACCTGCTCGAGTATTTTTTTACATATCAGGGCCAAGAAAATATGTTGGTGCCAAATGTGAAACTGACTCTTCGTGAGCTTTGTATGTTCGTCATAAATGGTCCATATGATGTTTTTAAATAGACACTGACGTTGTGTGGGAAACAGTAAATGCTGAGACTTGAGGAAAGTATTACTACATCTAAACTTTCAGTCACATTTTGGATTTTTGCCATTGTTCTAATTTTTTTCTTCTTCTTTTAAATAGAAAAACTACTTGGAATCAGCCTACTCCATTTTCAGAAGCCAGATATATTATGTCTGTATACAAAGATCCTGCACAGGTTTTCTGTTCCTGTGTAAATGCAGCCAGGAGAGATTTGCCAGACATTTGCCTTGAAATGGTTTTACTTATTGTAATGTTTGTGTTTTTGATTGAGATTAAATAAAGTTGACTGACTGAACACATCATTGGCATTGGATTTTCCCCTTACAATTTCTCATATTTTTCAAAGGTTTTAATTAATAATGGCAGCAGAAACTCTGCAAATTATGAATATAGCCTTGTACAATATCAAGTTTCTAAACCTCTGGTACTTTCATTCAGATCTTTGATTAAGTGAACCATATGTACATATTCAGATCTTCTTTAGTACAAAATACTGACTAGCATTCTAAACTAAAAATCGGCTAAATAAAAAGAGGATTTTGTTTTCTGGACTTTTAATCAATTTAGCAGGAAAATAAATTAATATTCAAAAGAAAAATAGAAACTTTCCTAACTGAAGAGAACCCCTGTTTTCAATGTGGTCTACGTCAATCGTCACTCGGTGTGCGACCTGACGTCACAGACACGCAGCCCTGACGCATACTATATGTACCAAACTCCCGCCCTCCCTCTTTCCTTTTCCGCTGTACGAAGTTAACGTGCCTAAGGTGCTCGGTTCTTCATCCGAAGCTAAGGCCCCGCAATCCGGCGACTAGCACCGTCAAATTTAGGCATCCGACGCCACAAATATAAAATCTAACATCTACAATGGCCTCCGTGTCCGAGCTCGCCTGCATTTACTCCGCTCTGATCCTCCACGACGATGAAGTCACCGTCACCGTAAGTTCACCGGTTTAACCCGGGCAGACCGGCTAACAGCGTTAGCTCTTAGTTGGAGTCTCTACAGTGTTGTAATGGTGGTTTTAGCCTCAAAGTATAAATCTGATTCAGCAATAACTCCACTAATAAACTTGTACATTATTGTGTATCTAAACATGAATATGTCCAAATTGTCCGGTCCGTCCAGGCAAAAATGGCGGCGTGCTTGTTGCTAGCTAACGTCAGGCCACGTTTCTCTATCAGGAGCTTTTGAGTGTGTTGAAACGTTCACGAGTTATATTTACAACATGTGATCGTAGTTGTTGTTACTCGGCACAAGTCGTAAACTTCTACACTGTCAACGGAAGCCCCAGATAAGCCAATCACTCAGTGACAGGTGCTAGCTAATGCTAAGCTAATGAGTCTTCACAACAGCACACATGCTTTTATATGAAGAGGTATCAGCATGAAAAGTGGAGTTGTTATCTACACTGTATTCTCACCTTCTGGTCTAAGGCTGCTTTGTTTCATTTATCATAATACTATAGTTAGTTATTCTGACAGATGTGATACACGTGTATGTTGCACAGCATCGTTATGATGCCTCAACTGCTGCTTAAATCGGGCCACAGCATGTAAGATAAAGTAAGCTAACAGGAAGACTTTGGTAGCAATAAACAGTCTGCATAACCACTGATAGGCTTGCAATGAATATAATTTGCTTAAGGCAGTTCAGTTGTTGGTATGAAGCACAACAACAAATTCACAAATTTGAGAAGTATGAACAGAATTATTTTTCTTAAATATGAATTTTGTTGATTATTAACTTAGTTGTTGTGAAACAAGCAATTGAATGTGAATTAACAACACTTGTCTCACTCCTAACTTGTTTTTTGCAGGGGGTTTTGTCCTTGATTTATATTATAACAATGGCTGTTTTCTGTGTCTGTAGGAGGACAAGCTGAATGCCCTGATCAAGGCTGCTGGAGTCGTCGTGGAGCCCTTCTGGCCAAGTCTGTTTGCCAAGGTAAGAGAGCAACACACACACTCAGTTAGCACATCTTAAATGAACTGCTTTTGCAGCGAGATTCTTGTAGAGAGTTGTGATTTAACATGTTGGTTTGTCATTGCTGACAACTTATCACGGTCAAAATTTCCAGAGACTCTGAGGAGGATTTGACTGTACTGTATCAGGGTTATTTCAGTGTAACTTATCAACACAAACCTGGCTTACAGAAGAGTATATACATAGGACCAATAGTGTTCATGCCTTTAGTCCTGAAGGTCTGTACATCACTCAGTACAACAGGTCCTGGACATATGAATGACATGGCTCTGACCTATGACTGTTGTCCTTTTGTAGGCTCTTACCAGCGTTGACATCGGTAGCCTGATCTGCAACGTTGGAGCCGGAGGTGGAGCTCCAGCTGGAGCCCCTGCTGCTGGAGGAGCCGCCACTGCTGACGCCCCAGGTACCTGGACAGATGAGCTTAATAATGAAATGCTCCACTTGCTTAGTTTAGCATCTGTGTTACAGTAACACAAACATAGGATTAAACTTAATGATAGTATTGATGAGTAATAGAGTTCCATGCTTTACTTGTTTCTTAAGACTGCACTCAAATAGTTCATTTTGATTACAGTTTAAAGGGAGAAGGTGCAGCTTTTCCTCAGCCTTGAAAGCAAGCACCTGCTCTGCTTTTGAAGTGCAGACCTGGAACAGTTTAGTAACTGAATTGGTGTAGCTTGGCCTCTCTTTGAATATCAAATCAGTCTGATTAAGGTCTTGCTACAAGTTAGGTCAACTCTAAATTCAGATGGAAAACTTTTTTTGATTTGTTACATTCTCACCATAAAGGAAGCCTTTACCTTTTAGGGCCATTGTGAAAAGCCAATCTCTTATTTTTGACTGTTACAATTTTTGTATTTGACTGCAAATGCTCATTTGAGCATTCCACAACTTGGACTTTAACCATTTCCTTTCTTGTTTACCCCCACAGCCAAGGAGGAGGAGAAGAAAGAAGAGAAGAAGGAAGAGTCTGAGGAGTCCGATGATGACATGGGCTTCGGTCTCTTTGATTAAAACAGTTGTTTTTTTTTAAGAAAACACAATAAAACTACAAAAATGACTACTGCTTTCTCTGATTGTTTTTGTCCTCATGATATCATCACATCGTAACATCACCTATCACTACGTTTTAAACACTCTACACTAGACGCTGAAAAGGATCCCAGTAAGAGACTGCACATTTGATACTTTATAATGCACATTGCTTGAGTGTAATTTAGTGTGGTTAAATGTGCAGCAACAAATGTGAATTTCCCCAAGGGAATGAATAAAGTTCCTACCTACCAAATAAAATCCTATTCAGGATTCAAATCAGTAACTGATTTAGTCCATCCCTTTGTAAGGCATAATAAAGATCAGTGAGACAATGAGAGGGACAAGTCTTGTAAAATAATGGAAGATATTCCAAGATAAATGTATACACCACAGTAAATGCTGTCAGTAGCTCTATGAAACAAGATTTTCTGCCATACAGTATGACATAGATATCCAAGTGTCACGTTTCTTAATGAGGAGATAAACTTTTATTGCCCTCTAGCGGGGAAAATCGGTTGTTTCAGCAGCACAATGACAGAAATAAGTCCGGATAAGTAGAGAAACGAGGCATATAAAACTAAAGTGCATTTGGAGACAAATTTACAGGTGAAGTGACCTTGATGTAATTACTAGTTAATGATGTGATCTGTCAAACACTTTGAATCTCAGAAACTATTTTAAGTTTCTAATAGTTCGCTGGAAGATCCGTGTAGCCGTAACATCAGGCGCATGCGCAATGCGAAGAAACGTCAGAAATCCACAATAAAATCATCTCAACCATAGAAATTATATTTGTTTTGTGGTTTTAGTTTTGTATTTTATTTGATTACACACTTTAATATGCAAAGAAAAATGATATTTTCCTTTTTTGTTTGAACTGGTCGAATTTTATGTTTTACGTTTTTGAGACGTTTTAGCCATTTGTGGTTTAATTAGCAACAGCTGACAAAGCAGCTATTTAACCGACTAACTTTATTGAGATTATACTGCAAGTCTTCCGTCCAGCTGTTGTTTAAATGTGCACATTTCAACATTATTCAGCTCTAAACGTACATATTTCAACACTGTTATCTTCTACTTTATTTGTTTGTGGTAGTTTAATGTGGTTTTTTGACATTATTACTGTATTGAATCAAATATTGCTAACTGCTACTAGGAGCTATCACGCTAATCAGTTATTTCTCCGTTATCATGTTCTTTATAGAAATAGACTTTTTGCTTAATTTAGCTAATGTTCCTCTATATATTTGTTCAGACCACACGTACAGAAATACAAACAAATCCTCACAGAGACTAAACTTACCGGACTTAGCTGGAAATCAGCTGAATTAAACCATGTGAACAAGCTGCTTCTGTTTATCTCTTTAACCGGAATCAACAAGCAGCGGGATTCAGACCGGAAGTTAGTGGAAGTGAAGCCTTAATGATTATTTGTTATGTTAGAGGCTTGAATGTACAGAGGGTTGAGCTCCAGGAAACTAATGATGAAAGTAATAGTGACTACATTACATGACTAGCTAGATATGAGTCGGATTATGCAATGAAATGAGCCGCTGCGAGTCTTATAGTCACCAGTTTCCGTAGTGTAGTGGTTATCACGTTCGCCTCACACGCGAAAGGTCCCCGGTTCGAAACCGGGCGGAAACATGTTTTTTCTTCTCATTTTTACAACCAAACACAAGGCAGGACAGAGATATAAATGTTTCACATATTGTTAAAACGTTAATACAAAATAGCGCATTTATCACAACAGCATGCATTATTATATATTGTATTAATACAGGACCCAAAACAGTATATGTTTGCAAGTTTATCCTCATCGTTCTTACAGATTGCAGAAATCTGATAGTCTTTGAGGCTGGGACTGTGTGCATTCATACCATGTACTGTATATAAAGTATATTATAAAGCATAAAGTATGTCATCTTTTTATACAGTCATATAAATTCATACTTCAGTGATTGGTGTTAGAACGGCCCAACTCATCTGTTAACACCTGATTCACCTTATGCTCATGTGTAATAAAATCATTAGGGATAGACACAGCTAAAGAAACAGACTCACAAATGATTTCTTTAATGATAACAGTGTTTTATTTGCTTGGTTTAGCAACTGTACATGTGACTCCTTCCTGAGAATACTGCTCACCTCAGGGGAGAGGGAACAGTGGAATGGAGAGAGAACGAGAGAGGGAGGAGAGGAAGACGAAGCCGGTAGGGACGGTAGAAATATTGGGGGGGGGGGGACAGAACAGAAGGAAATAAAAGGTATAAATAACTCCAGTGGAAGGAGGCAGAAAGATGGGGAAGGGAAACAGGAGGATTGATGGAGGAAAGATTAAGAGCAAATCATGTTGGACATGTACAAATTAAATGATAAACCCGATGAGCAAGGCCTGTGCCTCATTTTGTCAACCAACCCATAAGGTAGTTTAAAAAAAACAACATCATCTTGGGTATTTATCCATCCCTGGATTGAGAGGAGTTTCAGTTGCACCATGTATGCAGCCATAAAACAAGTGAATTTGAGGTCCAATTAACTTAAAATACAGTTTGTTTTAAATGAAATTGCAACTAAATATATTAAACAGGCAATAATCAACGTGGATTTTACATTTTTAAAAAAGGAATCCAAAAGTGACAGATGAGTTACTGCTAAATATTCTTCTTAAATTATTGAACACATCAATATCGGAGCATTTTGAGTGAAATGTTCCTTTGTAGTCATTTGGCACAGGTTTAGCACCTCCATTGTAAATCAAAATCCTCCCTCCCTCCATCTCTCACCCCTTTCTTCCTTCACGTCCCCCGTTAATCCCTCTCCCTTATTCACGAACAATTCATGCCTCAGAAACGTGTTAAAAATATAGCTTCTTTGTATATTTACTATGTAAGTTAACTTAAAAAAGTGGCCTGTGACATTTAGTTTGTTCTTCAAAAATTCAGCTTTCATATTTCATTTTTTTTATGCCGTCTCTTGATGCCTGAGATAAAGAGAACTAGAGAGAAGAAGATGAAAAAAAGAGATGAAAATATGACATTTATAAGGAGCTATGAATCAATAATTTTTGTCCATACAATGTTCAAGAGGAAGACTGGAAAACTGACATACTGTAAGAGTCAAGGCTGAAAATAGTAATAATAATAATAATTAATCATGATATAAAAGCATGTTTTAAACAACAACATTATCATATCATCTTCATCATCCTCCTCATGCTGGCTCTTCAGTTCCAGTTGTTACATCCTGCATATGTGGAGAGTGTTAGTCGTGTTTGTGTGGCAGATTTTGGTGCATCCATTCACCTAAACATCTGCAGTCCTTCAAGCGAGCCGCTGAACTCTTTATTTGATTCACTGAAAGATTAAAAAGTAGTAATGGATGATTTATTTTTTTAAAAAACGCATCTTTGAGGATACGTGATGGGGGAGAGGAAGAAGAGCGTTTCTCTGGATACAAAAGCAAATAATGCAACAAAAGTACAAAACAAGACAATATTGACCAAAACTTGACCGTCACCAGAGAGAAAAAGGAAAACGATGAATGTTTGAGGGAGAAGAAGAGGGAGCTGATTGTTTCAGTCATGTCTGCTGTCCATCAGTTCGTTTTTTTCATCTGTCCGTCACTGGTATCCATCCAGATCTTCTCTTTGTGATTGGCTTTGTGAACCAGCCACAGAAACTCCGGTCCCGCCCCCTCTGACTTGATTAAATCCTGATCATCTTGAGTCGTGATTGGTCGATGACATCCAGCAGGTTCTTGGCGTCGACTGCGAGGGCGTGAGCTGCCATTAGCATGTGTTTCTTGTAGTCCTTTTGTAAACTGTGGAGAAGGCAGAAAACAAATATGTCACCACTGCTGCAGAATTAAATTATTATCAGTAAAACATGTGCGGGGCGTGTGTACTCACCTTGTCATGACATACTGTTGGGCCAGTTTCATCTTTGATATTAATTCGGCCAAATCTGAATTCAGCAACTTCTGGGCCATTTCAATCTGTAGTAACACAAACAAAATGTCAACATGGCAGTTTACACAATGTTACTGTGTGTGTGTGTGTGTGTGTGTGTGTGTGTTTGTATATGTGTTTACCTCTCTGTGTGTGCTGGCTGGCAGCACAGGAAGTGTCTCATCCACTGTTGCTAGCAGAGTCCTCAGCGCCAGACCCACCTCCTACCAAACATACACAACGCAAATGTATTCATGCCAGTAACTTGTGACTTGTTCTTCCTTTGACATTTTAACGTTTAACATTTTAAGCTAAAGAACAGTTAAGATCACTGTGATTTGTTGTCGAGTAAATGTTGCTCATACCTTGACCATTGGGACGTACTCCTCCGGGGCTGCAGGCTGAATCCTATTGGACATCTCAATCACAGCTTTAACCAGTCCTGTCACATTCTCATACACTTTGTCATTAGAGCGATCCAGGTTGGCGGTGGGGGGCGGGCTGATCTCCTGAGGCTGCAACTGGACCAGTGAAAAGTACGAGTTACAAGAGTCACTAACAACAGAAACATGGAGTACATCTCTTGAGAAGCAGAGTGTGTTGAATTAATTCAGTTCAGAAATTACATTACGAGCTAAACTTGAAAAGCTCTTGAAAAGCTACTAAGGTCGACACAGGTGATTGTAGTTAAACAGACACAACACTGGGGGGCAGTGTCTGACCACACACACTCAAGCTGAGACTTCTTTCAGTAAACATGCATTTCTACCTATCGCACACACTAGATGTCTTGACTCTTCTACCGTGACAGAAGGGCTGTTAGTACAGTGTTATGGTAGGATGTACAGGGTCAGTTGTCTAATGACTCAAACACAACCTGTATACTAATATTAACGTTAAATGATTTGGTGTCATACAGAGGGTTGCTCATGAATCCATATATAACTCTTAAGTTCTGTATACCTGCTGATGCTTATGGTTTGTTTTGGTCTTTCTTGCCCCCAGTGGTCATAAATCCCTTAATGCAAGTTTGATTAATGTCCACAAAATGTTTCTAAATGTGATGGTGCAGCCATGAATGTGGGGACATAATTAAAGAATGGCTGAAGTGATTTGTTGGTCACCCTTTAATGAGTAAAAGCTCAGTAGAGAATTCGATTTAAATTAAATATTAAATGTGGATTTGTGAATGAAAAAGGTCTCACAAAGCCAAAAACAACACAACCAAGTTCCTGTAAATGTAAAAAAAAACATAACCCACAGCTTCTCTTCTTCAGGGGAACAACATAAAATAGCGACAAATTGTGGGTGGATGTTCTTCTACATCAAACCTATAACTATCAACTACATTAATGTAACTACATAGAGCAACTAAAGATGCAATGGAAGACATACAGTGACCAGTTTACAATGCACCTACTGATCTATTGACGGTGACTTCACGTTTTTTAATTTTCTTTACCAGGGATATTTTTCACAAAGCCAGTTTATGAACATGTGAATAACAGTATTGATTACTTCAGAGCTTTTAACCATATGTCCACATTGTCTTTACCGTCTTTGCTATGACCAAGTTGAGATTTTTTTTTGCCACAATTGCTGCTCCAATGTCAAAATAAACTTCTTTGCTCAGGTGTTTTTTGTTTGACATGCCAACTGCGAAATTTTGTTCCGTCCCTGGTAAAGAAATATAACTTTGACTACAGTTCAGAGAGCTTCAGAAAGCTTCTCCACATAGAGTAATAACAGGTACTAACAGCTACCTAACTCTATGACGATGACAGACACACAAAGATCAGCTTACCCTCCACGGCTATAGGGAGGTTGAGGAGGTGGGAGGGAGGTGAGATTTGGTGGATGGGGATTTGACATGGAGAGAGATTGAAGGGGGTTGTGGGTAGGGGGTTCAGGTCATTAGAGGTGGGAAGGGTTTGACAGATTGATTGGTGGATAGATGGATGCAGGAGGACAGGTCAGAAATGCACATTAAGGAATGACGAGATGGCAGGATGTTAAAGGAAAGCAAACAGAATGAATGCATGGATGTTAATGACAGAGGGGGAGAAAAGAGTAAAGGGGAGAGAAGAGGGACAGCACATTAGGCCAAAGCCAACCACAAGAAGCACAGCATGCGACCCATCAATGCCACATAGTGTTGAAGTTGATTAAAAACGATATATACTAGAATGGGAATGTCCAAACCAAGTGTGAAAGATCAACACAATAAAATACAGTACTGCCAGACTTCCATAAGAGAAAGAAGCTAAATAAGAGCACAGAGAAGTGATGTGTAATCAGCTACATCTGGTCATTTGTAAACTGTGTTTTTAGGAGATTAATTGTTCATTTCCCAGATGTGTTCTCTATGTGTGTGTATATATACCTTGACCCCCTCGTTGTAGCTGTCCACGGGGCAGACACTGGCCAGGTTGCCTTGATGACCAGGAGCTCCAGGGCGGGGTGGCTTCTTAGGAGGAGCCACGTGTTCTGAGAAAAGGAGTATGAAGGTGTCATTGGTATATAACATACCAAGTAATGCCAGTGTCATCCAGGAAATGCAGTCTTGATTTAACATTAAAAACCAAGTTAAACAGCAACAATATGGAAGCTACGTTAAATTACATTATTAGGCTCTGAAAAGGGAATTCTGTTCAGTGAGCACATTTTGCAAATAATAATTCTGTACATTCACTCAAATAAAATTTTGAGTGCAGGACATTTATCTTTAACAGTATTTTTTACAGTGTGTGGTGACATCATATTCTAAAAGTAGTTCTCTCACCTGGTTTGCCTACAGGCTGGTAGATATGTTGGCTTCCACCCTGTGCAGAGACAAACACATAGACACACCACGTTAATGGGACGCAAACTTTTAGTTGTCCTCAGTCACAAAAGGAGAAAAACTCTTCCTCAATGTAATACTGATTTTACATTTCCCATGAGTAATGTCACTGCTTGGCTACAGCTACAGTTCATACAGTGTGGAGATGATAAGGTTAACACTGATGACATGCTTTTGCTTCGAGATGTTATAACCCACATGTACAGTAAAATGGGACTGTGCAGTGCTTCTGGGTTTAAAGTTCCCATGAGCCCTCTGTGGTCATGTGGTTGGCGTGTAGGCAGTACCCTTCCTGGCACGCAGACAGAAATACTTGCTTTCCTTCTTCCAGGCTCTGGATTTCCTCTTTCCCTCTCTCTCTCTCTGTCTGAATACTTTCCCTCTGCCTCCCTGTTGCTTTTTTAAATTCTTTATCTTTTTCCTATTTGCTTTAATCTACTACCTTCACTCCTCCATTCTTGTCTTCATCAGTACATGGAGCTTCACAAAACTAACTCACTAACATGTAAACAACCAATTTTCAATGCAAGTATCAACACAAACACTGACCGGTGCTTGTAGTATGCCGTCCTCTCTGTCGATGCTTCCTTTGCTGTTTCTGGACTCTGTCTTCTGCAGGAAAGAGACACAGAAGAAAGGATGGAAGAATTTAAAATATTTAAAAAAAAACATAACTAAGTATATGTTTTGAAGCAGTTTCCATTCCTGTAACATTATATGCAAGTTGTGGCAGGTAGTTCTGGTTTAGTGATGAAGTAAAACAATATAAATAACTGTGTGACCAACATTGTGACCAAGGTGTTACATAATACTTAATTAAAAAAAAAAAAAAACACGGAGCATCCACCAACAAAAAAGATGACAACTCAATGATTGACACCTGCAGAAATAGAAAGTCTATGCCAAGTAGCTATAGTTACTGTTTCCTATCCAACCAACAAAATGCAGAATGTTCCAACAATGACTATGACCTGCAGTACTTAAAATGAACATCATCATCATCAAGTCAGTGAGGAAGAAGATTAGCAGATAAACACAATCACGTTCACACAGATGACTCAGTGACAGCAGAGTCTGTCTATCTACAGGAAACAGTAACATTAAAAAACTCTGCCCACATCTGCACGACTAAAACCAAGCATGACTCCAAACTGCCTCTCTCCTACTGTTCCAGTACCGTTTTGGTGAAGCACGCCTTGAAGAGATGCATCCTGGGAGAACAGAGGCTGGAGAAGACGGGAGGAGGAAAGCAGAGAATGGAGGCCATCGAAAGAAGGGCAGAGATAGGGACAGAAAGTTTGAGGGGGGGAAAGATGGAAGCGCCGAAAAACTTAAGACATAGAGTGAGATAAAAGGAAGGAGGCAGAGAGCAGAGAAACTGGGAGAGAGAGGAGACTAAGAGTGAAGAATATGGTGCAGAGACTGAGAGAAACGAACTGAGAAGGACAGAAAAATTGAGTCAGAGAAGAATGGAGGGGGAGGAAAAGATAGACAGAGAAAGAGAGAAAGTTTTTCCAGAGGAGGAAAAGCTCCACTGAGCCAGAGACAAAATCCTGCAGAGAAAAGATCCAAACGCCTCACTCTCCTCTCTGTTCCTCTCCCTCCGTCCGTTTCTCCCTCCCTCTTTTTCCATCTCTCTGCATCTCCCTCTGTTCCCCTCTGTCTGCTTCTCCTTCTTTCTCTCTCTCCGATGGGTGACTTCTTGCTCGTTCCACCCTCTCCATGGCTCTTGCCAATCCCACTTCCTTTCTCCCTACTTCTGTCCTGCACTCTCGTTCCTCCTCACAAACTTCCATCTCTTTCTTTTCAGGCCTTATTTTGCTTCTCTCTTGTTCTATATTCTCCTGCTGGTCTTAGTTTTAGTTTATCACAAAGTTAACTTGCGTATGTCACCAATACAACTGAATATCTCATTGAAGAATGCTACCAGTGAAAATCCAAAACATGCACAGGGATCAACAGCAAAATGTACTTCAAGTATCATAAGTATTTTTTTAAGTAGCAGATTGGCCACTCTCACTTTATTATATCATTATATTATTGAATTATTATTGATGTTTTGCTGATGAAATTTAGTGCAACAGCTTAAATTTTTACTTTTCTATTTACTGTTGGGTAGTTTATAATAATGTACATATATGAATACAAGTACAATATCTTATAACTTTACTCTAACTCTATATAAAAAATGTAAGAGTTACTAAAAACTACAGCTCAATTACAGTAATAAATGCAGCAAAATAAAAAAAATACAATAATTCTCTCTGAAATGTAGATAAGTATAAAGTATGAACTGGTGCATCCAGTGAACATACAAGCCAGGAAAAAGGAGCTGAGCGGTGGTTGCCAAATAACAAATAAGATATCAGCAATTCAGTCTGCCAGGTCTGCCCTGAGAGAGTTCCTCTTCTGTGAAGCAATAAATATGCCTTTTTCAAATATAGCAAGCTGATTTATCAATAAGAACAATGACAGATAAAGAGAGGGGACATGGCCTCCCATCACTCATCTCTGTGGCTTTCCCTCTTTCCATCTTTCCGCTCTCCTACACCTGGCTCAAAAATGAAAAACAGCCCATAAAGGCAAGAGGAGAAACAATCTGACCCGAAGAGAGGAGAAAAACAGACTTGTTTTGCTGAAGTAGTGATTTGGCTCCTTTTTGGGGGACGTTTCAGTGTCTGATGAGATAAATCAAACACAACTGAGCCCGTTTAAAGATTGGAGAAAGATATTCTGCAGCTCATCTGGCAACAACAAAACACATAAAGATGTTTGACTAAGTGGAAAAAGTGCAGACCTACAGCAATGTTTTATCTTTACATCTAGATATTTGTTTTGTTGTATGTTGATCCATCCTGGTGGCCACGACAACAAGGGTTTATGACCTTCTTCAATATCCGAGATTTTGAATTACTGGTATTTTTGCTTTCCTTCCTGTTTAATTTATGTCAGTTGTGGTTTTGGTGACATGTTTTCAGATGATTTCTGCTATTTTCATGGATGATTTTGGGGTTTGCTGTTTGTTTCTTTTAAATGTTATGCTGTGTCTTTGGTTTTCCAATCCCACAATCAAATACAATCCATACTGGCAGAAAACTGGCACTGGATGAGCAAAGTGTTCTGATAATAAGATAACCAGCCATTGCACTAAATTTTCTAGAATATCCTTGGAAGACAACAAAATATTTGCTCCTGCTTCTCAAGTATACACAAACACTAAAGAAAGAGCATCCCTCAGCCTCACACATATGAACAAACCAGCACATGCAAGTTAACAGGAAGTTAAAGCTAGTTTGATTAGTTGTCAAGCTGCTTCAAAGCAGATCCCTATCTGATTAGCTACAACAGCTAATCAAGAAGTTACTTCAGTAAAGTTGAAATTTGGTGTAGGGACCAAAGTACTATGATGACCCACAGACAGAATGACCTGGTAAGAAATACCGGAAGCTTGTTACTTCAGGTGACGTTTTTCTCACAATATGGCAACAGTTCACAGCCAAAACCTGAAAACAGCAGCTTATATAAACAGTAAATATGTCTGTGTCTTACCATGAAGCTCTCCTCCTGCTCCAACCACCGCTGGTCATCCTCCATCTGTTGTTGCTGCATCATCAGCCTCTCCTCCATCAGAGCCTGACCCACGCATCCACTGTCCTGTAGAACACATGGGTGCTTAAATTTAAATTGTTTTTTAAAAATCTAGTCATAATAAATAATGTAATTCAAAACGTATTCATTTGGACTTTTGAAAAAGTGGAAATAGAATAATCATGTATGTGGTATACACAGTTGGTTATAGCTGACAAGTGATTGATTGAGCTGTGTGACGATCTTAAATGCAAAATAAAATTCTCGGCAGGGATCAAGTTGCTGTAAACATCTCCCTGCCTGCAGTTACTTTATTCCACCTGCACACAGCACTGCAGTCTGCTTGAAAAAACAACTTCACCATATGGTTGAAGTGCTCACCACTAATGACACCTGCTATGTTTAATCAAAATGTAGAGGTGAACCCTGGGTTATTTTAGGCACCTCTACAGAAAACCTGTTCTACACTTTCAGTTCTGTTACTTCAATGTCATCCTTATACTGTAGTCAGGTAGATTTTTCTGTGTATGTGTGTGTACCTCCATGTTTGGGCTCCACAGTGCGGTGTGTTCAGGTCTGTGTTGGTTCCAGGAGTCAGGAGGAGGGTAGCTGCCTCCCACTCCTCCTACACCGCCATGAGCTGACGGCTGCAGGCGGACAGAATGAGATGGACATAAAGATAAGAAATTGTTAAAGGAGGTCAAATGAAATCTCTTTGTACACGTTTTGAGAGTTTGTTAATGTTATTTTTCAGCAAAAAAAAAAAGTTGCAATGCGAAAAAACAGTGGTTGCTTCTGGAGAAAACAGAACGGGAAAAACTGAATGCAATAAAGCAAAAGAAATTTAAATGTTTTTGAAATGCATATAAACATGTTAATGAAAGGTACTTGAAGGTTGTGTGTGTAAGGGGAGGAAAAAGACTTATATTTCTTTAGAGAATTTATCAAACTGCATTGCACTTCATGATATTCATGGTATATAATGGAATCATAATCATCAACAACAACAAGAGCTGATTTGGGCCTCAAAGAATCATGGGAGTTCTTGCACAGCAGCTGCTTTCAGCCTGGTGTGTAATACATGCTACCAAATATATAAATGCTGTTCTTTCTTGTGATACAATAAGGTTTGACTTAAATAGCAGTTAAAATTATACATTCCTTTTAAGGACAAGAGAGAGAAAGAGCGAGAGAGAGCAGCTTATTGCCATAAGAGCTGGAGAGTGGCTTTGATTTGTGTGTGTGTGTGTGTGTGTGCGTGTGTCTTTTAGCACTACAGGAAATGCCTGCTGTCTGCTCAGTTTACGAGGAGAGGAATAACTGCACTCAAAGTCTCTCTCATTTTCTCTGCCTTCACATTTCTCTTTCTGACTTTGACACATGCAGCACACGTCAACAGTCTGTCTCCTGAGTCTCAATAGTGAGCTTACAGGCTTGACCTTTATCGTGATGACAGCATTCGTTCTGGACATTTCAGAGACCAAGACCATTTTGACAGTTAAAAGGATGATTTATAGAACCTGACAAGAGATTTTTCCAACAAGAATTTATTGGTATGTTTTTCAGATGTATGATTAATGTATCTTTCTTGAAAGCAGCATTCCAACAAAGTTTAGATTTAACACTCCTCTCACCTTTTTCCAAACTTTAACACATAAGATTTAAGGGTTTTAGTCAGTGTTTGGTTTTATTTTGTGCCAATTGTCATACTGCAAAGCCATCAGTGATCTCTGCATTAAATATAGAGAAGTGGTACATATATATTATATATAGTATATACAATATAGTGAAGATGACATGTCTGAAAACAAGAAAGAGAATTTTGTAATGTTTTAATATTTAACTATAACCTGGTTTAATCAACAAATATTTTGTCATCTATTCCTGATATAATATATCTTTCCTAAATAAGCGTGAGTGGTGTTTTGCCTAATGACTGTTGATGAATACATATTTGTTCTTAAAGATTTCTGTAAGACTTCTTAGGGCTGTGAAACCCCCCATCTTTCTCTCTGTACCCATGAACATTGCTGCTGTTTCACGTACACCTCTGGAAGTCAGAGGAAAACACTGCTGCAGCCAAGGTGGATGAGAGGGAACAGAGGAGCCCAGTTTTCTCACTTTGCGAGCTGTGTGCGTTTGTGTGTATTCTATATGTGTGCATGTGTGTTTGCTTTACCGGGAAATGGTTGAGTTGGGGGCTGGAGAAGAAGCCTTCACTGGAACGAGGACTGGGGTAACCAGGTCTACTGGGCTACAGACAGAAAGATAACAGTTAGTTTTCTGCTGTGACAGACACATGTACTGAAATATACAGAAATTAAATCAAGAGAGAAGTGAGTTCAATCATTCAGTCTTACTTTAGGTGGTGCTTCATCAGACCCTCCAGAGTCCCAGGACACGGTGACTTGTCTCCTCATCTCCATTCGAAGTCTCTCCTCTTGTTGAAGCTTCTCTTCCTCCAGTATGGTGCTGCAAACATTATACACACACACAGGACTAATTTCAGTAACTGGTTTACGTTCTCATCTTAGTCTGTCACATACTGACAACTCTTAAGAGTACTAATACCACACAGTAAAAATGCTCCTTGTGCTTGTACATTGAGCAAATTAAATTTGATCATATTTGTTTTAATCTTTAGTTTAACAAATACACTTTGTTTATTATGATTACTTTATTATATTGACAATTTTTATTACCTGAGTTGTGTTTTGAGTTCGGTGAATCGCGGCCGCTTGCTGGGGTCATATGACCAACATTTGGTCATCAAACTGTAGAGGGTGGGCGGGCACTGAGGAGGCATAGCCAATCGCTCACCGTTCTCTATCCTGCCAATCACATCGTTGTTCTTTACCCCCTGGAAAGGCTTGATGCCGTACATCAAGATCTCCCACATACACACGCCTACAGGGAGATGAAGGAACAAACAGAAATGGCTCTTTAGAAGATAAATTATTAACAAAAAATCAGACACAGACACTCCTGATGATAATATGATTCTCATATGACTTAAATTAATTTAATTCAATTCAAAAAACTTTATTTATTTTCATTATATTATAACTTTAGAGCAGTAAAACAAAAAAAAAACAAAACGGTGGCATCAAAAGAAACAGTACAATACGATAAAAAGATCAGGGCAATAACTATGGACCAGCAGATAAAAATATCAAATGAATGAAGTGATTGTAGTGCTGTGAGGAACAATAAATATACAAACAGAAACTCACCAAACATCCAGACATCACTGGCAGAGGTGAATCTTCTGAAGTTGATAGATTCAGGAGCCATCCATTTGATAGGAAGTTTACCTTTTGAAGCTAAGACAAAAACATGGATACATGAATATCATCTGTAAAAGTACAGAAAGATTATTATAACTACATTAAATTTATCATTTGGTTACTGGTTAATTTTGCAAAGAAGAGTTTTCATAACATAACATACACTAATGTGCATTTGGTGACTGAAGTCAGGACAAACTGCAGTACCTGATGTAACCTTTTGATGGTGGTAAAGTACTGACAACCAGAGAAGTTGGTCACATATACTCAACTAGAAATGTTACTGAGATAACAAACTGGTCTCAGGTCATTGAAAACTGTGTTGGATGCATTTAAAATATCAGTAACTCAGTGTTTTGTGTTATAACATAATACAAAGGTGTGTATGTGTGTGTGTTGGTTTTAGTGAACAGGTTCATGTACCTTTGTAGTAGGAGCTGTCCTCCATGTATCGCGACAGACCAAAGTCTCCGAGCATCACACAGTCGACTGAGGAGACCAACACATTACGAGCTGCGATGTCCCTGTAAGTCAATATTGGCTGTCATTAAGCCTGAATCACACATGTTATTTGTACTACTGAGTCCTTCTTGTGACATGAATGAGTGAATGGAGGAGTGATTTTAGCCACAGTGCATTATATCATAAAAAAGGAACATGACTTTATCTTCCTTATTTATTTAAAGATTACCTTAAAAATAAAAAAACTAATAACATGAATCCAGTACATGCAATCATATCCCAACAGTTAGCAGCTCATATTTTGTATCTGTACCTGTGTACAAAGCGTTTACTCTCCAGATATGCCAGTGCTGTGCTGAGCTGGTAGGCAAACAGGATGAGAGTGGCCAAATCCAAACTGTACTTCCTCACCTGTAGGAACGAGCGCAGCTGTAGACGGAGAGAGAGAAGGATGGACAGAAGAACAGGGATGAAGTGAAGACAGACAAACAGATTAACAGAGTGCACTTAACACAGACCACACACACTCTACTCTACTCAGTCCGTATATGTAAGTGGCCTGTATAAAGACTAATTCATACCTCTCCCAGAGTACACAGCTCCATGATGATCCACACAGGGTTTTCTGTGATTACTCCAATCAGTTTAACAATGTGAGGGTGGTCAAACTGACGCATTGTCACTGCAGGGGGAAATAAAACACACTCTGTCCATATGAAGAGTCATGGCTTGTTATCACATCAGATTGATGCAAATAAAATAAAAAACATTGTTTGGTCTTACGTGCTTCTTGTAGGAACTTTTCTCTGACGCTGTCTGATGTACAGTTCTTACAGGTCTTAATAGCCACAGGTAGAGCTGGTTTGTCCTGCAGAACGCAGCAAGTGACAGATAGCAGATTGAAAATAATACAGTATAAGGTTGATTGAAATTACTATCACTAAGATACTAATTTGTCATCAACAGCATACCTCAATGAGTGTGTGTGTGTGTTTGCACATACCGGGCTGTTATAGACTCCTTGGTGTACATCTCCAAACTGACCCTCTCCTATGCAGCGGCCCAACTCTATCCTGTCCCTCTGGATCTCATAATCCCGTGCTGAGAGAGAGGAAGAGAACAGAAAAATGAAAAGAGTGAGTCAGGTATATTTATTTCCTTTTTTTCATACACTGGAAAGATCCATCACAGTTGACATGCTTCTACACATGGATGGGGTTTACCAGGACGAGACAGTGTGGATGGGATTTGGTCATTGTTTTCATTGTATCAAAATAATGAAAAAAACTTTGAAATGATTTCTAACTTTCTCGCTGTCAAATGTATTGTCCTTTGTGATAAACCCCAACCACTGGCAATCATTAGATTAGACTAAATAAACCATTAACAACATACAAAATACATTTACAATCACATTTGTACATTCAGATTATATTCCCTCCCCCAGCCCCTCTAACTAGACAAACCTTGACTTTGACATGCACACTGCCACACAAAAGGACAAACATTTAACAGACAAAAAGTAAGAAAAATCAGAAAAATCTGTTTCTATGCACACCACTTGTCATTTCTTTTTACTCCTATATACTGACTCAGTGAAAAAAGGAATTTACATTGAAACATATAATCAAGCTGTTCTGAATTAGTGCATTGAATGAGATACATCCTGAAGTCCTCTGTGCATGTAAACATCAAGAGCCCATTGCTAAAACACTTCAACATGCGAACTGATGAAATTGGATCCTAAGTGCATGTAACCTTTTAATATTCAGCGAATATGGCCAAAAGAAACTGAATGAAAGCTGTTGTTGTTGCAGCTGACGTCCACATGACATTTCAGATTTGGCATTTATGTGTTATCAATATTTCTGCCTTGTTGAAAAGGTCATTTCTACAGAGGTGCATTAATGTCAGCTGCCAACCAACCGCAATAAAAATGGACTAACTAGCAGGTTCAAGAGGTTTCTGCAGGACATTGACCATCAGGAACTTATCCTGCACACATTTACTCATCTGCTGGGCTGAAGAAAGTTGGGCTGTTTGACTCAATCAGCAGATAAACAGTAAAATCACAAATGCCTACAGCTTAACAAAAACACATTCCACTACAAGGAAATTTACTGCAATGAATCCATAATGCAGTTTTCATGCAGGGAACTAATAATTGCTTCAAACCAAAAAGAACACACAGATGACTGAAGAAAAAAAACAAAAACAAACAATATAATGATAATGAATCATGATTGAGAAATATAAATCTCATAACCGACACGATGGTGAAATGAGAACCAAGACAATAAACCATGCAAATACTGTGAGGCTGATTCAACTATTACTGAAGAAACATCTTGCATTGTTTATGGATTGGCCCTCCCTTTCATTTCCAACACCAGGCCTGAATAAACTGCATTCTACAAAACACCAAGGACCACAAGTCAACAACAATCTGACTATTAGGAACCTAATATATTATATAAGTCTTTGTATTTTTCTTTGCCAGATACTAATGGTGAAAAACTTCATATACACAGAAGTACTCAAAAAATTGATACTGTTATACTGTAATATTCAATGAACTAACTCACAGAGAAGATGCACCAATTAGTTTTAATGAAGCAGGCAAATCTATTTCCTGCAACGTAATCGAGTGCCTGGCAAAGAAAAATATCAACACAGATGTCAAATCTCAAGCATTTCGATGGGACAGAACGAGAGAGAGAGAGAGACAGGGAGTTTTACCTTCAACTACTCCATAGCTGACTGTGTTGGCGGTGGGAGAAAGAGGAAGAAAGAGAGGTGAAGAGAGGGAGAGAGCCAGGCAGCTGCTTTAAGATTGAAAAATGCTCAGATAACCCACACACACGCGCGCACACACTCCCACACACATATACCGACCCACTTCACTCTTGATCTAAAGATAGATAATAAATAAGTTAATGACTGAAAAACTGAGCTGGCACTGCCACAGACACAGATACAGCCATTACTGTCACACAGCTTGTTTTTAATCATACTTTACATTAGGTGGTTATTGCATGAACACACAAATGGCACAGAGAAGGAGAATGTGTCTGCAGAAAGTCTGTTTAGAGACACAGAAAGGAGACCAACAAAGCAAAGTGAAAGAGACTAAGGCATGAAGCCAGACAGAGAAAGATAGAAAAAGACTGTGGGAGGAAAACAGAACACAGTCCATTTTCAAAGTTGGCCACGCAATCAAACACATGAGAATTTTGCACTGGCCGAAATATCCACATCAAATGTATTGGAATAGAGGGCTAAAGCCACCATTACTTACAGGGCCATGGCCAAACTTCGCAGCACAATCAGGGTTTTTTACTACCATGTGAATGAATTTGACAGATGTAACGTGAGTCCAACCAGCCGGAGTTACACAGTAAGAGCTGTAGCCTCTCTGACCCCCAGCTGTTTATATAAGACAGTGAAACCGGCCTAAATTTGATTAGCCGCTACCTCACCGAGTGCGGTTTAATGCAACTTCTCTGATGTTCCCTGCGCGAGTGTGTTTCTTGGAAAAGATTCACACCACGCTCAGCTATTAGATAGCAGAACCGAATGAATGTTTGTTTGAGAGCATTTGATAGAAGAATAACAGTTATTATAAAGTTCTCTTGCTGCAGTGCAACAGAAGCTCATTTCTTCAGTACAAAAGACTTTAGTTGGAAGAGAAGAGAAAGATTGATGAAGTTACTTACTGGAGGGCATGGTGTAGGTGTCCTCTTCATCAACTATCTCGGCATAGTCATCAGTCTCTGTAACATTAGATGCACAAAAACATTGAGGAGGGAGAGAGCAAAACAAAAACACACAGGCATCTAAATGTAAAATTACACAAATACATACAAAGGGAAAATCATGCACGTGTTCAGTTTACCGTGCCTCCGCTATGGCCTGAAGGGTCATCGATACAAACAAAGCACATGTGCAGAAAAAAAAACAAAACGGCACCAAAAAACTAAGAAATAAAGCATGAGGCTGACTCAGAGTTTCGACAGCTCCTGCGCAAAGCAACACCCACGTAGCTCCTCTCTCCCTCTCTCTCTCTCTACACACACACACACACACTTGGCGAAGAGTGTCAGCTGAGCATGTGCTGCACATATCTGTCTGTGTGAGAGCAGCTGGCTGTGGGGAGTAACTGTGGTGGTGGAGGAGAGGAGGGGAAGACAAAGAGAAGAGACGAAGACAGAGAGGAGAGCGTTCAAGAGAGAGAGAGAGTTGAAAATCGAAGAACAGGAAAGAGAAACTGGTCAAAAAGGATGCAAGAATAAGAGAGACTGAAAGTAAGGGAACCACAGAGAGGAAGAGATAGAAATATTAGGTTTTGGCTGTCATGTAGGCAGATGGTAGCGTTTAGGATCAAATCTGTGCAGAATCAGACAGATAGAGCAGATAGCAGAGAGACAGAGAGAGAGGGGGGGAGAGGAGAGAGCCAGCAGGAAAAAGAAACAGAGAGATGGACCGAGTCTATCCCGACCAGATGGTGGTGTTTAAAATAAAATCAGTGTGCAGACTCAGCTGTTGGAAACAAGAGTCAAACATCTGCTGTCCTGAACGCTCCCCTCGCAGCTCTGCTCAGGATTTATCAGGCTCTGTGGGAACGTGTCCCTAAATTTATCAGAAATCCTTTTCTAAAGCCTGTGGCTGATTTTTGAGGAGAAAAGCTGTGCCATCAAGAAAATCAGCCATGTGGAATAAGCTGGACTGGCTGGCAATTCAGTTTTGAATGTCAGTAAATAACATTGTTGAATGCTAATAAAGAAGAAGTTGAACGTTTTTTTATGAAAGAAGCAGTTATGGGAAATAAATGTATTTTGTATTTTTTATGTTTTTATTCTAAGCTAAGCTAACCAGCTGCCACTTCCAGCTATCTATTCAACAGACAGACATGAGAGTGGTATCAATCTTTTTATCTGCAAGAAAGCAAATAAGTGTTTTTCTCAAAGTGTCAAACTATTCCTTTAAGATTAGGATGAATGAATGAAACACTGTAGACTTGAAAGTTATAACTTGTACTCGTATTACTACCATTACTTTACCAGCACAACAGCCCATAGAGGACGTCTGAGAGAGAGTTTGGAAAATGTTTAAACTTTTAATCAAACAGGCATGACTTTTGCTCAACCATTGCTGTGCATGATTTATGTTTTGCAAGAGAGGAAAGACTTTAATGCTCCTCTAAAAATACCTCCATATGAGCTGTAATAAAAGCAACAGCTCTGCTTACTGTGCTGCTGCTACTAAAATGTGTTTTATTAGATAAAAATCATCATAAACAACATAGCATTTTAGCAAAAGGTGATTTTCATCAGTCATGCTTCAATGCTTTGTTTGTTTAATTATTTTTATCCAGCCAGGCTTATTAATGTAAAACATTACATTTGTTTGTTGATTTTAAATCAGCAGGTTTCTTATTTTTATGTACATATTTGATAGTTTGTACTGTGAAGACTGTCTTGCTGCTCTCATGTGGTTGTTCTAAAGATTCAACTGTTTCTAAGTTTGACTGGCCTAACTCTGTCTCTTTCTGCTTTCAGAGGAGGGATAATGTGTGTATGTGTGTGTGTGTGATCTAGTTAGCCCATTATAGCCAGGAATGCACTCGCTCTTGAATCCAGCAAACCTCTCCCTACTACACACAGTGTGTGTGCATGAATGTATGCGAGTACACGTGTGCATGATTTTGTTTGTGTGTGTGTGTGTGTGTGTGTGTGTGTGTGTATGGAGACAGAGAAAGGTTTGGAGAGGTTCCCTTAAAGAGAAATACCACTTAATTTCCAAATTCTGCTTTTTTCGTTGTTCTTGTGGTTCAAAAGCAGACATATTTCAAATGTAGTGGTTATCCACTTTAAACAATAATCACAAGTAGACGCAGACAAAACATCTTAAAATCAAAAACAATACAAAAATAGCAAACCACTCTAGCTACTAACAGATCGAGCTACTGGCAATGTATTCATGTTTTCAATCACTGAAACATGAGAGACATTCAGCTAAACAATCATTTTCTTCACTCACTCTATATGTACATTATAAAGCATATACAAACACAGCGCCACTGTTAAAGATGTAAGAATGCATGCATAAACATAAACCCACACACCAACACACACGCTACCCCTTCCCAGCAGGCTGCAGTGTGTTGGTGGAGTGAGGACTATTAAGACGAAACAACAGAGAGATTGATAAACAGCAAAAAAAACTTTACCATCCCCGCTAAGATCTTCTGCAGGGTCCAGGAGAGCATGCAGGAAACGGGACAGCAGAGGACAACAGCGAGAGAGAGAAAGCAGCAAGGAGAGAGAAAGAGAGAGAGAGAGAGAGGCAGGAGGCAGAGTGGAGAAAAGAGGGAGAGAGAAGAGAGCGGTTAGAGCATGAAAAAGCCTTGAAACAACACAGGAGATGTTGCAGGATCTGCAAAGCCAAACACTCAGCGAGCAGTTAGTAAAGATCCAAAGTATCTTCAGTGAAAAAGCAGAGTTAACTTTCATTAATGCTGTGCAGACACATGTAGGTAAAACAAACTAATGTAAGTATTTGAACTCCAGTGTAAGTAAGTGTCTGTGTCAGGCTGTAAATATTTGTGAGTTGGAGAGTTGGTTAGCAGACACAAGAGTTTGACATGTGGTGCCATGTAAACAATGACTTACATCCTCAACACTCATTGCTCAAGGTTTCCCACATTCATGTATATTTTTAAGGTTTCATATAAGATAATTCTTTATTGATCCCCAGAGGGGAAATACAGGGAAATTGGTGTCAGAAGTGGGATTCGAACCCACACCTCCAGGGAGGACTGCGACCTGAACACAGTGCCTTCGACCGCTATGAATATTTTATTCTCAGTGGAATTATACAGCAGTTTTGACTGGAGTGAATTCCTCTTAAGAATCTTCACCCACACAAAGAATAGGAAAACCACATCATTCCAGTTCCTAAAAGAAGAGTTTCAGGATATATGCTTATTGGCTTTCCTACAGAGAGTTACATGAGAGGAATCCCGCTTTCATGTCACTACTGTAAATATACAGCCTGCAGACAGGAAATGGTGGCAAACAGCTACCCAGCTTTGTCTGAAGGTGACAAGATCCGCCTACCAGCATCTCTGCTAAACTAAGCTAACCGTCTCCTGGCTGTAACTTCATATTTAAACAGACATACAAGAGAGTGGTGTCATTCTTCTCCTTTAACTCTTAATTCCAGAAAATCGGATTTCCCAAAATTGTCAAACTGTTTCGTTAAATCCTCGCATCGGCTACCTGCGTTTTTAGGCGAGCTTAGATTCCCAAGTTCAAACATTTTTCCTTTTTTTACTGACATCTTGTAGTAAAAATTATGACGATATTTTTATTACCGCATCGGTATTACACAAGCTACCAACAACAGAATCCTTTTACTGTGTCACTATTACTGAACTACAGTCTGAGGGAAACCTGAAGCCAGATACTATCAGTACACTTCTATGACAAATAATACCTACTTGATTGAGTGACTTTTCATTTTCTGTTCTGAAGCTTTTTATTATTGTCCTCCCTTTCTTTCCATTCAACTTTTTACCAATGCTTTCCTTTTTATGTTCTTGTTGTGTGTGTATTATAAATTTTGAATGCAGCAATTCTCGTATTTGAATCCTGCGAAGTACTTTCTTAACTTCTGTCTTTCAAAATACTTTACAAATAAGGCTATTATTATAAAACTATTATTACCAGTTCAAATGACTGACAGTAGCTCAGAGTAAAATTTTAAATCTTAAAAGTAGGACGTGGACCATGCCTGCGTGTCATGTTTGGAGCCTCCAGCAGAAAAAGTTCGGATCATTTGGTAAAGTTTCCACAACAAACCAGCTGCTGTCCAGATCCATGATTTTCTCGGAGAGGCCCTGCTAGCTACTGAGGAAAGCTGCCAAAGCCGTAGATGGAGACACGAGGATGCGTACTAACCCATTCAGCATGTCCACCATCACAACACTCAGAACATTTAAAAGCTCATTTGAATCTGAAGGAACTGTTTTTCATCACTACAGAACAACATCTGAGCTGGTAGTGATCGGCTGCTTGAGGACACATTAACAGGGCAGATACTTTGGTGGTTGAAGTCAGATCTTTTAAATGGAACAACGATCTAACCACTTGGCCACCCGGCCACGGATTAAGCTCTGCTCCTTTGAATTAACTGACATAAAGCACTGAAAATAACGATTAAAAATAACCAAGCTGTGACCTCAAAAGTAAGGCATGTGCTGAACTGAGACTTGAGAGAACTTTAGTAGCTTTTTTTTTCAGCAGAGAGGCTCAAAATTGAATATTCGCTCTCAAATCTGAGGGTAAAGAAACTGGTTAAACGCACATAAGCTTAAGGTTTTATAGAGTTAGAAAGTGCTGCGCAATTCAGAGTCTTTTCCATTTGTTTCCCAGTCTTATTTAAAGAGCGTTGGCTTGGTTTTAAGCAGCAACACACAAGCAGTTATTGTGGTTGAAGCTCGTGTGTGTGTGTGTGTGCGCAAGACTGAATTAGTCAGAACAACCAAGCACCGAGGACAAAAACAGTTTAGTAGAAGAGGGCATCTTTAAAAATTAGACAAATTGTGATAAGTGATTAATTAACAAAATCATTTTAATCTAATGCTAAAGAGATGGGAAAAAAAATACCAATTAACCTAATTATTTTAAATTGATCTATAAATCAATCAAAAAGGACCAAATAATACTTTTAACAGCTCCTACATTTTAAAATGCATTTATTCCACAATTATATTTTAGATTCCATCCATAGGTAACTTTCTCTGAGGTTTTTCTGTTCACCATTTTTGTCCTTCAATTGAAACATTAAGAATAATCAATAAGAATGATTGATGATGATTTTGGTGGATGCGCTCTTCCACTAACTGTCCAGTGAGAGCCGAGGATACCATTGGGCGGCGAATCTGAACAGAAGACAAAGGGGAGGAGGAAACGCCGTGCCTTGGTTGGCTTAGGAGGTGTCGATGTCACTAGTTCTGCAGCCAATCAGGCAGGAAAAAAGCCCACAGTGTGAGGGGATAAAAAACAAAAAAACAGAGTGAATGGATGTGAGTACAGAGGGGAGATGGGGAAATGAGGAAGTAAACAAAAGACAGCAGGAACAGAGAGAACGGGGTGAGAGGGAGAGGCAGTCCCAACAGAGAGGACAACAATGAGAGAGAGAAAAAACAGATGTTGGAGGAAATGAAAAGACAGAAGGAAAGACAGCAGTCGGAGCCAAGGAAGACATCAAACTCCTAAACCTGTCGATTTGTGAATGAGCGTGTGTGATTTCTATCTTACCTGAGACAGAGATGGCTCTTACTCCACTCCTGACTGCTTCTAACTTTTTCTCATTGTTGGACACTCTGGAGGAGAAGAATGAACAATTAGACAACATTTACACAACAGTCAAAGCAGTTAACAATCAGACAATAAAACAAACATACCAAGGTAAAAGCCTCTTAACATATAATGATTTTAAAGTGAGATTGAAAGAACAGTCTGTTCAAACTGCTTCTGTACACTGACCCTCACTGTTCCAATTATCCCTTTGCCTTTGCCGTGGTCTCTCTGTCTGTGTCATCTGAGCTCTACTACGATCTTTACATCCCAGACCACAACAGGCAGAGAGAAAAAGAGAGAGAGAGCGCAGCAAAGAGAAACTTAGAGACCGAGAGAAAGAGGAGGAGACTGGCCAAGTGTTTAAAAACCCTAAGTGGAAAATATTTGGCTCCTAAACTTATCTCCTTATTTGACCACATAGAGAGAGACGGGGAGAGAGGGGGGAGAAAAAATGGAGAGAGATTTGAGTCGAAATGACCAAAAGTAAGCAAAAAGTTGGCGTTTGAATTTTGATCATCTGACAGTGAAATGTGAACATGACACCCAGACTTCCACGGTCACAGATAAACAAACACAATGAACTCCACCTTGCAAATAAAAGTACCAGTGCTTCCCCTAGAACTCGTTTTAAGGCCCTGCAGTTCAGAGCCAAAAAGCAAATAAAAAGGCTAATTTTGGAGAAAAACACAGAACGTATTAGGTTGTCCAAGTTAAGTTTTTCTCTTTTTCTAGGAGTAAACTGTTTGGGCATGAAACCTTTTCTAAAACTGATTCGTCTTTCAATGTAATTTATATATAGACACACTGACCACCTTAATGTAAAAAACTTGGGCTGGAAATGGTGATTCTCTTCATTATACTTTAATCTGTAGATTACTTTTTACAATAAGCCAATCAGCTGTCAGTAAATAGGAAAAATAATGGTCTATATTTAATTGACTACTTGTTGCAGTGCTACACATATTTCCAATGGTTGTAAAAGAAGAGACACAAAAGATGCAACATAAGCTTGAACAACAAAATCAGTACAAACTGAACCACAAAAAAATACTGAGGAAAATTTCATTCATAACCTGTCACCTTAATCAAGTCCATAATGAAGCTCTAACCTGACCTGTAAGTCTCCACAGAGTGACACCAGTATAAAAAAAGACAAGTTTCCTTATAGAACTGTCAGAAAGCTTTTCTCTGTAAAACAGGAACAGGAAGTTCACTGGCACTCTTAGATAATATTGTAGCAACAACAGATTCTCAGGAAAGTAATTATGTGGAACATCATTAAAATTGATTCTTGCCCCCAAAAGTCCCTGTGACTGATTTACTGTTCTTCTTAAAGGCTGATAACTCTTGCCTGTTTATTTTCAGAAGAATTGTGTGTAAAGGATTTCCAAGGTAATGACAAGGAGGCTGTTTGACCCTTTTTTATTTTAGAGCAGAGCTGCACCAAGCCTCAAAGGACCACATGATCATGAATTGAACATCTATTTGTCATTAATGTTGGTATAAAAAACAGAATTATTAGTCTGGCTGCTTGTTCACCCTTTACTGTTATAAGCAAATATGACACACATGACAGTATGATGTGTGTTTATTTGACCTTCTAAAAGATCCTTTTTTGTTTAAGGAATTTTAGATTTGTGTGACAGGACTGGTAAACGTACACGTAACGACCTCACACAGCCAACATACCATCCTTGTGTGAGACAGATATGGAAACTACAGATTTGATGACTAACAGTTGTGATATAAACCAGTTTACAGACTTCTGTCATGTTAATTTCACCGTGACAAACACTAAGAATGAGACAGGCACTTACTTGGGGATGGAAGGTAGTGCTCTCTCTCCCTCTAGAGGACAAAAACACGCATCATCAGCATCAGTAACATGAAGCACAATAAATGTATAAAACTACATACAGAGAGACAAAGAGACAGGACAGAAAAGGAGGGATCTACGGTTTCATACCTTTCTGAACTCTCATGATGAAGGAATGAGTTTCCATGGAGACGAGTCGACAGTAACCATCAATCAAGTCGGCCAAGTTCTCGGCCATGGTCAGTGATGCTGTTGTAACGGTGAGAGGCTGCACACACAGAAACACACAGACAGTGGCACGACTGTTACAAGGAGCCATTATCTCCAGTGACACACACACATAGTACTTCTATACTTGTGAGGACCCTCACTGACATGACGCATGCTCTCAACCCCTTCCCTAACAATAGCCATCATAACTAAATGCTTTACTCTTATCCTTACCCCAAGCGAAATCTAACCCAAAAAAACAAAACTTAAAGGAGATGAAGGGGTGAGGATGGCCAGAATGTCATCACTTTGCAAAAATGTCCTCACTCTGCTGGTTAAAAACTTGCTCTGGTCCTCACAGTCTAGCAAGTACAAGTACACAAACACAGAGAGGAGTTTTCCCCTGACATAAGGAGCAGCTGGAAACCCCCACCGCGCCGTAATGTGTAAGAGCGTGTGTTTGTGTATGGACATGTATTACTCATGCTGTGGGGACATCAATCTGTTTTCACAGTCACATTGTGAGGACTTGCCTTCCATATGAGGACAAAACACAAGTCCAACATAAATCATTAGATTTCTCTTAAGATAGGGTTTCATGTGTATGTGTGTGTGTGTGTGTGTAAATCCAATACTATAAAAGCCAATAAAAGAGAAAGAACTCCACTCGTACAGCAGCGGGTGTTACGAAACCCTTCCTGTGTGAGTAGAACCATTATGTGGAATCTATACATGGAAAACCATTAGCTAGTCTCTGTATCCATCTCAGCCACACACTCACATACAGAGGGTCAAGTAACCAAGCCGTGCACCATGATGGGCACAACTTATGGCAGCACTTCAGTATCAATTAGAGGTCAAAGAGGTCATCAGGACTAAAAAAAAATACCAATAATACTGTGTGTTTTTAGACTCAAGATCTTTCCTCAACAATCATAGGCATGAACACATGAACACACCTCAGCAGCTCCCGCTACATTGAGCTGTAGCATCCCTTTCCTGTCCTTCTCCTCCATAGCCGAGTACTGGATGGACTGAACTTGGTTAAAGTTAGCTAGATGGGTGGGCTGAGGACAGAGAGAGAAACAGAAATTAAATGATGTAAACAATGCTATTGATATTGATATTCATTCATTTCAATATCATTTGGATGCAGAACATTACAAGCAGAGACCATTCATAATCTATATTAAATGTGTCTGTGTGGTATGGTGCGGTCTTGGCAGGAGCTCACCGTGGATCCCTTGTCAGTGAGGTAGCTGATCCCTTCCTCTGGCCCAATGGCTAACTCCACCTGGATCACCCAGCTGGACTGTTAGAGAGAGGAGAGGCACAAGTTAAAGGAAGAAGAGAGTGAGAGCAAGACAGCAAGACAGGAGAGAGTCACTGATACATGCAAGACCTAATGCCACCAAAAGGGGTCAACCTAACACAGCTAAAGGAGTTTTCAGAGTGCATTCAGTAGAACGGAGAGAAGAGTGGAAGAAACCTACCCCGAGGGCACATTTGAAGCACTCCTTGTCGTAGCGGTAGATTGGAGCAAGTATCTCCAAGAACTTCAGGATGCACTGCTCATCGTTGAGATTGGCCACCTGCTTAAACGTCTGCTGGATCAACTTACGAAGAGTTTTAGCCTGGAGAGAGGAAAAGGGAAAATTCCAATCAAATATGGCTTTATTTAAAATGTTATCTAGCTGTTAGAGCAGCTGTAGCTGGGGGAGGAAAGTGGAGGAGGCATTATGGGAAGTGTGTGTGTGGCGTATTTGTATGCATATGTGTGGGTGCACAGTGACAAAGACATTGATTGACTAATAGGCCACTCTGGTTCCAATCAAATTGACCTCAGCACTTCATTCCAGGGGCACTCTTAGTTCGGATCAATATCTTAACAAAGACCCATTGATGCTGTTAGTTAACACTCAATTAAGCATCAAAGTCTGCTTTCTCATTCATCTGTGGCCTAACATAGATCTCACTATATGTAATGCATGCAGATTTTTTTCAGTGTGCCAGCTGTGTTTTCCCTGCTGGCATCACAATCACACTGTGAGACCTGATTTTTTTTTTTTTTTTTTTTTAGGTCTGTTATGTCACCAGAGAGTAGACAGATGGGGAGCTGACAGACGGAGAATCCATCTAGCAACATTATTCTGTCATTTACAATCCTCTCTATACTTCATCACTGTAGACATAAAGATATGCAACACACACACATACAGACACACAAATGTCCTATATAATCCCCTTCATCTGATGTATATCTAAAAACATACATGAAAAGAAATTCTGACAAAATGACCTTTTTAACCCCTTTCCTCCCACTCATATGACCTTGAGGTTTTATATCCATTTCTGCACCAATATGCAGTATTAAGGACGTTTAAATGTGCATTAACTGTGCATAAATGTGGCAGTATTATCCAAACATGCATTAACACTTAGTACATTGAGTGAGAATACACATTCACATAAGCACACATACAGTAGGGACAATCCCAAACTATAAATAGTATATAGATTAAGATCAAGATTAGAAGAGATTTAGGACTACAGACCGGGTTTTAAAAGCATTTGTGGATTTACAGTAGACTGATTCATCACATTGAGCTCATCCTACACAAAATAACTGAACAGTTTAACACATAAGGTTAGGACACAAAAAGCAATTAACTGCATTGATTTTATTGATTTTAAATATAACACAAGCAATTAACTGATCTTAGGTCCAAACATCATTTTATCTGAGAGCAGTGTGTATATCGCCTCTGTTTGTATTGAGCCTTTATTATTTTTGAGGGTAGAATCATTCATATCATGATCATTGAGTCTGTTTTATTTTATCCATGTTGTTGAGCCACTATCTATTTCTATTATCATTCATTTGCAAATAAAAGCCTTAATACTTTATTTCAGCTTTACTGTTGCCAGCTGTCTCCTCATTAAGCCTGAAGGAATCAAGAAACCTACACACATGTACAATGTTCCTGTCTGCTCAGCTATGTGTGTCATTTCAACAGATGTCAATACACACATGTGATTACAGAATATAATGTCTATGTGCTTACATGTGTTCTTCATGCTCTCGATAGGATGAGTGTTTTAATTCCTAGAATTCCATGACTAACCACAAACACACACACACACAGGGATATTGTCTGTCCAAAGCGTCCACCCTTCCTGAGAGGAAATACTGCGAGTGGCTATCACCCTCCCCATCACCATGCTGACCATCACAGTATCAACAGTGTTGACCAATCGCAGACATAGCAGATTTTTGGATTTTTTTATAACTATTATTACTACATGTTACGTAATGATGGCTGTATGCATTAGGTATCTGTTCTTCCTTATCTGGAGTGGCTGGAGGTAATTTGGAGTCTTGATGCTGGTTGACTCTAATGTCGGTGCAGAATAGTCCAACACTATGTTGTGTCATAGTGGCCCAACCTGATAAAACTGTTGCTTTCCATTTCAAATGATTACATTTACTTTATCAATAGAGAACATTCTTCTGGTACAAAAAGTAGATGAGTTATATTAAGAGTCTTTATTCAGTCTGCAACCAGGTCTTCATCGGGGCAGAAACAGTAATGATATTAAAAAATTAAATAAAAAATAAAAGCTTTTTTGGGCTAAGTTACAAATATTTCATTAAACAAATCTTAATGTGAGGATGTAGCAAAAATATCTCATTGCAGTATCAGATTGTTTTGTGCTAATCCTTGTTTCATAAAGTTGGTTATATATAAAGTCACTTCATAAAATGATTCAATAAGCCACCACTCAGCAGATGCAGGGAAAAAGGCTCCTCGTCTCAAGCTGGACTGTGTGTTCAAACTTTGATCTCCAAAGCTGCTAAAGGTCAGTTTTAGTAAACCTGCTGCCCAGCCTGTCAATATGAATGAACAGACCCTGCTCTTTATAACGCTTTCACAACCGCTAACATCAGTCACTGTTTACTACTACAGCCATCTGCTCTGGGTGTGTGTGTGTGTGTGTGAGTGTGTGTGTATAAGTAGAGTCCATTGAGGGAGAATAATCCCATTAAATGACTACCATTCTCTTTCACCAGAGTGAACGACAGATACGTAAATGACAGCTGTGCTCGCTCTCTTCCTCTAACACACATGTATGTATGTATGCAAGAGCAGATGTGTCAGACACACAAACTGTTCTTAATTGCTATTATATGATATAATTATGCACACAACAATACTCAAAGATAGGCAGAACCAACTCGTTATGGCTGCAGGCTTTTCATTTTTGGAAATCATTATTTTATCGTTGATTATTCGTTTGGCCAAAAATGGCAGAAAACTGAAAAATGGTCATCGCAATTTCCTCCAGCCCAAAGCAATGTCTTCATATCACTTTCTCCTACCAGATGTTAAAAACTAAAAGATTCTTAATTTGGGAAATCACATTTTTACAATTCAGAAACCAGAAAATAATCCTTATATAAACCACCTCAAGTCAGATGTTACAGTTTTTGGAAGTTTGACTGCAAGTGTGTGTCCCTATGTGCATCGTCATCTTCATAGAAAACAGGCCAAAAGAGTGTGTGTTGTCATGTCTGCCGAAGGAGCGAAAAATGAGAGAAAGAGGAGAGGAGGTAAAGTTGGTAGGTGGGCAGCTGATGAGGGGGGAGTGAGCAGGGCTTGACAGACGGGCCAGGGGGGGAAACGCATCGACGCCTCCCCCTGTCTCCTCATTGTTGGAAAGAGAAAGTGGGTTTAAACATGACCTGAGGGTCACACACACACACACACACACACACACACACACGCACACACATGCACACACACAGTTTCTGTCCCTCTGCAGAGCATCTGTCTGCCCGCCTGCTGACATCAAGACCTTTTCGGGTCACTGGGCCTTTTAATGCAGACACACACACACACACACACATCAAGACACACACCAAGACCCTCCCCGTAAACGCGTGCCGTAAATTTATCACTGACACACACACTGCTCATTATGCAAGCACACCCCACCATCACATCAAAACGTATACAACCAAAATCTGCCAAACTACAAATTAAGCGATTTTTCTAACACGAGAGCTTCATTTAACATGTGAGTTCATCTCCCGAATAATGTTATTAAAGCTGTAAATGGAAGGTTTGCTAAACATCAGTATGAAACACCTTCATTAAGATGAGCTGTTGTGTAACTAATGCTGCTTCGTATTACATTTAAGCTGGGAAAACAACACTGATTAAATCTACAGTACACTAGCCAAACATTAGATTTTGTGATTTTGCATTCGCTGCATCAGTTTTAAATCTTGGTCTTGGTTTTGGTCTTAAATGGGGTATGTTTTTACATATGAGAAACCTGGTTATTAACTTTTCTGTTTACATATTCATAACAGCAACCAGATTTTTGTTTATCTGCCTGCAGGTGTGCTTTTATTCTATGAAATCTCAGCCACTCTTTTCTAAACTGACTGAGTTACCTCAATAGTTGAGGATGACCACAGTTTGTTTCCTGGCTGTCTGAACTCTGCTGAAGTTACTACAATTCTTCATCTCATCACTGGTAATGAAAAACTAAAGCAACAGTACAACATATGTTCTGCTTTACCGAACTCACACTTTTCCCTTTGTTTCAGTATGAAATCATCATTACATCATTGATCATCACATTTGTTTTACACACCTTGCCACATGCCAGACAATGTTCAGGAAATTGCTTATGTGCAACAGTATCTCGGGTTCCTTCCTGCATATTCCAGCTGGCATTAGGTTTCAACATTCATCACACTCGTCGATGATATGTGGTATATAAGTAGATTTTATGGTGAAAATAATCATTTTTCCTCCTCCATCTCTCTCATCTCCATTCATCTAAACTTCACTGGTTAGACGGCCAAGATTTAATTTCAATCTTGCTGAGTCTGCTTCACACTCTGTTAGCCAGACCAGACAAGGCCTGACAACGCATTCAAGTAACACATTCAAAAAACTGGCTCAGAGCAGCCTCCGCTTACCCTCTGGAGCTGCACATAAAACCACAAGGTTTGGTTACTTTTGGTAACTGAGCAACTTCAGACGAGCAGCTGGGGCACTGTGATAGCAGCTGCTGAATGAGGTTAGAGCACTATATACTTACAGGAGACCAAACGTTTGATCAGAATCCCTCACATTAATCATTTCTATAAGAGGAGAAAGTGAGTATACTGTTGTGTTTCTTTCAGCAACCGACACCTTAAACTTTGTGCATCCTTTCATCTTAGTGCAAAACTCATCATTCTCACCTTGACTGAATCCAACAGGTCTTTTGGGAAAAAACGCCGCAAACCAACGTCTTTCCTGGGAAGAAGAGAAGAAAGAGAGATACAGATGCATGTTTATTATGCTCCAATTACACTGAGGAATGCTAATTGACAAGCACTTTGTAACTTTATCTGATCTCAGCAGACTATTTTTTCCTCCGCAGAGAAATTACAAACAACATCCACAGGCAGACACATTTAGGCAGACAGGCAACTGAAGACAAGAAACTGAAAACAGAAAGCTATGACTAAGTGCTGACAACAGAGCACTACTCATCTTTTCCTAAGAGACGAGACTGGGGGAAAACAGAGAAGGCAGAGAGAGAGAGAGATAGAGAGAGGCAGGGAGGAGTACAAAGAGGGAGACCACAGAGACAAAGAAAGATCTGCAGAGCTAAAAGAGGAAGCTGGCTAATGACTCAAAACTCCTCTGGAGAAAAGAGAAGTACGGGGGGATGAGAAGAGCAAGGAGAAAGTGAGGGAAAGGATGAGAGCTGATATCATCCTATTTCTCCAACACAGGTCAAATATCAGTCTCAAAGTATTACTATAGTGTGGGGTGAATAACAGGGTTAGGATTTCAATTCAGATGGTGTTGAAAATGACAGAAAAAATGCAATAAATAAACTGTGGCTGTCTGAACTGTCTCAGCTCAAAACATTCTCCTCTATTGCAACCACACATGCAAAAGACTATTATTTAGCTTGGAGTTTTCCATCATCATGTTTATGAAAGAATAACTCTATAAAGCGCGCTGTATGTCACCTCTAAATCTCTCAAAATCTAAACTATGTCCATCACAAGGAAGGCAAACGGATAAGATAAATAAAGGACTCAAAGAATGAGCACTGACAAAGACCCACTGATTTCACGCTTCGCATTAGCTCACACAACCACAAGGACTCCAGCCAACTACAACCAGCTGATCTCCAACATGCACATATGTTCAGTTCATGACAGGAACTAAGCAGTCAGTGGTTTGTCCTTCTCAGCCAAACAACAGTGTGGAAATGCAAAACAAAACAAACGAGCCCAACATTTTCACACTAACGCAAATCTGTTGAGACAATCTTATTATATACTTGGGAAACGAATAAAAACATAGGCCTGTAATTCCCCAGTCATTTCCTAATAATGTCCAAGAACTTCCCAGGAAAGAACTATGTCATTGATACAAATTCATGGGAAAAAAAAGAGACAATGTTTAATTGGTATGCTTCCAGGTAATTAACTACAAATATTATCCAGTGTAATCTGTGGAATGAATGTGCAAAAAAAGGGAAATTAAAGCTTTAATTAAATATTGAAATTAAAGGTTTTTTGCTATTAAATGAGCAAAAAATGAGAAATTAAATGCATGAAATGACTGATTAAGCTGAACAAACAAGCCTCTCACTGGTTTCCCCGCCTACAACTCAAACCGGTCAAAGGCCAACAATAAGGGCCGACTACAGCCAACAGCGCCAGACAACAAAATGCATGGGCGGCGATCCACCACAGGCACTCAACAGGAGCGCTGACAGCCAACTGTCATCTTGGTGAATCAAAGCCCCAACAGCACTTTCCCTCTCCCTCTCTCGTCGGTTTAAAATATGCATGACACAACATCTTTTTCCAATCAACAGAGAGGCAGCGAGGGAGAGATCGAGAAAAAACAAAGAGAGGAAGTAAACTGACACAAACAGAGTATGGGAGCATAGAGAAGAGAGACAGAGAAGGGCTGAGAGGACGAAGAAGAGAGACAAAGCGGTATCGGCGGAAAGACAGTGGGCATTCTTCTCAGTTAATTGGAGAGCTTGTTAGGCTGATGGACAGAAAGAAAGACTTCATTGGGAAGAGGGAAGCTCATTAGATTTAGACTACGTAAGAGCCAAGCCTCGTTAGAGCCAGAGTTTATTAATGTTCTTCATCGACATCCATCTACCATGGAGCGAACTAGAGAGCCAACATAGACAGAGCAGCCAATCCCACATAAATCTTCAAAAATGAATGAGTATTAAACATCAGTGATCGGGTGACTGACTAAACGCAGTGTTGAAAGTAATAATTGTCAATAGACTGACTGTAAAAACATGTGAAATCACAGTTGGACTGTAACAACACTGAACAACAATTTTGATTTTTAAATGTTCCCAGACTTTTGTGCAATTCCCAAACTCTTACTGAAATCCTTTCAATGGCTGTCCACATAGATTTCTAGGAACTGCAACAGGGATCCTGGTCCAAAAACTGAAATTCTGTGTTGTTTTTCTGTTATTTCTGCTGGGCTACAAAACATTTCTCCAGGTAGGCGAAGGATTCTGAGCTGCACTGAAAGTAAAGAAAATGAATGTAGAAAATACTTACTCGAGTAGTTCATAGTTGGATTTCTTGTCCAGGGCGTTTCCTCTCATCTCTTTGAAGAACCTCCTGGAATTGAAACCAGTGGGACACAGAGAGAGAACATGGTCAGATGCATTCACTACAGACACACCTTAAAGGGACTACTACATAAATTAGACCCAAACGACAATTCGGGTTTTAAATCTTAGCAGAGCAGGGATTTCTGGCAACTTTAGGCTAAATAGATGCATTATAAGTTTGTGAGTTTCAGAAGTGCCAATTTTTAAAATGAACTTTTTCTGATGGGAACAAACTTTTAGACGTAAAAAGATAAAGAACTGCAGTGGTTTGTAGTACAGTAGCACATTGCAGCTCTCACTTATTCATGGACAAATCCTGAAAGAGAGCCACTCTTCTGTAGTGTGAGAGCTCCCTACCTGATTTCTAGACAGCCCAGTTTGAGAGCAACATCTTGTTCCACCTGATCCCCGGTCTCTATCATGTAGTCATTTTTTACCTGGGGGGCAAAAATACACATTACAAAACAGTAAATGGCTTTATCCAAAAAGCTTCACAAGGTTTTTGCTGCTCAATCACCCATTCACATACACACTCAAACACTGATGGCAGCAAGCTAGCACGCAGGGTTCTGGCCTGACCATCAGGAGAAAATTGGCATTCAGTGCCTTGTTCTAGGACACTCTGACATGTGGACAGGAGGAGGGGATCGAACCACCAACCCTGTGAACAGTGGACGGCTCTACCAGGCCTGGGAGTGCGAAAGCAAACTAATCAAGATAAACAATGATTGTGCCGCATTTGGTTTTGCTTTTATTTTGTCCGGTTTTTCTTTATAGCGGTGCATTTTTGCTCTCCCTCTCCCTCTCAGCCAGGATGTGGGATATTTAATTCTGCTAAATGCTGTCAGGCCAGCGGCCATAATTTCAGCAATCCTTTCTCACATTTTATATACTAAATAAAAATGCCATTATAGTTATAATCTTACACATTAAATAGATTTTTATATTGATTAAATTATCTATTACAATATTTAATTTACTTAATTTTTATATTTATGACAATATTAATATTAGAAGACATTAATTTTTTATTTGTTTTCCAATTGAAGTACATGTAAAATGAAAGACACAGTTAAAAAGACAAATGAAAAATCATGTCAAATAAGTGATCTCAATATTGACCAAAACAATTCATGATTATGACTTTTGCCATCATTGAGCAGCCCTACGCTTTAGCTCCTGAGCCACCCACAACGGCTCAAACAAAATTAGAAGTGGCAAGCCATCAAGTGATATACACACAGTCCTTCTGCTGTGGACTACCAAAAGGCAAACACACACAGTCCTGAAGCAGTGCCTTATGTATCGGCGCTGGCAAGCTGCTGGGAGAAAGTATGTTTGTGTGTCTGGCTGCCTCTGTGTGTGTGTGTGTGTGTGTACCTGGTGGTAGAAGTAGTTGAGTGTCGGTTTGTCTTCTGTAAACTGCTGCACAAAGCCCTTTGGAAGATACCGGATCCTTAACTCATACCTACAGAGGACAAGAAGGATGGGAGAGTGAGTGTTTATGTAACAACAAGATATTCTTCAAATGATATGATGGAGTTGTCTTCTGTGTTGTAAAAACATCAGAATATGTCTGTTTAAGAAATTACACCAAGTGGAGAGAAAGGAGATGCATAGTGAAAGTATGGTGAGAAGGTGAAGAAGGAGGATTGGAGGTGGACAGAGAAGGAGACAGAAGGATGTGGGAGAAAAAAAATGATATGCAAGAGTGCAAATGAGAAGATCAGTGGAGAAGAGACAGACAGAGACAGAGAGAGTTGTTGACTTAGTCAGACAAAGCAAGCATCTGGTTCTCTCTCTCTTTATGTCCACAGTGCAAAAGGTCTCCACCTCACAATAGCATTAGCACCAAGACCGCCACAATAAACGTAATATATACCAGTGCATTAACATCCAAACTGCCAAACCAATAGAACCGCACTGCAACACACACATAGGCCTCAAATCACCACACAGCAGAGGAGTCTCTGCAATAAATTACTTTTGCTGCTTTGGTATACAATAGGGCAGATTGCTGAATTTGGCTCTTTGAGGAGACAGTGACTGACTGAATTTACAAGGCCAGCAAAGTCACATTTAATGTCTAGGAAACTGGTTATAGAGTATAGTGTAACCTCAAAGCTTTTCCTAAATTTTCTTTTGTATGAGGAAGTGCATGCACCTACCACAGAACCTGAAGTCAATATGGACTACATTTGGTACTTTCCAGCTTTGTGGACTGCTGTTGTCGCCCACAAGCCATGCTAATGCCCTAAGTTTATGCTCACTATCCTTTATACAACAGCACTGTGTCAGACATGTGCTTTATTTACAGCCTGAAGCAGTGACGCTGAACAAGCCTCAGCAGCTGTGTTTGATACAATCTTCCCTTTGTTACATTAGCACAATAACAGCTCATCAAAACATTTCTCAGACGATGACACTCTCTCACCTCCACTCCTCATTTGGTCGCGCCTGTTCATATTTCTCTCTGACGTGGGAGACGCCCATATCGGGGTGGAGCCAGTGCACCTGGTCTCTGGATTGGCTGTTGCTGAGACGCAGACCAAAACAAGACGTCCAGCGCACTTTGTGGATGTCCAGAATCTTCTGGATGATTCCCTGGAAACAAAGAGTGCACAGATTTATTGTCATATAGTTTTTTTACCCACAGCACATGCGGTTTTTATCCACAGTGGTACTCTTCTTGTTGTGGTGACCTAACACATGTACATCAATGTGTTGAGTGCTAAATAAACCAAATTTGCCCAGTAGACAAGAACAGTTTGCCAGTCTATAATGAAGTCAGTCTGTCATACCTCAGTGTGCCAACAGTGCCAACGTTGATGTCTGGCATTTTGCATGAGGTCAGTGAGGGCATGAGTGTATCCATGTGTATGTAGGTGACTTGAAGCAATCTAATATGACATTCCCACCCAAACAATTTGACAGACATCATACACGCGCGCACAAAATGCTCACAGCACCATGTGTGTTGCCATGTAAAATGCTAGGGGGTCTGACCTAGATACTGAAGGAGAAAGTGAGGAGAGGAGCAGAGAGGGGAGAGGATATTTGCAGTGACGTATCCTGTATGACCACTTAAGTTTGCGCAGTGCTAAGTAGTTTCTGCATCATGGGAGTGGATCTAAAAGCATACTGCCGAGTAAACCTACAGTAATACACACATGTACACACGCAGAAAGTGTGTCCTAGGGGTATTATATTTTTTACTTGCAAAATATTCTATGTGCTGAGTGTACTTTATCAGAGCAGACAGGGAGGACCTTGAGCTGAGGACAAACAACAAATCCACCTTTAAAGGTACTGCTGGAGGTAAACTACAACATATAGGGGGTGGAGGCAATATCATGAACACCATATACCACTGTGAAGGTTATGTGTTCAGTTTTAGTGGGGATATTCTACATTTATCTGATCCTACTAACTAACAAGCATTGTCTATGTATGTAGTTCACTAATAACTCATTATTTTGGGTCATACAGCTCCTTTATTGTCCATAAACTAAACACATCAGTCAGCCACACTATTGCAATGGATGACATTATGTCTTCAGGAGGGACAAATGGTCTTAGGGAGACACAGCCAAGGCTGAGAAAGCAATGAGAGGCAAACTAAGATTTTGTCGGCTTTGGTCATTTCATGGAGCTTGCAAGCAATGGGAAAAATGTAGAAGAACACCAGCCTTATTCTTCTTAAGTATCTCTTCTTACCCTGACATCCGTTGCATCTCCATATCTGATATTGGAGGACCAGTAGCTCTGTTCAGTGTTGGTCTCAAAGTGATGGAAGACTTTCAGAACCCTGTCCACGGAGCCGGCCATGGTTCGGTCTGACCCCCCCGCGCTCAGCCGTGACTTGGCGCCTCCCAGGAGGGCATGGTTCAGGTTGGGGTCCAGGTAGGCCGTCGCCATGGTTTTCCCTGCTGACACTGCTGCTGCTAGGTGTCTGTCATATTCTGGGTGGGAGAGGAGAGCAAAATTGAGTTCAGTTTAATTTTATTTACATAGCAACAACAGAAGTTACCTCCTGTGAGAGTTTATCCTGTAAGCAAACATTCAATGTCAATAACAGACTGAAACACTTGTGATGTTGTGGACTTGAATCCTGCTCTTGTCTTATTTGGAATAAACTTTGTACAACAAATGTCCATTTTTGATATGACGTTCTTTGGCAAGATGGAAAACAAGATGAAAAACACCGAACAATGAGACACCAGAGAGAAATAGTTGCAGTCAGGGTCAAGGCTCACTATGTAAGCACCTGTGTCTATAACACAAAGAAGACAATGCACCTCTGGCTGACGTTTTTCCTGAATAAGAAGTCACGGCATTGACACACTTCCTGGAATTTCATGGCAACTTAATCTGGGAATGCCCGACAAGACCCACAAGTACGTCCTCTAGGTCCATGTGTAGGAGTGTGCAAGACGTCTGTTTTTGTGCATGTGTGTATGTCTGAGTGTGCTTTTGCAATCATGACACTGTGTCGAAAAAGATACAGAGATCTCTTTCACTCTCTCTTTTTCTGCTTCGCTTTCGTCCTCTGCTTCCACTCTCTACTCCATTAAAAGGAAAATTGATATGCTCGCAAGTAATTACACCTGAGAGGAAGAGACACAGAGAGCAGATACACACGCACACGCACACACAAACACACACACACACACACACATCTCAGAGTAAAGACCATAAAATTGTTGAGGGATATATCACACTAGGATGAAAATGTACTCCCATGTTACTTTGCCAATTTTAAATGGCAAAGACATTTATATCGACAAATCACTCCAGTGGCTTTCAGCACTTTGTCCTGCGCACACACACACACACACACACACACACATCTTCTGCAAAGCAACAGTAGCTTTGGCTGTGCACCAAGTCAGTTCCCATGGAGTCAGATGTCACACTGAGGGGCTTCATGCTACTTGTTTCTGTGTGTGTGTGCATGTGTGTGTGTATAAGAGACATTTCATTCATACCTCTGTCCCAGCACACGGGGAAGGGGCTACAGCCGCTCATCGCCATGGAAACACATGTCTGTCCCTCCCTGTGTCTGCCTGCGCTGAGGACAGACAGACAGCTAGCGGTCTCACAACCACGCATCACACACGCTGAACTTCTAGTGTGCAGAAGTTACATAAATAAACCACACACACACACCAAGGTCCTGACACAACTGCAAGAACACTAACACACACAAACACACGCTCTGACTCCAAGGCAGAAATCTTTGTCTCCAACTTTTGTCAACAGCTTCGTTAGCCAATAGTTATTTCCAGAGGGGTAACAGCAGTAATCCTCAAAAAGGCCAATTTTCTGGTCTGTTGACACTTTGTTTCGAGTGTAAAGATGCTATAGAAAACACTTCAGCGGGGAAAATGTGAAAAAATCCCATGCTTCTGAGAGTTTCAGTCCTTTCTTCTTAATCCTTTCCTGTTATCCACAGTTGCACAAGTTAAGAGGAGATCCCCAGAGATGTTTCATCCAAAAACTTCCCTCCTCTTCTTTTTCTCTCGACTTCTAAATTACTCCTCAGCAGCCCCTCTCTGATCACAACACGCTGTTTGCTTTTCGCCCAATTTCTGTCCCATGCCTGCACTCCATAGTTACATCGTTGCTGTGGAAGAGTCAAGCTGTCCGTCGCTCAGGAGAGGACTCTGGTTATTTCACTCAGCGGAGTCCTAGTGATGGTGAGAAGTCTGATCCTCCAGCAAAAGTTCACAAATCCAACTTGTACAGTGTTGACTCAATTGAGGTTCAGTTAGTGGTCACAGAGAAGGAGAGACAATTACGGTGCTCTGAGATATACAAACAGAAAGTTATCTTCTTCTCTTGAAAAAAAGAAAGTGAGAAAAAAGCCAGAAAAACAAAGGAAACAGAGACAGTGGGACAGAGAGAGAGAGAGAGAGAGAGAGAGAGAGAGAGAGAGAGAGAGAGAGAGAGAGAGAGAGA
>JBBMOC010000005.1:10272486-10375913 GCA_037975185.1 Centropyge bicolor
ACACACACACACACACAAGCAAGCAAACAGGCGGACAGACAAGATGAGAGTTGCTCAGGAGTAAAGCAGATTAATGGGCCACTGGATTACTAGGCCAAGATGTCACACACACACACACACACACACACACACACACACACACACACACACACACACACACACACACACAGACAGCCGCTGGTATACTCTGACTCTCATTTAGACGGTGGGTCTAAGCTCTGTCCTCTATCTCTCCCTCTCCTTTGAATCCACGCGTGAGTTGGTGTATTGACATCGCCCTCTAGTGGTAATGCATCTTCAAGAGATGTGCCATCTCGTTCCAGAACAACCCGTCTGTTGTCATTTTGCATGGTTTTTATTAAGTACACTTTCCACTGTGTCTGCCATGATTAATGTGATTCTTAACTTGTGCCTGAACATTCAAAATAATAATACAAAAATTTCATAAAACAGCAAAAGTTAATGTTACACTTTGGGAAAGTAAACAAATCAGCCACTGCAACAGATCCAGCAAATCCAACTCATTTACAGTTTGACCAGTCCAGTATAGTTTGAGTTACCTGTTAAACTTCTCTATGTGGCTGGAACTTATTCATGTATTAATTATTTTTCTAGGGTTTACACATTCAGTGTCTGAACGTTTTGTTAAAAACAGAAGGAAAACATTTTAACAGACAAAGAAAGAGAGAAAGGAAGAGAGACAGACACACAGCCTCGAGACTATTCTTCAATGAACCTTTGTTACAGGAGTGTGCCTGCTGATGACTAATCACACAGACAGACGCACAGTATACACTGACACACACACACAGGCAGACACACACTGTGGCATTATACCCACATCTGACCTCAGCAACACTAGTTTATGGTAGCACACCAGCCTGTGAATATGTGTGTGTGTGATGTCAGACCCATGGCTTGTATCCAGGTGTTTCACTGCTGATCTGTGTGTGTTTCCCTGTCATCTACAATAACTGTGTCTTTTTGTGGGTGTGTGGTTGTGCATGAATCTAGAGAAGAGATGAGGTCATATGATTGGCCAAGCAGACACTGATGTCTGCCTTGGTCTCATTCTGTCTGTCTCTCAGTAAAGTACCTGGCTTGTGCAACTTAAATACTTTGTGGCCAGTTTAAACCTGGAAACCAGTCACTCTGTACTCATATACACAACCAATAATAGATCAATATCTCTTCATTGTTTGAGTATTAAGTATTTGGCCTAATGACTGAAGATTAGGCCAGCACAGAGGTTATGTGACATTTCAGACTGTGTACTAAATGTCAAGGTAATAACATGGCAATACTTATTGCTACTATATGTATTATAAAGTATATTCCTACTTTATTGTCAGTCTGTCAGCTTTAGGGATGCTGCTGTGTAACTTATAATATTTCATTCCCGATGTAGAAGAGAACAAAATGTGAATTATTTTAAACCAGCGGCCAAACAACAATAAATCTGACATCTATTATTGTACAGAATGAAGTTCTTATTTTTAACCAACATGTGTACATTTTGTTCAGCATCAGTGGATACAATTGTGTACTGTCAGTCAAACGTTACATCAGACACAAGGGGTTGGATTTAGACTTTGCTGTTTATTCATTTGACTTGGATTTGTTACGATTGTGTGTTATCATGTGTAATTAACACATTATATCTCATTTGTTTTACACATACAAATAATGAAATCCAAGGGTTAGGCTTATCATTCCAAATCATTGGAAAAGTAAGTTCTTGTCATTAGCCAAGAAATAGTTTTGTAACAGTATCACAAATTAGCACAATCTGTATTCTTGAACAAAGTGCGTCCGGTGTCTGAGACATATCCTGAGACATAGACAGGGACAGTGGGGGGCAAAGAAACCAACAACCATTGCTGTCCTCCCAGGCTAAAAGAAGATTCATGTCCAGATGGTAATGACACGTGTTCTACATACAGAGTTTTCATGTGTTTAAAAATCTTAGGACCCCTTCTCCTTCACTCCCCCCGTCCTCTTGCCTCATCTTTCTATTTCTGTGTTTCTCTGACTTTTCTCCACCCAGCTTTCTCCTCCTCCCACATCTTTTCTCTCTGTGTCTATATGACAAAGCCCAACAATTACTTCTTTCTCTCCCTCTCTGACTCACTGCGATGTAATTACACTGGCTGTCCTTTCAAACATGACACGCATGCAGACACACACAGAGGGCGAGGGGCAACTTATTTACAATATCTGTGGTGGTGATTGTTCTTTTCTGGACTGCAGTTCAGTCACTGATTCGCTTTGAGAAAACTGAGGCAACGGAACAAGAGAGCGCCAATTAGTTTGTGAAGTCTTTTTGGTTGAGTCAAGGAGTCGGTCTTATGCATGCAAGGACGCACGCACACACACACACACACACACACACACACACACATATATACCAGAGGGAATCGCTGTGTTCCAGTTCCATTCATCACTAGCTGACATGCTGCACCAGTGACCTGCATGACCAAAGGTAGCTTACTCCAAGCGTGTGTGTGTGTGTGTGTGTGTGTGTGTGTCCTTTGTGTGTGCATGCCCCAAGGAAAGACAAGTCATTAACTACGATGTCATTTCCTGCCATTGTAGCAAATTTCAGTACACGCAGTAAGAAGGCTACACAGTGGACCAGCTATTCACATACACACACTAAAACCACTACAAGGTCAGAAAATCTGCTAATATATTGTCTTACATTAATCTAATGCATGTTGTATCCACGACTACAGATAAAAGGAAATACCATAAGGTACACAGTCATCCCCTTGTTTGACAGCTGATATCTAGGCTCTTAAAGGTATGTCCTACGTCATTACTACAAAATGCTACAGCTACATTACTCACAATGTCATCTAATGTTTTAAAGGAGCACAATAGAGAGTTTTTGACCGCTGGCCCAGAACAAACAATGGATAGGAAATGAATAAGGCCTTATGGAGCCAATCTTTCCATCACAAAAAATGTCAGTATCTGCCCAGATTCCAATCACGGGGATTAAGGATGCACCAATTCAACACTGTATTTCCCAATACCGTCAGATAACTCAACTCACTGTATCTGCTAACACCAAGTATTGACCTCAAACCAGTGCATCTTTTCCCCAATTTAATCTCTGCACCTAACTGAGTAGAACTTTTTCTTATTAGCAGCAAAGCCTGAGATTGCTGTGTCACTAAAAACTGAGTCAGCAGTTCATGATGACTGAATTGAGATAGATAGATTTTCATTTAATGATTAATTGGTTATTAATGTGGTGGACAGTCTTACATTTAGCATCCTTCATTAAAACAACATACTGAATGTTGGATTTAAATAGAAAATGGTTTGAGAGAATGTGATTGACAGTGTGATTGACTCTGACTGACATTGCTTTCAACAGCCGGACAGGAGAGATGCTGCAATGATCTACTTTGGCATTTCTGTACTGCAGTTTCTTCTTACTTACTTACCAATAAATATAGGCCTGGCTAGCTCTAATAGACACACTCCTGCTGAAACAACAAATACACACGCACAATCACACACAGGTGTCCTACATCCAGCTATTGCTGTCTTTTAGTAAAATTCCACCTCACCTCACACACATTGCTCACCCAAGTTATAATGAGTACAAGGAAATTTTCAACTGACAAATTCAAGACAACGTTTACTCATGTTATCTTGAGCAAACACAGTCATTATCAGAGTAGAGCAACACACATGCACAATCATGGACACACTCAGGTACACACACAAATACCAACACACACATAAACACTCACAGAGATCTGAGTAGCGTTGCCGCTGCTGAGAGGAAGAAGGCGTTTTCCTCTCAGCTCCTGAGGGACGCAGCATGCTTTAGGATGTACAGTAAGTGCTCTGTGAGTGTGTGTGTGTGCATGGAGGGGTGTGGGGGCTGCTTCCTGAATGCAACCAATCCAGAAGCAAAGGGAATGGACCTCCACTCAGCCTCCAAAAACACACAAACAAACAGACACACTCCTTTTCCTTCACAGCTGAAACCACATGGCGAGAGGATGCAGGGGACTAAGTCCCAAGGAGGACTGAGGCCAAATTTATAGAATCACGACAAATACAATCACACACATACCAGAGCTTGCATGAACACACACACATGAATACACACACAAAGTTAGTCATAGTACTTCCCAGTGAAGTTACTGGTGCAAAACAAAGAAGACCATTTGCTGACTTCAACTGTTCATTCATGTATGTTTTTCCCTTCCTGAGGTGGGTTTGCAAATAGCATTCATTCATTTGTGTAAGAAAAACAGCTTAGACCTGAACACAGCTGCTATTTACACAGTAAGCATGAGGTAGCCAATCACTGGAAAAACTGTCACCATGTTTGCTGAGAAAACAGCAGCAACTTATATTAAATAATGCTCAAACTGAAAAATGTAGTATCGCTCTTTTCCCTTCATTTGGCATCATGAAGTCATGACACACGTATTGATGGCACACATACTCTTATTCAGACTTCTACATACCTCCACACACACAGTATGTGTGTGCTATCACTAGTTAGAGTCATTATGAGTCACACCGCATACTGCAATCTATTGACACTACAGACTGTTGCCTTTGTTGCCCTCTTGTCTTTCTCCACAGATTTTCTGTCTCTGTCTGCCCGTCTCTCCAGAATAGAACAAACTTGAGTAGAATACATAGTAGATGAAATGCAAAGAATAGGAAAGTTGAACAAATAGACCAAGACAAGCTACAACCACACAGGAAAGAAACAGAGAAAACAGAATACAAACAGTGGAGTTTCTCTGCAAAGTAGCGAACTGCTCCTGTAAGATGTCTGAGTGTAGTCAAGTGTTTCTATAAATACAGGCCTCCTGCACTGCTCTGCAATTTACACACACACACACACACATCACACGGAAACACACACACACACACACACACCACTGCCACGCCTGTATTAGCCTGCTGTAGAGCAGCCACAGGAAGAGTCCTGTCAGAAAGGTGCAGTTATTAACTCTACTCTGTGAATTAATTTCTTCCTACAAACTTACTGACATCTGACACAAAAGCCAAAATGTACATTTCTACAGTGACGCAACAATAAAAAACACTAAAAACTAGAGGGTCCATATGAAGGACTTTCCCAGAGCCACATGATGTATGGTAGTAGAAGCAAAACAGCGCTGTTTTCAGCTTGTTTCAGACGCTGAAGGTAATGACATGTTTCTACACAAGATAATGGAGCACACACTGCATTCATTTTGGTGCTATGACGCCAAATTAGTAGACTGATGATGTTGTTTATCACATGGTTCAAACACACAGAGATGGGATGAATTTTAATAGAATAAAAACAGACAAAGTTCATATCTAACCAAATAAAAAGGCTGTGTGTTATCACAAGGAAATTAGCCACAGCAAGTTGTTGACATCCATACAAATTTACCATCAAAGGTCAACAAAAAATAGTTTTGCATGTGGTGCAGCACTTGGTCATGGTAAGTGAGCTGAATGAATGCAGCCGAAGTGGAAGTAAATACAAGTTCATCAAGTGGATAAGCTAATTAGCAGTGAGAGCCTTGCTTGCTAATTCAGAATCTCAAGCCTGTAACAAGATCTGCGAACATCCAATCACTTACATTTAAATTAATGGCTGGGTGAGAAGATTTAGTTTAGCATCTAGTGTGATGTGTTTGGAACAAGCAACACATGAGACGAGCAATTAAAACCCTGGTTTGTGTGGGAAGTAGTGTCGGCAGGACGTCATCCCGGCGCAGGCTTTCATCTCCCCAGAGTAGCTATTATTATTCAGATGACAAGAATTTCCCAGCGTTTACTGTCACACTAACCCGACCACCTAATTTTGCTTGTTTCAGTAAACGACAGCCCATATGAATTCAGAATACCTCAATAAAACAGTGAATGACTAGATCATGACAGTATTTGTGTCTAAAATGTACCAGACTGTGACCGTGATACACAGGTGCATTCAAAGCCAAACCATGACCTTAAAGAAACTTTGCATTCCCTACACTTACAGTCATAGATCACATCTGTATACAAAGGTTCGGCTTGTCCACAGAACTGCAAATATGAGGGTGCAGAGCGGCACTCCTATTAGTACACTGTGGGTCTGAAGCCTCAGTGGCCTCAGGATACTGCAATTCATTAGCATTTTCTTGCATCTGGAATATGAAGTAGAGGCAAATCAGGCTCCAGCAACCTTTCACACAGAACACAGAGCAGCATGTTTATGAGCTGTTTCAACTGGATTTAGAGACATTAAACTTTTGGGGGTCTACTTATATCCATTTTATTATGGTGGATATTGAAGGAAAACATGTTTTTAAACGACTGTTTTGTAAGATGCTAAAACATGTGAGGAAAGATGAATGAACTGCAACAACAATCTCAGATTGTTTGTGTGAGAACAAAGACGTGTTTTGCATGGTTTTGTTGAGTCAAGTATGAAATGTGAAAAATGACTTTACAAGTTATGAGAATATGCAGTGACGTCTTCAAATGTCTTGTCTTCTCTGACCAAATGTTCCTTCAAATTAAAATAATACAAAACTGAAAATAGAAGCAAACCAGCTATAAACATGCAATATTTGGCATTTTTAATTGGTTAAATGACTGAAACTGTAAAATAAAATGATTGACATAATTGTTGCTGATTGATAGTTTAAACTTTAATTTGAAGGATTAAATTTCAGGATGAACATCTCTACATAACAAATATGCACCTGATCTTCTATATTAACCTATGAATAACAGCAAAATGATTGTATATCATATCATACATCTAATTAATTAACCCTGATTGATTAGGTTCATGAACGTCTTCATAAATAAATGAAGACAAAAACATGAAACTTTCACATTAAGATAGAAAGAGTTAAGTAAGTTCAGCTTGATCAGATGGTAAACCGAGGTAACCCCCACAGCTTTGGATCCACGATACAGGGAACAGAAACTACTTGAAACACAGATTAAAAGCTGGATGTGGGTTAATCCTGTGAGTTTATTTACCGTAAATGAGAGTTAACGTTACTCCACATTCACTCCATGTGACTGAGGCGACGAGTTTCAGAGGCTCACTTTTCTCTTCAAAAGCCTCCAAGTTAGAGGAGTAAAAGGAAAACTAAGACCGAGATAAGATGATTTATCACTTATTTAACATTGATAAACAACAGAATAAATGTTAAAAAGGTTGGAAACCAGGAGAGGAAACAGCTAAAGTAACGCTAACTGGACGAACGTTAAACCAACCGCATCCCATTACTTTTCTTTTAGCTCCTGAAATGATCAAACAAACACAACATCACTCACATTGACTCCGTCCAGCAGACCTTCCTGTGGGATTTACCGGCAGGACAAGATGTTAGCAGTCGGTAAATATTCCGTTATTTCAATAGTAGTTGCAGGAGTAGTTGTAGTTAGTGTGTTTTTTCGCTCCCGTCTCTCTCTCTCCCCCCCGTCCGTCTCCCTGTTCCTGCTTCCACATCCAGCATTCCAATATGGCCGCCGCAGGGAGAGAGAGAGAGAGAGAGAGAGAGAGAGAGAGAGAGAGAAACTTATTACATGTATTCAGGTGATCATTTTGAGTAATTGGGCCTTGCTGGAGTATTTCTGTCTTATGCAGCTTTATATTTCTATTTCACTTCATTTCGGATAGAAATCATTTATTTATTTAGAAATAGATTTATTTAAAAGCTTCTACTTTTCACATTAAGATACATACAGATCAGTCTATGAAATGTGATCCATTTTTACAGACTGAGATTGAGATTAAGTATATGAAGTAGTTCAAATTACACTTGGGCCAAAGACAACATTAAAGTACTGCTTACGTGTTAATACATCTGTAATAAGACTCTTTTAATATAATAGTATAAAACTAACCGTAACCACTCTACACATTATGAGTACTTTTGATACTTCAATTACATGTTGTTGCCAATACTTCTGCACTATACTTATACTTTATGAATGCAGTTTTACTTTACTTAAATACATGAATATTTCTTCCACCATTGACTTTCATTATTAAAGGTACTCACTATGCAGCTTGGACTATTTCAGAGAAATGTATTAATGTATTAATGTATTGACGCATTAATATGCAAATCACATCACTGCTGCAGCTGGTAAAGATGGGCTGCTGGGGAGCTTGTGAATTTCCCCTCAGGGACCAATTAAGTCTTATCTTATCGAAATCTATAATAACATGTCAGTTGGTTATATTTTGTATTAATAATCTTAATCTGTGAGGTAACTAGTAACCAAAGCTGTCAAATAAATAGGTTGAAGGAGAAGTATAAAGTGGCAGAAAATCAAAAGTACAAGTATCTCAAAAAATGGATTATTTTTTTGGCACAAGGCCCCTTCAAGATAATAAAAGACTTGTTCTTAGTTGATATGGTGCTTTATTAGTGCAAATTTATGAATAAATGTGCAATTAATCAAAGTACTTAAAACTAATTGATGCAAGCATGCAGTTTATATACTGTACTTTCTGCACAGGCTCGAAGACGACACCTAATGGCCACTACTTGTATTGCAGTATATTTGAGTTTCCTGATGCCCCGAGGATATGGATTTCTATATACTTAGCAATATGGGCATTTTTTTGTGTGTGTAGCCACATTTATGCCACTGACTGACTGTGAGACTGTGTTTTAATTGGTAGAATAATTAATTCAATTGATTAATCAGACACGACAACAGATAAGGATGACATCAAATCTGCTGTTTTAGCCAAACCTTTCTCATCAAGTTTTATGCCTAATGCATGCTGGATTATCAGTCTCTGTCATTCAGTGTGATCATCTCACTTTTAAAACAAACTCCTCCATAAACAGAGCATAAGCTGCCGTGACCCGGATTCGAACCGGGGTTGCTGCGGCCACAACGCAGAGTACTAACCACTATACGATCACGGCTGCCTGCTGAGCTGCTCTGCTGCTGTTATCCCAGTATAACCTGACTGCATTGTGCACTGATTGAAGAGCCAGTTCATTCGACAATAAAACTTCTCTATCTTAGTTTTAAATCACAGCGCAGTTCTTTATACTATATAATATCGCATATGTTATTTTAATGTCATATTTTGTACTTTAGATCACTTTTTGCATTGCTTAATTTTTTTTTAATATTATGCACCACAACACCAAGACAAATTCCTTATATGTGAAAACTTGGCAATAGAAGTGTTTCTGATAATAATCATATAGATGATTAATTCAAACACACAACAAAAAAAGCATCCACTGCATTCATCTTGCCCAATAGACTCTGTTTATACAATTGTATTCAACTAGCCTATCGAATTGTATATTTGTGTGAACATGTCAGTCTCTCCTTTAAAATAGAAAGGTGATAAAGCTGCCGTGACCCGGATTCGAACCGGGGTTGCTGCGGCCACAACGCAGAGTACTAACCACTATACGATCACGGCTGCCTGTGGGGCTGCTCTGCCTCACATGGCCCATTGAACTAATACCTTTACCTTTTCTTATCTTATATATTAGAGTAGACATTTATATTATACTATATATTAGTACACATTTTCATTATAAATTCAGATTTTGTACTTTAAATGCATCACTTGTATTTTCTCCTTTGTATTTTTTGACTTTTATGCACCACAACACTAAGGCAGATTCCTTCCATATGAAAATTTGGCAAATGAAGTATTTCAAATAATTTATCATATTGATTCTTAATTCGAGCTCAGAGCGGGAAAGCCTCTACTTTATTTCTGCTCTTCAACTGACTCAGTTGACTGAATTATATTCTATAATAGTAGTTTCTTTATTTCTCTCTGTGTGAGCATGTCTGTCTCTCTTTTATTTGTTTCTTTATTTCTATAATAATAAAGTGGGCTACCTTAATTTGTGTGGTTGTTCAATCAGTTATTATGTATCATTATTGTCTTCTTTAGATGAATCAGTACATTAAATACACACTAGATGGCGCCATGCTACCCTTTATGCAGATCCCGGAACTGTAAAAGAAAAATGCTTTTAAATTGAAATACATTACGCCGGAAGTCCTGCTGAACGTGCAGTTTGACAAACCAGCTGTAGAAAAAAAACACAACGTGTGTGAGTGTATGTGAAACCGTTGAATCACAGTTTACTGTAAAAGTTGGAGACCACATTGAAGTCGGTGCTGGAGCCTTCAGACTGTTTCTCCTCGGTGTTGTTTCATCTGAAGAGGAAATGATCGACGAATTTCAGGTCAGTGTTTTATTTATACGAAGAATCTTGATCTGCTGGTTTTCAACAAGTCAGTCTCCAAAACTAACTTTATGGTCATGTCAGTTCTCCGCTATGACACTTTTTATCCTGAATCTTGGTGACTTTGTCTAGAATAAGCATAAATGAATTAAAGCAGCTGCAAGATTTGGGGAAATGATCCTTTATTGTGTTGCAGTTTATTTTAGTTTTGTGCTTAATGGTTCTGAGGGATGTGTCACATAAACACATGTTGCTCAAAACAGCAGCTTGTATCAGCATTAACGTAAGATGTTTTTAGTGCACAGTGTTAAAATGAAACTATAAAGCATTGACATATCTGACATATATAAGCCTTTTGTTACCTTCATGTCCTGCTGAATGCATGTCTTTATGTTGTCTCCTGGTTCAGCTCATGAATGATTAGCTCTAGTTTTCTCAGAGCAATGTTGGCTGGTTCCCATTAAAGGGACATTTCACCCATTTCTTTTTTCTCAGAACAGCTGAGTAAACACTTGTGAACATGCACAGCTCTATATGGGATTTCACTAGGATGCAAAATCAAAGGCTGCTGCATTTCCAAGAAAATGCACACGACCGTGCAGCAACATAGCCTGCATGAATATTTTTTAATTTGAAGCCTCATTTGTGCACAATAGAAAAATAAAGGGTCAGCCAGGTCATTGACCCGTTTCCCGTCCATGCAACTGTGCCAATTTACAATTCAAAACCTTTCTAAATTTAGAAAAGACTGACACAGGCAGAACTCTCCTGGGGCACAGAAATCACATATGCGAATTCCCAAAGTTACTTTCATTACTCTATAAGTGTGTTACTTCTTCTAACCACTTCCCGGCTTCCTTCCATACGACTTCTCAGTTCCATGAAAAAGCTGCCTGCCAGCGACTGCTCAGTCAGATTGTTGTCAGCTACATCAAAGACGCTTCTCGTCTGAATAAATGAAGACAAACTAGTTTGTGAAAGTTCCTAAGAGCTTCTGGATGCCTGCAATGGAAGCTACTTCCTCAAAGCCGAAGAACTAAACTCCCCATTCAGTCTGTGTAAAGGATGTGGAAAGAAGAAATGAGGCCCACTGCTTTTATTCAGAGAGTCGCACAATATGAACTTCTAGGTGGATTCTTGTTTTTCTCCCCCTGTCTGCCTCAGTTTCACATCATATCTGCTTTTCATTAAGTTCCAGTTCATTTGTGGCAGATGGTTATAAAGCGACTCTGATGCTGGACACTGGTTGAGTTTACGAGAAGGGTAAAAACACACTCCTACACCCACAGGATTTCCAAAATTAGGGGTTCGTCAGGGAATAAATGACTTGTGTGCGTGTGTTTCTGTGACACAGCAGGGTAGTTAGTCAGAGGCCGGAATTGCCTGAAGACCGAGAGAAAGAAAGAAGGCGAGCGTGACAAAGGTGAAGACAGAAGAGAAAATGGTGAAACAGAGGAGAAAAAAAGAAAGATTGTATAGAAGAGGCAAAAAAGTAGAAAAAATAGGGAAAAAGCAAGGAGATGAGGTGAGAGCAGGAAAACTGAAAGACATAGAGGAGAAAGGGAAAAGAGAACTATTTAACAGCAGCTCCGAGGTTTTGCGTGTAGCTGCAACTAATGCAAGTCAGATGTTTGTTCATGGATATGCCTGACCCACATAGACAGATAGATAGTTAAGGACTTATAGCAGTGCGAGGGTATGTACTGTATGTAATTTACCTGCAAAGATACCTGATACCTAAATGTTGTAATTACATCTTTTCCATTTTCTATCTGTCCATCTCAACTGGCTTATCTTTGAGAATATTTTTTGTAGAATATTTACTGTAAATAAAAATATAGATTGAGCTTCTTTTACCTGAAAACACAGTTGGGAGTGTGCTGCTTTTTTCAGCCCTGAGTAGTGTCTGCAGGTATTCAATTTTAGCTGCGTACACCCCAGAACCCTCCACCAATAAGGTAGGGCATCCTGTGAGAGGCCTGTTTACATCTTCATTCACTTTGAGCTACAGTTACTATTAGCTTAATTTTCCCGTCTGAACTTCTGATGGCAATACTACTTTACTGCACCAGTGACTAACTCCTGACAGTGCGCGTGTGATTTAAATGTTTATAGATGTGCCTCTTTGTCTAAGTGTGCGTTTGCGTGTCGGCACACATCTGGAGGAAGTTGCGGGAAAAGAGATTAGTGTGTGCGAGTGGGTGTTTACATGTTGTGTGCAATGCTTTAAGTAAGACCCATGATTGGGACGGCTTTTATTTAGCTGATGCTATATTTTGCAAATTAGGTTGCTCAAGCTCTAGCTTTGTCATTTGGTGAACTCTAGCTCAGATGAGATCAGCATGTGGCTTGGGAATCTTTTGTGAGTCATGGTCAAAATATGAAATCTTTGAACTATCACCACACCTCCTTCTGCTATTGTTGTCATGCGTATTGGCAGATTCTACCAGTGGTTCTCTGTAATTATAGTAAGCATAGATAATTTGCTGTGTATAAAATCTTCTTTCTTTAGAAATTCAGTGGAGAAATGGTTCACAGATCAAATCAGATTGCCTGTTTCTGGATAATCCAGTGAACTAAATACCAAAATATACAAGGAGCTCAAATGTGCATATTGGAAATTTTCTACATTTACATATTATAACTGGAGATATTGCAGGTACAGCTCCCTCAGTACAAATGGTTAAGATAACCTGCTGACAGATGTCAAACTTATGTAATGATCTCACCTCATCTAAATGCTCTTTCTGTGTGTGTGTTTCTGGCAGCGTGTGTGATGGCAGAGCTCCCGTCTGGACTGCTGGAGGCATGTGTAGTGGTTGGAGCCTCCAGTGATAAGCTTCGAGACGTGTACCAGGTATACAGCAAAAGCATGTGCATGTGAAGTATGCAAACAATCAGAAGCATTTACACTTTGCATGCTTCTTGTGCCAACAGACTCAGCTTAGGGATTATTTGTGTTTCTGTTCCATCTGACACATTCCTGATCTGTCTGAGTAACTGAGTCACTCCTCTGTACTTTAGCTCGTCTGTACTTCAGTTAACACCTTTGCACCTGGGTAGTTACTCTCCTCAATATGAGCAACACTGGGATGCTTTGTAAAATGTAAATAAAATTAAAAGAGACTGCTTATCCTTGTTGGCATCCACTCAATTGAAAACAGCACTAAACAGGATATTTAATGTCCATTGATTTTTGTAAATATCTACTTATTCTGAATTTGATCGCAGCAATGTGTTTCAAGGAAACACAGGGAAACACAAGGAAACACAGGAGCAACAAAAGACTGTGAAAGTTGTGGACTGATAACATATGACCATAAGTATTTCCAACCTGTGTCATAGCTTCATCAACAGAGTAAGTTAAACGAATGCCCCCTACTGGAAGCTGAGGTACTGCAGGTCCATGCCCCGCCCTTTGTTTCAAAGGAGACCAACTCCAACCAGTCGATTGGTCCAGCCTTCAGTCGTGTCCAGAGGAGGAGGAGCTTCATCAAGAAGGTAAACAAAATCTTTTTATTTTAAACTCTAAATACAGATTTATACATTAATGTTCAATGTAAGTAAGAAAATTATTTCCTTTCTGTTTTTCTGGTCTTTCTACTATTTTTCATATGAATAAACATTTGAGCATTTCAGATAACGTTGCAGACATCATTGTTGATTCAATTCGGAAAAATAAAATCTATATTTTTTGTTTTTCTGTTTGCTTGCAGAAGAGGCGAGATCGTGCTGCAGAGGTGTTGAGTAATGGAGAAACAGCCAGTCGTACAGAAGCGTCCTCAGCAACAGAGGACATCAGTGTTCCAAAGGACCTGGACCTCATCGCCTTGCCGCAGCTCTGTTTCCCGGGTATGGTGTGTTTTTCCTTTGGGACCAACTTGTCATTAATGTATTTTGTTGTTTGTCCTGCAAATACAGCAGCCTGCTTCCTCAGTAAGACCAACATGTTTTAGGGCATTGACTGAATCTTTGCTTTGCCAATCTGGCAGCAGAACAACCCCGGTCCCTGATCACAATCTTGAGTTGTTATCTTGCCATTCTGGCTCAGTTGCCACCGTCATTGATCGCTCTCCTGTTCGAAGTCCACAATGTAGATTAGGCATTGTCTTTTACTATAGCGACAACCAACCTGTTTCCATGGTCATAGTGTTTCCATTTTCATGTAAACTACAATGCAGAACCTCTGCGTCAACACCTTTCAATGTTACATGAATCCTGGATCAGACTTCTTTTATGTTTCAGCCTCTCACATGACATTATCATCCACTTCACCAGAGACACTGAGAAGCTGTATTTGTATATTTCATATTTCCAGTGGCAGCAATAATAATAATTATAATAATAATAATTATAATAATAATAATAGCTGCACTACATTGGATTTGATATGAAATGTGATCTCAGAGTTTGTCATGTACAGACTACAAATGCGATGACACAATAGAACCACATCCATTACATTTGGGTTTAACCACTTTGAATAATGGCCCTTGAAATGTGACACATGTTCTTGTCTATTATTTTGCTCATAGTTGGATTTAATGCTGAACAATTAATCAAAATATTATTGTGGTGCAACAGAGATTACTTCATAATTTTTATATATTTTTTCTGTTTAAATGAAATGCAAAAATTGCCTTTCCCACTGAAGTCATGACTCATATCACAATATGTGTCAAAATAATCGCTATATGATTTTTTGTATATCGTTCAGCCCTAGTTGAGTCTATCAGAGCTTTCGTGGTCATTACTAAGTGTCGGATGTTGATGTGAATGCACTGCCTATATGATGTGAACATTGGCATGCAGCTCCGCTTGTGGCATATGTTGAAACTTCTTGGTTTCCATTGGCTAGGTGGTCTTCAGTTAGCCACTGAGCAGCGAGAAGACAGTTACCACTTCCTGGTTTTCACTGACGTTTTTGGGAACCGAACCCATGGAGTTGTTGTGCAGTGCTACAGAGCTGTACAGGTACAAAGACACACACACACTCACACAAACACGTATATGAATTCCATGAATGCGGACGCTTGTTTCTCATTGGCTGTCCACCCTGTCAGTCCTGTCTGGAAGGTGCTGCCCTGAATGGCCACAGGTGGAATTCATCAAAGTCACGTCTCTATACACCCTTTGCTGTGTGTATCATCTCCAAGTTCCCGTACTACAACGCTCTGAGAGACTGCTTGTCATGGTACTCATTTCTATTAAACCAATAAAGCTGATGGATAAACTGAATATGTTGAAGGTGATTTGATCATAAGTCAAACCCAAATTTCTCTGTGTCTTCCATCTCCTCAGTCTCCTGGTCCAGTTGCGAACTGCAAGACAAGCAGACTTTGAGGAGACAATAAAGGAATTTTCAGCCAAGCTGTCGCTGGTCCCTTTACCCCCTCCTGGACAGCTCCATGTGGTCAGAAAACACTTAATTCTCTCTGTCTTCCCACCTCTGTCTCAGTTGAGATATCTCACTCTTTCTGTGACCAATTTACTTGATCATTACAGTAATATATATATGTGTGTGTGTATGTGTTTATGTGTGTTAGTGCTTCAACCTCCGTCCCCTCCAAGTGGTTCTTCCATCAAGGGAGGATCAGGACAGCCCCGTTATTGACATCGACCTGCATCTACCTTTCCTCTGTTTCAATCATGCAACACTGCTCCAGGTAACAGAGACTGATATGAAATGGCAAAGAAACACAAGAAGGAGTCACATGTATTTATTTAGTAATACAAAGGCACAGGCAGTTTGGGTAAATTTGCTCCATCCACCAGTTTCACTCATTGACTTATGCTGCTCCTTATTGGAAGTCATGTAAAGTGCATCATGAAGTTCATCCTATATACTAAAAATGATGATTAACCCTTTAATGTCATCCTCTCTCTAGGTGCTGTCCTGCCTCCTTCAAGAGCAGAGGCTGGTGTTCTTCTCTGCCGACTGGTCCAGACTCACTCTGGTCGCCGAGAGTTTGCTGCTGTACCTGCAGGTCAGTGGAGGAGCAGCATCGTGTCTTACAGTTTGATTTTACTTTGAACTGCACTCTGCCGCTGCATCCCCTCATCCGTCTTCTCATCTACTCATCTGTATGCTCATCATCTCCAGCCTCTGTCCTGGCAGCAGCCCTATGTTCCCGTGCTGTCCAGAGGAATGCTGGACTTTCTCATGGCTCCGACAGCCTTCCTGATGGGCTGCCATATCAGTCATTTTGAAGAGGTTGCTGCGGTGAGTACAGCTGTTCGCCACCTCTGTTGAACGCTAGAGAATTTGTTTCTCATCATCATCAAGGGTTAAAATCTGACATTTCTTGCTAAACATGAACAGAGCCATGTTGGATGTCTTGGGATTTTTGCTGACAGTTTTTCCTTCGTACACTTGAGATGACATATCTTGAATCTTGTGTGAGTTTATTGGACGGAAATGATTGTTTTACTTGTAATAAATAAACACATGTTGCTTCAACTCCTCTCTATAATGTCTTTCCCAGAGGTTGCAAGACTCTTGGCCATTTAGTTTGCATCAGATTAATCAGCGTGTGCCATTCAAATGACCAGTCTTTTTGTCCTGATTGTCACTCACTCACATACAGTATAGAACAATAAAGGTTTATTCTCCACTGTATTCATCTTCGTTCAGTTTCTTACAGAAGCTCGGTTCAGATGTTTAACAGTAGCTGCCTGTTAGTTTAACAAAGCAGGGCACAGTCAGGCTGAGTTGTAATGAATTGTACCCGTCGAACCTACAATACGTGTTTGTGTACGTGTATTTGTGTATTTGTGTGTAGGAGACAGAAGAATTAATCCTGGTGAACGTTGATGACGGCATCATCCAGTCGTCATGTTCTGAAACCATTGACCTCCCAGCTATCCCTCTGGCTGCAGCAGAGAGCTTTGTGTCAAGGTAACACACACACACACACACATACACACACTGTAAAAGTAAACAGTTGTCTTGAGTCAGTTGGCAGTAAATTCTGAATTCTAGTGACTTTTTTTTAATAAAGCAATAAAATACACACAACGTCAGTAACATTACGTTTAACAGTGTTTATTTATGTTTACTAGAAATCGTTTTGGGGCTGGAACCGGCCTCAGTTTGTATCAAAGCTAGAACAGCTTTGGAACTAAAATTAAATCACCCCCTAAATACCTGCTAAATCAAATTTAGAAAGGGAGCACAGTTTAAATGGCTGCATTAAATGGAAGTCCTGTAGGGCTCTTTCATACTCTTGGTGTTTGTGTAGGGCCGAGTGTCTCCAGCTTCACTATGACTTGGAGCTGTGTCACCTCGGAGCGGGCACCGATGCCAACGCCCTGCGGTGCCAACGCAGAGAGTGGCAGACACGGCTCAACACACAGATCCAGAACATCACCCTGGAGCTCGTGGTCAACATCTTCAGGTAAAGCTCTGCGCGTGTGTGTGTCCTGAAATGAAGTGATAATAGGTGTAAGACACAATCAGATTCTGTATACTGGACAAATTTGAGTCAGAATGAAACCATTTCTCTGTGATTCATCTTAAGTGTTCCTCTGTACATCTGTTGTTTTCCATCATTTTGCCAGGGGCGTCCAGGACTTTCTAAACCACGAACATAGAGTTTTTAACAGTGAAGAGTTTCTGAGGACCAGAGAGCCAGCAGATCAGTCCTTTTACAAGAAGGTACACTCACACATTTCCACACAGAGACATGCACACTAGCACACACACACAAAACACTCTAACAATCTGCACTGTTTGTCTCTCTTTGTTCTCGTCCCCAGGTATTAGACACTCACATCTTCCACTCGTTCCTGAGAGACAGGCTGAACAGGAAATGGGACACCTTCAGCCGCATGGAGCAGAACACGCGTAACCATGCACACAGGTATGACGACATAACTGAGGGGCAAACACTGAGGGCATTAAAGTGCAAGCTAAGTGAAATAATACTGTACCCCCCCGACAATCAGAAACGAGTCTGGGTTTGAATTTCTTCTCTAGCTCCCTATTTTTACTCGTTACGTTTCTGTCCATTTTAACAACCAAGTGTGGCAGTACACGTCAGGCTTTTCACCCGCCCTCAAGAGTGGCTATAAATTCTACAACTATAAACACTTTAAATTTATGGCATGGTCCAACAACAGGTTGTACAAACTAGTTTTTTTGTGTCACAACCCAGCCCTTAATCTGCCACTGACTCTCGGGCAGCACTAAAGTTGTTATACTTGATAAACATGGTCACACTGAAACAATTAGCTCATTAACTGAAAAGCAATTCAACAGTTCTACTAATTCTAATGCAGTTGGCACTTGTGGTGTTACTCAATTGCTTGAGTCACCATTTAAGCAAAAATCCAAACATTTGCTAATCCAAACATCGTAAATGTGAGGTTTGCTTTTTTTTTCTGTCTTGAACGATTAATCAAAGTATTATTGGTTTTAAACTGTTGCCAATTTGAAGACATTGAAGACAATATTCACCAAGTAATTAAGTGATTGTTCGAAGAAATGATCAAAATGTTGCAGCTTTAAAATCAGAAAAGACACAGATTTCATTTAGTTTGTAAACATTTCCGTCTGTGTGTATAGAGAAAGTGATAAATGCACACAGTGAAGGAGAAAGAAGGAAACACTACAGTGCTTATCTTATAGTCAGTAACTGGATTGGTTGACATCCTCACAGCTATAAACATGAATCATGTGAGTTTAGTACACAGCATGCCCCCCATAAATTTAAATGAGATTGCCTGTACATAATATATAAATATTGACGAGGATTATAATTAAACCTGCTTAAAGCTCCTGTTACATATATCTCATCACAAACTCAACATCTGCCTCGTCCTCGTCTTTCTCCAGGAATCGAGCGATGACCGAGTCTCCTCGACGTCCTCTCATGACTGACATGTCCAGGCCTGGCTACAGAAGCTACACCAGCCCTAATGACAGACTGAGCAAGAGGCTCGGAGCCAGCCTGCCCAACCTGGACCAACCTGCCAATGACACTGCGACTGCCATCAGCACCAGCAGACCGGCCTCTCTCAGGAAGATGACTCCGGATATTGGTGAGAACTGGTGGAGGAAAGGGATTAAATTCAGTTAAGACTTGAACAGTTTCTAATTTCTTTTGTCGCTTTCCAGGGTTGAAGTCTCCTCAGAAAGCAGTGAAGGTTTTCCGTCTCCCTGAGTTCCCCCCTCCGCTGGCTTATCATTACGTCCAGAACTATTACTCAGACATGGTTGCTTCCCTGGGGAAGGCTATTAACACGACACCACCTGATGAGTCTGCTCTGCTGGCCAGGTACTGTGCGGAGAAGAAACTGATGGAGAGCAGAGGAAATGTTTGTGTAGAATTTTATTGTTTAGCTGAAAAATTATTCAAATATATATAATACCTGAATGATCTTTGATCTGAAAAGTTGTTTCCTCATCAGAAAATACTGATGTGAAAATACTACACATTAGTATTTCTGGCACAGCTGATCTGTTTATTTGTGTGTGTCAGAAGGATTTTTTAAATACAGTAAATAAAATGCTGGGAAAAGGACCTTGCAGGATTTGCTAATTGCAAAGTTCTCTTGTTTGGTTTCGCTTTGGTTTAAGCTGCAAATCTGTTCCTGCAAATCTTACAACACAATAGAATTTTTTTCTATCATATATCCTGATGAGTCCTTGTTTTCCAGGGGAATGCTAGACTAGAAAAACAGGTTATATTGCATGAGTTGTGACTTTTATTGACTCATGCTGTCATGGGAATTGCACCAAGCTAAATTTGGCAAAAATCACAAAATCGTCCCACCCAGGCCAAAACCTTTAATTTGAAATAAATGAAGTTCCACACAGATTATGTACATTTCAAATAAATCAACTGACTTCTGGATAAAAAAATGACCCAGTCCTGTCAATGTGTGTCTCTCTAGGTATCACTACCTGCGTGGTTTGGTGAACACTGTGTCCAACAGGCGTCTGGATGCAATGGAGGACTTCCAGAGTCTTTATAAGACTGACTCAGATATCTTCCCTTCTCAGATGGTGAAGTCACTGGTTGATTCTCTGCCAGAAGCTGAGCGGTTACAGGTCAGTCCATTGTGAATGACAGCATTGTGACATGGAGTTGTAAAAGCTCTTATCTGGACTCAGTTAACTGTATCAATATAACTGTGTTTTGAGTACAGCACATCACATATCATCTGGGAAAGAAAACACAATAACCAAATTGATTTAGCACTGTGATAATAAATGGCAAAATCCCTCCACAGGCCGACAGACGGCCAGAACTGAAACGACTCATCAGTCGGGTCAAGAGGGACCAGGAGCGGGAACGAGCACAGCACGACAACGGGCATGAGGAAGGTGCCGTCAAACGCTTCCAGCTGCCGAAAAAATACATGCAGCTGGAGGAGTTTGTGAAATGTATCCAGGAGTCGGGCATTGTAAAAGACCAAGGAACCATACACAGACTGTTTGACGCTCTAACTGTAGGTCAGTGGTGCAGCGTATTTATGTGTGTGTTTATGCAGTAAAATCTGTATAATGTACAATAAATGAGCAACTCTGTCACTGTCATGTAGGAGTTTCCTCATGAGCTCCAAGGTGCTCCACTGCCTCGACGTACACACACACTCATTCACACAAAATATCCCACTATACCCTTCCCCCTCCCTTTTTCCAAGCAAACATTTATTCCTCTGGTTAATCATTGCCTCAGCCCTTCTTGAAGGAGGCTGTTTGGTGTCGGAGGTGTAACCAGGGCTCACTTGCCTTTAGCTGGTGGGCAATGGCTCATTCAAAAGTTACATATCATATCATAATGAAAACAGTTACATAACTTCCTATAAATCCCTTGGGTAAACATTTTGTCACCACTTGCGTTAATTTGATTTATATTTCAGGTGATGCTTGTGAAGACCACAGTTAACATTAAAAGCCGTCAGCAGTATCAGTCAGTGTGAGCTGACAGCTTTCCTGTGATCTCGGGTTGAGGGTAAACGAGAAGTCGAGGAAAAAATATTTGAGTCACAAGAGCTTTGGATTAATATTTGTTTTTAATATGAGATAAGAGATAAGGGGAGGAAGGAGGTGAAGAGAGGAGAGGAGCTGAGGTGCTTTTTCAGAAAGTGAGGTTTTGGCCTGAATTGCATTTCTTCAGCAAGAAAGGTTGTAGTAAGAGCTTATCTTGCGCTCCACATTATGTTTTTGTTCAAAGGAATTTACGTCCTTTTGGGTAGAATGAAGCTTTCCTTTCCTCTTATGACTGGAGAGAAGAGATACAGATTGTTGAGGGTGTCAAATGCCTGCTAATTAATTTATCAAAACTGACATTATCAGCTCCAAGTCCAACATCCAAACTCCCCTGTTGTGGGATAGTTTTTGAGAAAGACTGACTTAATTAGATATTTTTGGACAATATGAAGCTACTGTGTACTGTAATTTGACTTTTATCAAATTCTCAAAAAAAAATCCAATGAAGAAAGGCTTTTATGACTCAATGGTCATAAACAGAGGGCTGTGTCTGTATTGGATGCTGTTCGGGGGGGGCACACAGACTCTACTGTATGCAGTCATTGTTGTCATACAGTAAGGACGACAACCCCCAACTGAAGACATGCTGGAAGATTCCTAGAATGAGAAAAAAAACACTTGGCCTGGTCAGCTACCAGATGTGTGTGTGTGTGTGAGAGAGAGAGAGAGAGAGAGAGAGAGAGAGAGTATGAAGTTGGGCATTTCTATGAAGGCTGCTCTGTCAACCATTTCTGGGTATATAACAATTATAGTGTTTAAACTCAGTGTTGCAAATCGTCATGATCCTAATTTTGAAAGTGTGTTTGTTTGTTGCAGGTCATCAGAAGCAGGTGGGCCCAGAGTTGTTCAGAGTCTTCTACACCATCTGGAAGGAGACGGAGGCCGAGGCACAGGAGGTTTGTATGTTTTTACAGCTTGAAGATTCAACTTTGAAGGCCCAGATATCTGAAATATACAGAACTGAGAAGAGTGAGTGTTTGACCTGACTGCTAAATGGAGCAAATGTGGAAAATATTGTTTTTAAAGAACGGATCTTAAAAAGTGAGCTATGGATATGCTAAACTGTAATTAAGAGGTAGCAATGAACAAAACTATTTATTTCATTGACAATACTAGCTGATTTTATTTTAACTGCAAACTGAATGAATATAATGTTTCCAAGTCAATTTTCATTCAGTTATTTCAAGTTGTTCTCTGCTTTAAACCCAGAAAATGGCAAACTGAGCTGAATTTGGTTAATAAACACTTGGACGATATTCTATATCAAGGCCAGTAAAGACCCATATTTTTTGAAAAGACCCTACTTGAAATCAGCTGACTGGTTTCCATGTGATCTTCAGGTGTGCCTGCCAGCGTCTGTCTTGGAGCACATCGAACCCAGCGAGTGCGTCTTCAAGCTGTCCTCCTCCGTCAAGACGAGCCGCGGCGTGGGGAAGATCGCCATGACTCAGCGACGGCTCTTCCTGCTGACCGACGGACGGCCGGGATACGTGGAGGTGGCGCAGTACCGAGATTTAGAGGTGAGACAGCAGAAAGGACAAAAGACCGTTTGAAATGAGATGAAAGTGAGGAGGAAGAAGTCGGACCAGAATCTTGAAAAATGCAGACGTATGATCTCAATCTTCCTCTGCAGGAGGTGAAAGTGTCCTCGGCTCCCTTCCTGCTCTTGAGAATCCCGAGTCTGAAGCTACGTGTTCGCGGCCGAAAGGAGACGTTCGAGGCCAATTTGAAAACGGAGACTGAGCTGTGGAACCTGATGGTGAAAGAGATGTGGGCCGGTCGAAGCATGGCTGACCAACACAAGGTAAAAATGTCACTGAAGGATGTTGGTGTGTGAGAAAAGAGAATCAGAAACATCATGAGATATTTTGGTTAATATACCTTAATACTGACGCTTTTATCTCAGTATCATTTCCTCTGTTTGTGTGTGTGCCATTCATCGTGAACCTTAGTGACCTTTGAGGGTGTGGTTGAAATTCCATGAGGCATTCATGGACATAAATGCACAGACTTGAACAAATACAGAGGATTTCCTTTGTGAAACCAGCTGATGTAACTGTAACATCTCTGTCTCTCACTCCTCTTCTTTCACTCCTGTTTTCACTCTCATTTCTGTCTTTCATAATTACTGTGCACTATTATATTATGAATGTGCATCCAGCTTGCCTGCTTTTTATGGGAAACCCCCCAAATAATGTAGTATGCTGCTGTTAATATTCATCTTATTTAAACACACATGGAGGTTTTCAATTCAACTTCTGGTGAAGCGTGTTTTCCAAACTGTTACGTGTTAAGTTTAAATGTAATTGTAGGTGACTCTTTGTCTTTAGGACCCCCAGTACATGCAGCAGGCTCTGACCAACGCCTTGTTAATGGATGCAGTAGTCGGCAGCCTTCAGAGCAGTAAGGCCATCTACGCTGCTTCGAAGCTGGCCCACTTCGACCGCATCAAGATGGAAGGTAGAGGAGGACAGTGATGATGATGATTATTGATGTGGAGCACATTAACTCACCTGTTTCTGAATTCGGTTTGCTTTCATTCTGTTTGATTGCTTCTCTGATTGCGAAAAAAGAACATTAATGTAGACTGTGGAGCTTTGTTTCGATTCAATTTGCATACTAAATACTGTCAGTTAAGAGTGGTCTGAGGTCATCTGGAAACGTCCGCACACAATGACTCATCCGAGATTTTTACAGCTGTTTGGGGTTTTACAGTGAGAAGCTTCGTTACCGCTCTTTAACGATGGTTTGTGTGTCACCAGTGCCGATGATGGTTCCGAAGACGACCGCGGAGACGCTGAAGCACAAAATTAACCCTTCGCTGGAACTGGCTGCGCCTCAGGCTGTAGATGTGCTTCTATACACACCAGGTACAAACACACACACATATTGCTCCTGAGTGTGTCCTGTAACTTCAGTGTTCATATTATTGCTGTGATGACAAGTGTCAGGATTCTCTCTGTCAGTTTCACAATCCAGAGTTTCAACACGCGGCCACTGACGTACACTGTCTGACAAATACACACAACTGACCTTTGCTTTGTCATCACGGCTCTCTCACATACTCACGTGCTCTGTTTCACTACGACATAAGAAAAGCCAGAGTGTCATAAAGCTGCACATAAAGTTACAACAACTTCCTCCTCCACCTTAATAAATGCAGTAAACATTTGGCCTTCTTGAGTTTGCTGAACTCGCACAAAAAATAAAAGCCAGTCCACCTAAGAGTCCACCTAGAATTTACTCATGTTATAAGTGGCTAAACTTTGCATTATGAGATCTAAAATGCCAAAATGATGCAGGAACACAAAGTGCTCTTATTATGAATGTAGGGGGAAGCATTTTTTCAAAATAAAATGCCCAGCATTTATAAAGCCAGTTTTCTTCTCTTCTGTAACTGTTCAGTAACTTATGTAAACACTTCTCTTCAAATACAGTACTTATATTAAATAAATAGACCAGTGACAAATTACAGGAAAAACATAAAATTATAAAGAAACATAATGAATGCAGCAGCTCCCACTTCAGGCACAAGATGACATTGAACTTTATTTTAAATTCATTTTTTGGCCGTTTTATGTCTTAATTGCTCGTCGACAGGTGGGAGACGATAGCAAGGTGGTGTACAATAAAAGGTTCCTGGCTGGACGTGAACCGGACACAGAGCCTTGTTAATGAGCAGTTCAATGAGAATGACAATGACAGAATCACACGTTATGATGCCACAGTCCAACACATTTCAACACCTATGGGAGATGTGAAGAAAGATGAGACCTACATCCAGGAGCACTGAAGCAGAAGTGGCAGCTTGCGGTAGCCCAAAACTTTACTATGTGTCACCCTTCAGGAAATCACAGTCATCACATTTGACCTTTAAACAAGAGTTGCTTACTGTCATTTAGCCTTTGTATACAGCTGTTTGTTTTTATTGTGCCGGGCAGACACACTGGCGCATTGCATGGCAGGAAGGCCGAGAGGGAACGACTTAAAAAGATCTATAAAGCAGTGGCCTTCAGTGGACCGACCATCTGGGGCCACTTAGGAGCCCGGCTGGTGGCAGACTGACCCCCAGCACTAACACACTCGTACACACTCATACTCAGCGATGGCCACATATTCACACACTGTTCAATTCTTCTGCAGCAGGCCGCTCTTTGAGATTTCTGTCAGTGAAAAGAACAAATCTGTCTATTCACATCCTCCCTCTCTGACTCGCTCTGCCTCTCTGGTTTGAATATAGGTCACTGAATTGAATTCCTGGCGTGTGGCCAGTTCACTCCTACTTCTCTCTCCCACCCGTCTCTCCCTTCTCCCTCTCTGCTCTCTCACTTTCTACATCCAGCCTCCCCCCTCCCAGCTCTCTCCTTCCTGTCCTTCTCCGTCCCTCCCTTCAAATACAGGATGTCACTTTCTTTTTCTTTTCCGCCAGAGGGGATTTTAAATAGCAACAAATACGTTGGAGGAAAATCTGACCGTTAGGTGAAGCCTGGGTGGAGTCAGGCAGCTGGAAAATAGTTTTGAAGTGTTTCTATTCAAACTGTCAGTCGATGTTCACATTTTTCTCTCTGCCTCCTGAAAGAGTGAGCCCTGGCAGCTGTAGGCCACATGTTTGTGATAAGGTGTTGAGAAATACCTGATAAATACTGCATGTGTGTGTGTGTGTGTCTGTGTGTCTGTGTGTCTGTGTGTGTGTGTGTGTGTGTGTGTGTGTGTGTGTGTGTGTGTGTGTGTGTGTGTGTTTCAGGTCAGCTTTGGGTGTCTGTGAGCGGGGGGAAGGTGATGGTGTTTGATGCCTCCAGCTGGTCCCTCACACACACCTGCCATGTTGGGAATGCAAGACTGGTAAAGAAGACTCACACTAACACATCTGTTAAACTGCACATGAAAACACAAATGCTAAAAAAAAGATGCTGTCATTTGTAAGTTGGGCTGGATGATGAAAAATGTGTCCATAGCTCTGATGAGAAACTGCCGGCTCAGCACCAAACGACACAGAGACAAAATTAGCAATTAGATGGTGAACAAAGTGCAACATTTAGCAGTTAAAGAGCCAGATATTAGGAGACATAAGGAGTTGATGGAGGCTGAAATAGAGCTGAAAGGAGAGTAAATACCTGGACTAGCATCCATCAGGTGGCCAGAAACATGACTTCAGATAAAAGTTGCTTCGTATCTCCTGGATGTAAAAATAGGCAACTGTTTGCTACCATGTGAGCTATAACAACTTAAGAGGTGATTAAGGTTATCAATGTTCCCTTAAATCCAGCATTTGATAATAGTTACTTGTTACCTGCAGATGTGAAGATTTTCAGAGGGTGAATGTTTTTGCACAAACCTTTAAGCATAATCTCCAAAATACATAGAGACAAATAGACCAATACCTTGACATTGTCTCACTTGAAAAAGCCTTAAAATCCACCAAAGCAGAACCACACTGTCTCCAGCAAGGTCTTGTCTTGGCTCTGAGTTAACTTTGATTTCTGCTTTGGAGTGATGAACTTGAAGTAAACTGAGATTCTCAGAGCTACACCTCTTCAGTTATTTCAATTTGTCATTTTCCCTACAAGCCCATTGAGTTTGGACAATGTGAGACCCTGGTACATTTGAGAACTTTGAAATGAATCTAACCTTTGGTAGTTCTCCCATCACTGAATGAAAACACTTGACTCCTTCACATCACTGGACAGAATCAGCAGATAAACACAGAGACATGCCACCCACATCAGACACAGATAAAACTGTTTTCCTTGGGTTTTATTTCTTCGCCCCTGTTGCTTCACATCATTATCAGTTATCCTCAGACTTGCAGGCACTTGTTTTAGGGAGTGTACAGTTTTGAATACTTTTAATTCCACCAAACATCTGTTCAAACATCAACTTTCATAACAAAACAAACAAGTGAAAGCATCTTAGAGTTTTTTTTGGAGAATGTTCGTAGTAAATGAGGTTAAGGATGAATGTAAAGTTTTAAGGTCTGTGCTAATCACCGACCTCTACTCCAAGCATGCAGGTCACAGTCACATGAAATATGTTAACCAGTGCATGTGAGATAGAGACTCGCAGTGTGTGTTTTCTCTGGACTTAAGCATAATATTTGCACATGGTTGGCCACCAGGTCACGTATTAAACATGCAGGCTGCTTTTACTTCTGCAGTTGGTCCTTGAAGCATGACGGATGGTTTCACAGTCCACTTCTCTCTATGTTGGTTAAGTTTTTGAATCTGTAAAAATAGATGATCCCCGGTGCACTGATGTGGACAAGAAAGTGTGTTTTGTAGCAAAGGGCTGTAGTTTATTAGAGAATGTCACCATCTAGTGGAGAGGTTTGATATTGCACAACGAATTTCCTCTCACACTTAACCTTTGACAGTTCTGTTAAAACTAAAATCGTGCTTATTTTTAGAGCATAATGCACTGCACTGTTTGTCTTTATTGAAAAAGACTAATTTATTGACATGTATGTGTTTTCCAAAGTTGCAATGCTTTGAATTCTCTCGGCTGTTTGTTTTGTCTGGACTAAAGTAATCAATATACTATCACACAGGACAAAGAAAAGTATCAAATCCTCACAATTTCGAAATTAAAACCAGCAAATGTTTCACTCTTTAAACAGCACATTAAGTTTATGATGACTGATTAATCGAAGCCAGATGTCAGTGGGTGTTAGTGGGGTTTTTTCCATCCAGTGTGAAAGAGGTATCTCTCTGTCTCTGCTTGCAGAACTGCATGCTGGGAGTTGATAAGGACCAGGTCTGGATGGGCTCTGAGGACTCTGTTATCTACATCATCAGTATGGTGGCCATGGTCTGTAACAGACAGCTGACTGAACACAGGGCGGAGGTCACAGGGCTGGCACTGGACACAGACAAATACAGGTAGCGCACACACACACACACACACACACAACACACAACACAGCTTTTTATCAAAGTGCACTATTTCACCATGTATTCCTTTAATATTGTTTCTGAGCTTTCATGCCAATAAATTCAACTGTATTTACAACACGCATGTGTAAAGAAATTCCAGATCAGAGTGACATGTAAAGTGTTCAGTTGTACGTGGGAGGAAAAAAAATGGAAAACTTATTTGGAAAACTTTGTTCTTCAGCCAGAGGGTGGCGTACTCCTGCAGTGCAGAGGGGAGCGTCATGGTGTGGGACATCTCAACACTACAGGTCAGTTGCAAACCAACCATCGTAAGACTGGGGAGATGTAAGCTGTGTTTTTATTGTACTAAATAAAATAACAAGCCATACACTGTAAAGACAGTTGAAAGGCCATAAAATAATCTTGAATTGAATTGAACACACTGGTCAGATCGACTCCTCCTGACTGCTCCTCCCTTCTTTATTTTTCTGTATCAAGCCAAAATGTGCAGATTAATTTGTCATGATTTTTTTTTTCTGTCAATCCACTCAGATGAAGAAGCACTTCCGCCTCTCCTGCGACCGTCTGCAGTCCATCTCCAGCTCCAATGGGACACTTTGGTGCTGTAAGTCTCACACTCTCACCAGAGCATTAAAACAGGAAACATCAGAGTTGATGGTGGATATGAAATAATCTCTCTCTCTCTCTCTCTCTCTCTCTCTCTCTCTCTCTCCCTCTCCCTCTCTCTCTGTCTTCGTGTCCAGGCTCCAGGGACAGTATCATGGAGGTGTGGAGGAACGGTTTAGTGAAACACCGCTTGAATCCGCCAGAACAACACAAAGGATCCGCAGTCACATTCAGCTCTGTACTGCTGTTACCTGAGGTGCCACACACACACACACACCCACAGAGTTTGAGTTTATCTCTCTGGTGTCTTGCTGTTCTTTTGTATTTGAATGTAACCCTTCTTCCACCGTGTGTTTGTCAGAGGGACGAGCTGTGGAGTGTTTGTCTGGACTCAGGAGAAGTGTGTATTTGGCACATAAAGGACAACAGCAAGCCGTTCCACCGGGTCACTCTGCAGGACTGCACCGGATGTTACTGCGTGATCAAAGTTAAAAACCAGGTCAATAAACTAACACACACACACACACACATGAATCACCTACAAATGCATGTCAAACCTGGCAGTGACCTCCTTTCTCTCTCCAGGTGTGGGTCGGCGGTGTTGGTCGCAGTTCTACCAAAGGGAAGGTTTACATCCTGGACGCCGAACGCCACCAGGTCCTGAAGGAGCTGCACGGTCACAATGACAAAGTGGCGGCGCTCTGCTCTGCTGAGGATCGGTACGTCCTCAGCGGGGCAGGCAAACATGACGGGAAGATCGCCATCTGGAAGGTGGAATAGAGCGGCTGACTGTGTGGAAATGGACAAAGTGCTTCATGCCGTCATGCTGTGAACCAACAAAGGACCCCAGGATGAGGATCTGTGGGAGAAGGAGTCTGTTGCCTTTTGCATTTCAGAGATATGACAGAATCACATCGCAGTCGTGTGAAGCGACGTGAAGTTTACATAAAGTGACACAGACCGAGCAGCTCCTGCCTGCTCTGGAGTCAGGATATGAAGTACTAACAGCACTAACACGTTATTCTGTGGGAATGTGAAGGACGAATGAGGACTGAAAAGGAAAAGTGGAATTTTTTTTTTATCCAAAGCGCTTCATTTTACTGAAGGTTTCTACATTTTTTCATACATTTTATTTCATGCTGTACTCCGTTTTATATTGAGATTGATCACACTAATACTATATGGGAACATTGTGTGACTGAGCCTTTGCTTCAAACTGTGACTTTCTGCAGCTCAAAGGAGTCAAACTACCCTGAAAACTCCTATGATTGGAGATTTCACCATCACTTTATTTTGATGGAAGTTGTACTTTAATGGACAATGTGCAGTGGAGAGTGACGGGAAAAATGAAGGATGATACAAAGTCAGGAGATGGATGTGTTTCAGAGCTTCTCAATGAAGTCCTGCAACGACTGGAATCTGATCAAAACACAAAATAAGGACAAACCCCACAGTGTTTTGCACTTGTTGTGTTTCTGTATTAAATACTTACCTCATTGTTAGACAAGGCTTCTACACTTTTTTCTATTTATTTCCCTACACAATCAGTTTTTTCTGTTACCTGGCAGATGGTTTTAACAAGTAAATACAAAATATTTGCCAGTTTAAGTCAAAAGACCATGAATTGCATTTTGTAAGAATTTATAACTAGTTATTATTAGAAAAGTGTTATTTGTATTAAGTGAAACAGGAAAGACTGAAATTTTCTTATTTTCACCTTTTCTGTCTTTCACAGCCTGTTTTTCCTCTCCAAAAACTTTCTAGAACTCTTGAACAATCAGAGTTTTTTTTCCAGTTAAACAAACAAATTACAGGTGGGATATTTTTGGTTAATGGAAAGGTTCAGTTTATCTTTTATTTATGTATTTATACACTGTATATAGCTGGTGAACATGAGCGTAAGATATGTTCCTTGATGATGCAAACTACTCAACTGTTGATGTATTTTGTGTATTTTTATGAATATTGTCCACACTTACTTTTTATCAGACTTCATATGAAACTGTGTTATATGTCCAAGACTGTTAACAAGATTTTCTTATGTCTAACCAACAGTGAACAAAGCAAATACACAATTTTAAAGGAAGATTTTTATCTGTGTGCTGTATGCAAATCATTTTCTATAGTTTTTCAGTCAAACTTTAACTCCATTCTTAGTTTTCTGCACTTACTTCAATTTACCAAAAGATGGCGGTGTTTGCTACCAAGTGAAGTTAAACTGAACATTTGCTGATGAGAGTTGACATTCACTTTTAACAAATCACAACCCACAATATCAACATAATAGAGGTAATCTTTGCTTAAATTATTAACTATTAATCATTAATTTGTCTGTATAATGGCCTTTATTATTCTTTAGAGCCAAAGATGGTATATTCATATTATATTCAGTCCTTGTTTCATCATGCCAAACATCCCCAAATATTCAGTTTTTATTCATATATGTCAAAGAAAAGAAGCAAATCTTCAAAACTGAGAGGCTGCAAAAAGAAAATATTTTTCGTCTGAGCTTCCTCTGCTTGGACTGCAGGGTGTTGGAACAGAGCGGGTCCACCCTGATCAGGTGTTCCTGAGCAAAACACTGAGTCCCTGCAGGGCTGCTGCTCTGTGGATGACCTCTGACCTCTGTGGAGCTGGTCACGGTGTTTTTACATCAAAGCCTCTCTGAAGCTCCCGTCCAGATAATGTGCATGTAGGAGTGCAGTTGTATGTAGCTGCATTTATGTAAATCTGTATGTTTGTGTGTGTGTGTGTGTGTGTGTGTGTGTGACATTGCTTTGTTACATAAAGCCATAAGCAGCCGTTAATCTCTCACCGCTCAGGTCCACTCATGCCTCGACTGTATTTGAAGATAAGTTGTTTTCTGCCTCTCCTGCAGCTCTTAATCAGTTTCCTTTAATCCCTAAACTTTTACTGACAGGAAGCGAGAGCTATATTCAAGGGGGAAAAAAAATCTGTTTGTGCTGCAACGTGAGAAAAAATAAAAGCATTGAAGCCGTGACCCTGGTCAACAGATGCAAAATGATGCTTCTTCACTTCATGGGCGATGGAGCTTTTCTCTGCTATAGTTCTATTTCTGTCTCTTTGTGCTTTCTCATAAAAAGACAAAAGACATAATGATAAGATGTGTTGCACTCATCGGTGAAGGGACCACCTCTCGACCGGAGAAAATCAACAACTCAGTTTGTCTCACATCACTTTCTGATTTCCCGACTTTGTCTCCCAGCTATGAATGTTTGTACATTTTTGTTTCTCCTGATTATATAACAATATGAAATAAACAGCAACAACAATAATAATACACTATTGAAACAACAGGTCACAGGCACAGACCAAATATATAAAATATGAAACAAGACATCAGAGTTTGGCTGCACAGACACATTAGTCATAGTAAATTATTGTTTTCTTTTTTTTAATGCATTTGTTCACTGGCCAAGAAAAATACAGAATATTACCAGATTTATCTTTTAATAGATAATTTAAAAGCTATAACACCAGTGTGACTGTTCATCACTTTGACATGAGCAGTCACAAGTTAAATCCCTACAACACTGATTCGTCCCCTCGGGATGTTCTTGACAAACGTACAAAGATTGACTGCAGATAACGTCATCTCATTTTGTTTTTATGGTTTCGTGTTCATGCAGGTTGCGACAGAGCAATAACAGGATGGAAGAGCAACACCTCATCCTCCAGGGCAAGACAAATGACAGAGGGCAATAAAGCTACTACATGTCAGGGATGTTTTTAAAGTCGCACTTTTAATAATGCCTTGACATCAGACGTATTAGATGTTGGATTTTTCTGCTTCTTAAATCTGTTCCCTTCAGTCTAGAAAAACAACTGTGTTCACTTTCCAGTTCAGTCTCAGTTGAGTGACGTTGAATGTGCAAAATAAGCTATTTTTACCATCAGGAAACACTCTTGTCTCTTCACGTTTCTGTCTGTGCATTGGTATCAGTTCCTTCTCAGATGAGGCTTCAGAAGAAAAACCGTGTCGTCAGTATGGATGCTCATGCAGATTGAGAGCCCTCTGGCTTTCAACCTTCAAAAGCACTTTTACCTCTTTTCTGTTCTTGTTGTTCTTGCTGATTTGAATGATGCTTTAGGAAATTATAGCTGTCATATATTACCCAAGAAGCCCAACCTACCTGTGCTGCAGGAATGTTCTCTGTCGCAGGTCACATGAGTTCTTGCCCTTGGAGGCAGGAGAAACACCTACACAGGTACGAACGCCTGAATGTATTTAAACCTTGAGGCCGGTTTATTGCACGGAACAGACTGCGTTCAAGTTCCAACAGAATTTCAGCATTAACCAAATCAGTTATTCATAAACTGTCTGTCTTTTATATAATAACCTGCTGACCTCCACACACACACGCACACACACACACACACACACACACACACACACACACACACACACACACACACACACACACAAACACACACAAGCAAACACACACATTCTGCTTTCAAATTTCAGGACTGAAACGTATAGGAACTTCAGTATGCAGCATTTTGCACCTGTGTCTTTACCTGTGTGTTATAGCATGATTAGCTTTACTGCTGTTTTCATATGTGATTTTGATCTTGATCATTAATTACTACTACGACTATGACATGTACTATATACTTGTAGGAAAGATTCATGATTGATTGGAGAGCTGAAACAACCCACAGAACGAGTATTAGCAAAACTGATTAACTAAGTTGGCAGATTGATAAAATAATTTTCATTATTTTGTTGCACTGCATTAGACAACTTCCTTGAAGACACAAACCCATTTTACCAGTTTGGTAATACTGTGTTCCACTAAAGCACAGCATAACTCTATTAAAGTGTAATCTTGAAGCCTGTTCTCGTAGACTAGCCCTGAGGTGAAATCAAGTTTTAACGACTTTATTGTTTAGTCTCCATGTTGCACTTACACACACATAATCCTAAATACATCAGTGCTTGATTACATCGCAGTAAACTAATACTATTTCTTGCTAATGCACACAAATTACGCACAAAGTGGATGTAAAGAGAGGCCTGCAACTCGATTTTTGTCCCAGGGATCTTTAGAGAGGATGAATCTAGTCCTGTCTTAATATGATTTGACAGTTTTATCTTGGTGAAGTCAACAGCTAGAGTTTCATATTCACAAACCAAACTTTGCCATTATTCTGTAATATCATTTACAGAGACCTATGACAACTGTTTTAAAACATGATTTGAACTGATGGCTTTCTGCTGCAGACAGTTAAAAAAAACATCAGAATGATCAGTAATGTTTGAAACAACAACATATAAAACATGGTTAAATACTATGGATTTTTGTGATGGGTGTTGACTGCCCTTTGGACCGCACCACACATCCAATTATGCTGTTATTATTTTTCTCACACGCAACACCTGGAGGCTGAGAGACGATCAAACGGTGAGAAAATAAAACACACGTCTGGAAGAAGTGATCAGATCATTAACTTTACAAGTTCACACTATAAATGTATTAAACATAAAGGTCCTGCATTCAGAAGATTAACATGTACTTCAGTGTTGTAGCTGGTCTTTAATCATTATCATCACTGAATTATCCAGTCAGTATTTAATCCATTGTACTTTTATGTACTTTTACAACCTTTATGAATACAGCTGATTCAGACTAATGTTGCTCTCTTGTCTACGATTATTATTATTATATATGAGACATATAATATGGTGACAGGCTTTGCAACAACTTGTTGCTCAAATAAAGACAGAAAATAAACTCAATATAAAAGAAGTTAATATATAAATTAGAATAAAATCAAGAAAAGACAATTAATTAAGAGTAAACATGCAATATTTTTACAGTCTTTCCCTTTAAAAAAAATATTCAGCGTCTTCTTTGTATATCCCCGCCGCGGCCCCGCCCCTTTATGCAAATAAACTGTGACGTCGGCGGAAGTCAGCGCTCCGTCTCCTCTTCCGACAGATTTTCCTTTAAAGGCGCATTTAAAGCTCCTCCGGCCGCAGTTGCAGGAGCCGCAGACGAACCCTCCGCAACAGAAAAAAAAAACAACAACAAGCAGCAGCGCGGAGCCGAGCGACTCTCCGACCGCTCATCGGACACCAGAACACGGGGCCGGCGGGCTGACACGACCCGGCGAGGTGAGCTCGGTGTCCGGTCACCGCGGAGCAGAGGGGGATATTAAAGGCTTTTGCAGGCGCTGTTGATCGAGTCCTGCAGGAGGACCCACAGCATCTCAGGTTGCTGCTGCAGAGAGGAGGAGGAGGAGGCGGAGGAGGAGGCTTGCACAGGAGTTTCTGCAGGCCTGAGTCAAAAACAAAAAGAGAGGAGAGGCTGGAGGTGCAGGCAGCCTCACATGGGTCAGGTTGCATAATTAGGCTGCGCTAATTAGAAAGTGTTTTTTTCTGTATAATTAGCATCTTTGGAAGCAAAAAAGACAGCTCATGCATTTTACAGTTAGAGGACTCATTTCATGCATGGTTGTTGTTTACCTCACCTTTACCACACCTGAGAGTAAAGCAAAAGAGCTACTGGTTTGTCTGGATTCTTCCCAATTAAATAAAAATAAAACTCAAGGAGTGTCCTGCTTTGTATCTAAGTATCATTTGTGTTTTTCACATCATTGTCTGCTGATGCTTTTACATGTCATCAGTTGTTGGTGTGCAGTTTGACTAATACATAAAGTATTATATTTGTGCAGTGTTGAAAAGATGAGTCAGTCAATAGAAAGATCATTTATCAATTAGTCATCTTGAGCAAAAGCAAAAAGAAATCTCAGGATCTCGCATCCCTAAATTTGAGCTTTGGCTGCTTTTGTGTTTGCTTTTTATGCAAACAAAACAAACAATTCTGAGTTGTCACCTTGTTCTGTACTTGGGAAGTTGAGGCTATTTTTCATCAGAGATGTTATAGATCAATATGATGAACCTGCAGATTAGCATGATCATATAAACAATGGTTAGTTAAAGTGATAGAAAAACAGATCTCCTCCTCCTTTTTGCTGTCAGAAAACATAATAAGCTGTGTTTTATTTAGCCGTCTGTAACATCCACCTCCATTTGATATGACCTGTAGATATATTTGAAGGATTCTGCATGTTTTTGTCTACAGTAATTTTGAATCTGTGTTGGATCAAAATACAGATGCAAAGTCAGAGCGATGAGAGATTTTGTGTGAAGCCTTCTGCTGGTTTGTGTGTGTGTGTTCTGGTTTATTGGCAGACCCTGATCTATTTTCATGCTTGTGTGCAAGAGTGGATGTGCCTGTCTTGCGGGCGTGTTGGGTGCTGTATTGATTTAATGTACAGTTTAAGCTGACTTACTGTGTGTGTGTGTGTTTGTGCTGGGTCTTAACTCTTTTGTTTTCTGTGTGTGTTCAGGTACGACTGCAGGGCTTAAGATTACAGCCTGGACCAAACGACAGTCTCAGCGACATTTATGAAGCTTTCAAGGCCTTTTGGTGAGGGAACACCATTTTTACTGTTATTCACTCTTAACACTGACATCTTGAAGTCCTCCATGTTTCTGCTATTTTGGTGTAGTAAATCTGCACAAAAGCATAACAAAGGTCCCAAAGAGAGATGTAAATGGCCAACAGATGTTCTTCCTCTGCTGCCTTTAAGTCTAATGTGTTTCTATTCGGCTGAAAACCACAAGCAGCATGAGCAGAACAATACAGAATAGATGTGCAGTATGTGGCTGGATCTGATGGTGGTTTTGGTTTTGGATGGACCTGACAGGGATTGACCACACGAACGCACTCATACTGCGCACACTTCTTCCTTAAACATCTGTCTCTTTGTGTCAGCCTCTGTGCTTTCGACATGCCGCCATGCCGCTTAGGTTTCAGAACCGGCCGCTTCAGCTGAAGTGAAAGCAATCGACTTCCTCTTGATGAAATGTTTGCTGACTATCAACGGGTGCTGAGTAAGCAGTGAGTTATTGCCGCACAAACTGCAGCCTAGATGCAACTGGTCACACGCAGATAGTCACATGAACACACATACGGGCAATCGTGCATCTAAATGTACGTTTGCACAGATGTTATTCAAGTACATTCACAAAGACAGGCTTCTGATCATCCACCCACATACAAATGTTTTGTTGCTTTGCATGCAAGACTGGATTATATTTCCATAAACAACATATAAATAATGTCTTAGTGTGCTTCCTTTTAGAACAAGGATCCCAAGCAGTCAGCCTGTATCTGTGCTGTGATGCTCTCTACATGTATTGACACTCTATTCTAACCAGTCTCTTGCTAGATACATCCAAAAAAAACACACAAACAGCAATGATGGATAAGTGAAGGTTGAGGTTTGCTGAGATACAAGCATTTCTTGTGGCATCTTCTCTTTGAACATGGATGTTTTAGAGGTCGGATTGTGGCTCGAACACACTAAAACCAAATCGAAAGACTGAGCTGTGTGTCGGCGTAATCACTGTGACTCCAGACCTGTTGCTTTAGTGGTTTCCTCACCGCATGAGGAAGCTTGTGAGTCTCCGTGGGAGCGGAGCAAACTCGCAGGTTTCTTAAAAGGAGAGGGCTTATGGTGCAAACTCACAAACAAAATAAACATGAAACAAACACGGAGAAATGAGTAAACTAGCAGCTGCATTGGTTGGAGGTATATTTGCAGCAATCATCATTCTCTGCCTCAACAATTGTGTGAATACTTGTCGGTTATGTTAAAGCATCCAGCAGAGACGATTCTTGCAGGACTTTGATTGTTCCATGCTGATCATTACTGGATGAAGTCAAACTGTGCTGCGAGAATAAAAAAAGTTATGAAGTTTAAAGTTTGTCCCTCTCGCTCGCTCGTTCATTCTCTCACCCTGCTTGCCTTTCTCTGACAATCACACACACACACACACAGCTGATCCGGCTTTGTATCCCGAACCCTGATCCTGCGTGTAGATAACCCACTTCCTACTGGTGTGAAGTTTTTGTGCACAAACCTGAGAGAGCGAGGGGGGGGGAAGAAAAGCGAGTATGTTTTCCCACCTCTGATCAGAGAGCGAGACTGTGTGTTTATGCGAGTGTGTGTGTTTGTCGTCTCACTTACATCAATGCCATCAATAGCTCCTCTTATCGCTCTCAGATCTTACACACACACACACTTGCTCCAGCTATAAATGGGGCTGTTGGAGTCTCGACATTCAACAGATGAGGGGGGGACAGACGACAGGTAGCGGCTGGTATGTTTACATATGCTTTCTGTATGTTTCATTTGATCTAACAGTCATTGTGAATTGAGGCCTTTCACAATCTGTTTCCTTTATTCACAGCAGAGATCAGGACTGACATTGATGTTGAGAAAAAGCAGAAAATAGATTTGTGTTTGAGGTTGATTTTTCTGGTGGTGGAGGACTGTTATCAAAGACAATATCAGCTGGCTGTACTGCGTTTAGCCTTGCTTTGATTTCGAGGACACCGGAGCTGGAGAGACTGTCAATATAACATCTTCTAAGAATAGAGACATTCCACTTTTTTGCTTTGCCTCCTGTCAGCTCTCGTCTTCTCTGTCTCGTCTCCCGTTTCTTTTTTTGTAGACGGTTTCTTTCTTTGTCAGCCTTTATTTCCCCTTTTGGTTTCCATTTTTACCGAGCTGGAGCTCCAATGTTGCACCCAGAGGCCTCTTGAACTGAGTTTTGTTTCAGGTGGTTTAGCCTTGTCAATTAAAGTCACAAGAAAGCAGCAACATTGAGAGGCCAAAACCCACAGAGTCCATGTAATAGCTCATTTTGATCTGATCATATCTTCGTGAACAGATGGAGCTGTCATTTTTTCTGCCAACTACAGTTTTCAAAATCAAGTATCAACTTTCAGATTTTAAGCCAGCGTGGAAGAGAAGTTAAATACAATTAAATTCCATGGCAGCTGGGCAAACTCCATCTCCATCAGTGTTTAATTCACTGTTAAAGGTCACCTGTGGTCACAGCACTTAATGTAGGAAACAGCCAGCCTATAACAGAGGATCGACACTCGTGTACCTCTAGTTATTGGTGTCAGAGCAGAACAATGAGCTGGCATATGACCCTGTGTTTTTCAGCACTTTTTGGAGGTGTGAAATCCTGTTCATAGATCCGTTTATAATCATGTGTGGAAGAAACAATGCCGTTCACCTCCAAAGTAGAAATGCAGCCAGATTGGCAAAGCCAGCACCAGCAGAAACCCAATTCTAGACCTTTCAGAAAACAATGCAAGTGTCAATACCTGTTAAAGGAGCAGTAAATCTCAATGCTTTGCTCCAGTTAATCATATTTGGACCAGCAGGCTGCAGAGCTCCCTTTGCAGTTTTAAACTACAAAAAAATGCATGAAAAGTTACAATGAAGGTCAAATCTTTCCTTCAGGGCCGTCTGAACTCAAACAGCGTGAAAAGCTTGAACAAATTTAGCCTCACCGCATTTTGGAGCTGTTTGGCTTCTGTTGCCGGTGGTTAATTTTAATGCTGAGCCGCTGCTTGTCTGCTGAAAAAATTTGGCTGTGAGTGGAGATGTTTAACAAAAAACCATGCAGCTCACTGACGGAGCGTTAAAGTTTCTCCCTGCAAACTCATTTTAACCTGCAGTGGAGGCTTTAAATCAAATAATGAAAATTCATTCTTAAGATGTCTTTTTGGGTTTTGTCCAATCACTGTTCCCATCTTCTCTGACTCATACTGAGCATAAAATGTTCAAGACCAGCTGATGTCCATTAAATCACCAGAGAGCTGACTGGGTGGATGCCAGATATGGCAGCGTGTCTGGAAGTGGATTTGCTTTGTGTGGTACGTCTTGGTTTCCTTTAGGTAAAACATACCACACACCTCCCTAACTACTGTTTGATCTGATTTATGGTAACTCTTATTTATGGTACACATATTTACTATTAAGTAGTTGCTTATTAACATGCATATTAGTAACACTTTGGCTCCTTATTAGTCAATATAAAACATTTCTAAGTGTCTTATTCTGGGGGTTTGCAGAAAGTTATTGAGGGAAATACTTTAATGGAATCTGATTATGCAGAATAAGGCCTTACGAAGTGCCTTGCAATGACTAATAAAGAGTCAATATGCTACTAATGTGCAGGCCTATAAACAGCTGGTTAATAATGAACATATGTAAAAGAAGTGTTGCCAAATTTGTTTTTTTGAGCTGTTTCAGAACAGGTGCTGAGTAAGCAGATTTTCAGGGTAACTATTATGGAGAAATCACCATTTTAAAATCCAAAAGACACTCAGTTTAACATGATGTAAAACCAGCAAATATTCACAGTTGAGAGGCTGAAATCAGTGAATTGTTTATTGTTTATTTTGCAATTTTTCCTTATAAATAACTTACAGATTCATCAATTTTTGAAAAAAAAAATTATCTACTTGTTTTATCTCTAAATGTTTTTATATAAATTTGGAGTATTCACAGACTGTATTTTCTTAATGGGGCCGTACAGGCAGACAGGTAGTCCGATGTCTGGGCTGAAAGAGGAGAGGAGATAACTGGCTGTGTGCCAGTAATGTCATTAACACTGTTAGTAATACTGCACTCAAAGTAATGGGCACACACTCACGCACACACACTTTGTTGACTTTTGAGCTGCTGCAGAAGAAGAACAAGACAAAAGTTCACTGATCACAGAAGCAGACAGATTATACAACTGAGGCTTTTATTATACAACTAGTGTCACATATCAGTTAAACAGGCATTAGGTTGACTGTCTACTCAAGAAATGTGTAGCGTTCACAACGTCATGCTATAGAATCAGCTTTGTCCAATAGGTGCTTTAAAACATTTGTCCCTTTCCATTCTGTCTGTTTGTCTTGTGGTTGTTCTGTTTTCTTGTCTCTCAGTGAGATCGAGTGCAGCCAGAGTGACAGGTTTTTATCGTGGCCTCCCAAAAGATAAAAATGTGCACACTCATTGTACTTTAAAGAGCAGTTTAAACGCTCCACCAAACGGTTTACTGTCGGCTCACTGTGTTCGTGTGGCCCTGTTGTTGTAATTGTAATTTGACGTTTGGATTTCTTTTGTATTGTGTCCATTGGCAGGGATGTTTAGGATTATGTTTGCAAAAGAAAGTTGTTTTCTCTGAGTCTTGGCCAAGTATTTGGTAACGTCAGGCGTGATTATGAGTCACCATAACACGCCTGGTGCCAGATTCGATCATAACATCAAGCTGTCAATGCTGCAGATGAAAAAGCAGTGTTGTTGTATTCAGAACTCTTTGTGGTTTGTTGACACGGTTGTGAAAAACTACTGGTGCATTGCTTTTTAAATTACATTTTACATTGCATTGTCGGATTGCAACCCTTCTACATCCCTTATACTGTAGTATAATAAGTCAGAATCTGGACAGCACTACAAGCTAGCAGACATATTAGCCCTTTAAAACACACAACCTGTTCATGGTGATGTGCCAAATATAAAACAAATGGACATATATTTTCAAGGATTTACGACAAGTATTATAGCAATCAATACTTAAGTCTTGTTTGGGTGTCTATCGAGAATCAATACCAAAAAATGGATAGAGATGGTTTTTTCTCTTGAATGCAAAAACACGTTAGCCGCCTAGCTGTCGTCGTGCTAACCGCTCTGGGTGTGAACCGACCGCAGCGTATATGTGGGCCAGTCAGAGTGCTCACCAGCTAGCCTTTTAGCCACCTGGACTAAAAATAAACACAAGGATGATCGAGGCTATTACTGGCTGCAAAGCTAGCTGACACAACACACGGCAGAGTCCTCCTCTGTCCTGTCCTATATGTCATAACATAGCTGACATATAGTGTGTCTTTGAACCTGACTTGCAGCACCGTCTCATGTTGGATCACTGAATGCAGAACAGTTATGGTAAATAATAATTGATAAATCATTTCATGTATATTTATACTAGCTGCATTTGATAATAAAATGTGTTGGTGATCCTGGCCCTTGGCGTCTAATTGAAACCAAATTTCGTGGTATCACCCATCCATTTTTTGCAAATTGTACTTTTATTATTTCTACAGCTTTTTGAAAGGATCGCAATAAGAAACCAAAATAAGAGCTTAACCTATCAATACAATATGTGATCATATTCATGTGACTGTTCAAAGTACCAATTCATTGTTTCTAATTGGCAGAACAGGGTGGTAAAATGTGAGTGGACTATACGCTAAATAATTTCATGGTGATAGAAGTCAGATTTTTTTTATGCAGAATGTTTTGTTTGTGTTGATGTATTTAATTCTGGAGTGTGATTTCATGCCGTGGAATTAGTTTGCCGCGGGTTAGGGTTAGGGTTACCACCTAACTCGCTAACCCTAACCCGCTGGCCACAAATCGACCGACATGTTTTCATGTTCAAACGCAGTTTATGAGCCATGTTTGCAGGAATTTTAAGCTGCAGGTTTGGTGAGATTTTTGGACACAGTTTGGTTTGTATCATACTTGGAGCTAAATTAGTTCCATGTGCCCATTCTCATTCCCGCTCTGACAGAGAAACAACATTCGGGGGCAGGGGGGCAAAACAAGGGGGGGGGGAAAGTTGACTTTCATCTCATATAATAGCTTATTCATTGCTAATTGGCTGATTTAGTTTTCACCAGCTTGACATTATGAAATTTTAGAGCACACAATGTTCCAGTGTGGTAAAGCAGGGCCAATGCTTAAGCAATGCAGCACCAAAAAGTTAATTAAAATGTCAGTGTGATGATATTATAAAGATTTATTTCTGTAGCTTACCATCAGTGCTGCAGAGCCAGTTTGTTTGCACGATTATTTTCATGTGTGAAACCTGTGTGTGGCTGAGAGAGATACAGGTCAAGCACTTTGCTGATTTCCTTTGGCCTTTATCAGCATTGAGCATGTGTGCGCGCATATTTGCTCGAGGAGTGTGTATGTGTGCATGAGGAGGAGGTGTGTGTGTGTGTGTGCATCAGCTCTACAGTGGAATATTCCATTAGACACGTGGGCGGAGTTAAAACTTAACCATCTTTTTGGTCTGGTACGATCCTGAGCAGGTCTGTGCAGGCAGTTCTTGTGGTTTGTCGTGAGACCCGCTGTGTGCTACAAGACGAAAACACCACTTTTTATTGGTACATTAGCGTTTGAGTCGACTCATGTGGTGATTGATGAACTCACTTAGCGGTGCGTTTAGGGTTGTATTTTTGTTTTGATCAGAGAGAGGCGTGTGACAGACGATGCTTTGTCACACTGACGGCTCGAAAGAGAACCCCCCCCACACACACACACACCCACACACCCCGAAATGGTGAGAAACATAAAGTAGATGTATATCACCTCCTCACACGCTCTCTTTTCGTTTTTCTCTCCGTCTCCTGTTTGGCTTGCTGCTCCCTTGTGGGTAAGGGACTCAGGGGGCTGCAAGGGGTAAGATACTGACGCACACACATAAACGAACACACATACACACACAGTCCCTCTAAAGGAGGCAGCTCCCCCCCAGGCCCGATGTGGGGGGTTCAGTAATGTGATGTTGGGTAGGGGGTACTGTAGTCAGAGAGAGCACAAATGAGGTTTGAGGTAGTGAGTTACAGTGTGTGTATGTGTGTGTGTGTTTGTGTGTGCGTGCGTGGTTATGTGGTGAGGGTGACACACAGCCAGTAACGTGACTCCGGTGTAGAAGTAGGCCAATCTGCTGTCAGCAGCTCGTCAAAACCTCACTGTATCCAGCTTCGAGTGTTCGGACCTGCAGAAGTTAATGCAGCTTTTTAACATTAGATGTCTGTTGTTATTTGTTAGTCTGCTAGTTTCTGGGTCAGCAGATTACATGGAAATGAAACGAAATTCATGGGACACTAGACGTTGACATCAGCTGTCTAGACGGGCTCAGATCAGCAGGTGGTGGATTAGCGTTTTTGTGTGTTTGTATTTGTTTGTGTCCAGGACAGTGTGCGGTTGTTTACAAATAAATAATAACTATTCTAAATTGCAAATATATTTTCTATAAAGCTGTGGTCACCTTCAACCTGTCTGGTGAGCTTTGTCCCACCTAGCCGGGCTAAAAATACACTCAAGGATGATTGAGGCTATTACCGTCTGCAAAGCTACCTGACACAACCCACAGCTGAGTCCTCTTCTCTCCTGTCCCGTCCAGTAATGTTTGCTAATGTTGCGCTAACATAGCTTACGTGTCTTGAACCTGTTTGGCAGCACCGTAAAAATAGATCTGAGCCCCTGATCCCCTCTTGACCTACAGATGGGTCAAGAGGCCCGAATCGGCCGAGCTAGGTCAAGTTTAACAACAGTTAAATATGGATCTGCCTTCGATGAGGTTAAAGATTCATGAATAAGACACCACATGTAAAATGGATTGCTGTCTTATAAGCCTGCCAACTTGCTTTGTCAGGTCAGTCCTATCTCGTATTGTCATATCCTCACTGTAACCTGTGATACGTTTTGTGTTAAGCTAACGTATTTTGTTGCTTATAGTAAAAAATTGGGCCATAACATTGTTAGTGAGAAATAAGTGAGTCAGGAGAAAAAGTAATTCCATATGTTCAGAGACCGTTTCCGATTATTTGAAGCAGCAATATGAAGCGTCACTATGCGACAAAGCATCTTTTGAGCAAATATACCCCTGCAAAATCAAACTGAGGGCAAAGAAAATAAATTGTGTGACTCTGAATCATGAAGCCAATTTGACATTATGATGTTTTGCACCTTTGCTTATGAAAGTTTTCTCTAACTGGACCTTTTTGAATTTGATTACTGTTCCGACAATTAAACATGCATGATAATTGACTCGCCTTACAGAACGTTGACTCAAAATATTTTCTAAATTCCAAGATGGTTACGCCTATGATGATGGATACACCTATGTGACCTATATTCACACCATAGAAAAACCTGCTTCCTTGCTGAAGTCCTTTAAGGTAAGAGGAAGCTATACTGGTGAGAAATGACAACAAGAAGGAGACTGACACGAATGTTTCTTTTCCCCACACTGCTGGTTTTAATTATGCTCTGAACAATATGAAGTGAATGTGGATTAATATTAGCAAATTAGTTTCACAGCAGCAATTTCAATGAACTTTCCTGCTGGCGAGAATTACCCTTGAATATATTGACTTTGTCTGATAACACACAGCAGAAACAGGATTTTAATGATTACTGAGAGCACTCTATTGTGGATTTTGGTCGAAAATGGTAGAAAAACATTTTACATGTTTTGGTTTTTTGATTGGAAATTATTTGACAAATTTCAATAAAATTTCTAAAAAAAAAACAAAAAAACCCCATCTCTACTTGATGTGTCAGAACAATGTGGTGAATCTACCGTAGTAGTTACAGAGTTGGTTAAAAAATAATGTGTAAAAAATAATGGTGCTGTATGTAGATATAACGCTCTGACCTCAAAGTCTACCCCTTATGATAGATTGACTCATTTAACATGCCAGTCAATAGAGTGACTGATTGACCTTTGCCGACCTCTGACTCAGAGACGATGTCAGTGTTCTTCTCGTCATCTCCTCAGCCACGACTGCCAAACGTCAAAGTGAGCGAGGACATTCAGCTTCTATTTCGAGAGGCCAGCTATGAGGTTCAGGTGAGGTTGAGATTGCAGATTAATTTAGAGCTGTTTGGTCATCAGGGGGGGATAAATCCAAGTCGGCGGGAGGTTCTCACAAATATGTACTGAGTGCATGTATGTGAACAGCAGGTATATTACGTCATGTTCATACCAGCCAGTATAGTGATATAAGCCCTGTGTTATGAGTAAGGGATTTGTCAATGACGCTAGTGCACGTTGATACACATGTGCCCCCCCACCCCCCACCCCTCTGTGCTCTCTGCACTGCAGCAGCACTGCACCATAATGCACACATCCACCCTCTGTTTACCCCTCTTTTCTCTCTCTTCCTGGTGCTTATCCCTGCCATCTGCTTCCCAAAGCTGGGAATATATTTATGTTTCATGGGAATATCACTATCAGCATGGGAATGTGTGAAGTGATTGTGCGCCTGCGTTGCTTTGCAGGGCAGCCTGTGTGCTTACATGTTTCTCTGTGGGTGTAGGTGTCCTCAAACTGTCTTCTTTGCTGCCAAGTGTGTGTGTGTGTTTGTGTGTGTGTGTGTCTGTAAGAGACAGGGAAAGAGTATTCAAAACACTGAAGAGCCTCTGTACTCTGCCACTCTACCCCAGTGAAAGACAGAAGAGCCAGAAAGACACACAAGACTAAACATCTGTCAGTGACATTCAGCTGACTTTCTTCTCACACACACACAAACTCAAATGCAACCATAAAACTTAAAACCAGATACAGTGCATGCCAGCAAAGGTGCGTTCCTCTCGTCTATGCTCAAAATCCTTTTGCTTGAGCCAACACTACCAACTTACCAATCAGCAGACAATAATCCTAAAAATCCTGTATATAATGATTTACATAGACACAATACTATAATAGATGCATGCATACTTACATATTTATATATGGAAAAAAACCATGGAAGAGTCAGAAGCAACTGCACATGATGGAAACACACACAACATAATCTGATTATTACAGAAAAAGCTCACAAACACTGCATCTATCAATGTGTGAACACGCTATAACCGTTGAGGTAATTAGACACAGAGGCAATACTAAAGGCACATTTAAATGCTCTATCACGAGTGAATGAAAAGTAGATTCTGGTTAGACCAGACTGGGCTGAATTTAATGTTGATAGAGTGCTGACATAGTTCCCAGCGGTAATTTATGTAACCAGTTAGCAGTGACTTTATTTCCCAGCTTTGTTGTGCCTCTCATGTGAACCCGAATCTGTTCTACCTGAAGGGATTTCTTGGATTTCACTGGGGCTGCGAGCCCACAAATGCTCCCACATCGAACCAAATAACCAAGTCCGTCTTTGCTTGAAAATTTGTAGTGTCTCTCTCTCACGGTAACAAAATACCCCTCTCTTTATTTTCATTCACTGTCTGTCCCTCTTTCTTTCTTTCTCTCTCTCTCACTCACGCAGATCTCAGACACTAACATCAATAGGCCGCAGCAGTATGTGAACTTGATCCTGAGGTCTTCAGCCCTGTAATCTATATCCAGCTCTGTATGGGTCAGTGCTGTTGTGCGTCATGTTGGCAGAGTGTTCACGTGCCTCGCTGGTGTGTGACACCAAAACTCTGTCCAGATACAAGCTGATGGAATAACTTGAATAGAAGTCGAGACGACAAGGTGTAGAAACACAAACACAGAAACTCACTAATGGATTTACAGAGATTGATAGACGCACATCCAGGGCTGCACTTAAAGATTATTTTCATTATGCAATATTTTATACAGTGATATAAAACAATGTAAAGAATTGAACTACTTATATTTGAGAACCTGGAAATGTTTCACCTTTTGTCAATTAATGTCATGCTCATTCAATCGATTGATTACTTCGCTTGATAGTAGAAACGATATCGATAGATTGAGTTTGCACAGTTGCCGTTAAATCTACATATTCAACTTTAATCATCTACATCTGGATCACATGGTGCTCGGATGTGATGGGTCAAAAGCTCCAGTACAAGCGAGCCAGTGGACCTTGAGTTTTAAATTGTTTCTTCAGCTGCTGTTTCCGAAGTCAAGAATAAACTGTCAAGGTCTTCTTTGGTTCAATCCAAACAAAGATCCGCGACATGGTTAAAGGAAACCAACACTAACTTTAGCTGTGCTGTAATGATACTGTGGACTGTTGTGAACATTAATATAGTTTAAAGGTGTTCATACCATTGAGTGACACAAGCATCCATTCACTGGACTTAAAACACTAATTAATTAACTATGATATTAAACTCATTCGTTTTGGGTTTTGAATATATTTTCTTTGGCCATTTTTCACTATATTCTGATAATTTTATGCACCAAATAAATGATTAATTGAGAAAATAAGTGACACACTGATTTATTTACTTGCAGCACAGCGGCCAAAACATTTTTTTATTTTTGCATGGACATCCTTATGATAATGTCAATACTTGTAGCCCTCATCATAACATACCAAAACCTACATAAACACTTCTTCAAAACATTCCCTCAGCATAACAAAGTTTTTTGGCATTAATCCTGGTCAGTAAAGAGACAATGACAATAAGATTTTCGGTGGAGCACTCTTTTATCATTAAATAGGAGTTTACTTTGGACCCTTATTACAGGTATGTGAAGTAGTTGTCTTCAGCCGTTGTGGTTACCTCTTACTCCCTCCTCAGCTTCACTCCATTGCCCAAATAAGCATTGCTTGGCTTTAGGTAACTGCCAAGATGGCGACCAAGCAGAACTCTGAAGTGAAATGAATCACGTCACTTACAGCATAGGGTATCCAAAAGAGTTGCAGAAGGCCCCAGAGAACATGCAAAGCATTTCACACTGCTACTGTATCTGCACATTGACACCATGTCCCATACATGATCGGGCTTGCAGCAGACCTGTTATATGCAAAAGAGACTGTGAGAGGATAGAGAAGAAAAAGAAGCAGGGAAATGGAAAGGGGAGATGGAGCAAGCCTGCCCTGATTTCATGCCAGTGTCGCAGGTAATCTTGTCTGTGGCACAAGAATAAACACTCACTAAAATAGACCTGGGCTATGTGTGCTTAGTGTGTGTGTGTGTGTGTGTGTGTGTGTGTGTGTGTGTGTGTGTGTGTGTGTGTGTGTGTGTGTGTGTGTGTGTTCGCAGAATCAGAAGCTTGTGTGTGTGTGTTGATGTGTGAGACACAGGAAACGACAGACTCTTAATTTGTCCCTGACCTTGGACTTTGCAGGCATCTCCTTTCCCTCCCTCCTGCTCGTTTTCCTATCGTCTTCTGTCTGTGTCTCTTTTTTGTTCTCTTTGCCCATCTGAGGATAAAATAATCTAATTTCTGCCTCTGTTTTTGGCAAATATTGAACTTTATCTCACTAACTTTATCGTCCACCTCCGTCCTGCTTCACCTCCTTTTTGCTTTTCTTTCTTATTCCCTCGATAATCTGCTTCAACCCCATCCTCTCCATCCCTCCTCCACCCTCACCTGCCTCTCTCTCCCTCTTCACCCTCACGTGAGACTGCACCTTGTTTACGTTGTATCTCCCAGAAAGACTGAGGCGAAACTCAATACAAGCTGAGCTCGTGTTACAGACGCACACATGCACAAACGTACCAAAACAATAAGGGCGACCGACTGGTGCTACAGGTATCTATAATCAGATAGCATTCATGGCTTTTGTGTGTGTCTGTGTGTGTGTGAGCGTTACAGATGCAGGCCAGATAGCGCTGTCAGCTGAGAGGCGGAGATGGATAGCAGCACCTTCACTTGTTTTTTTTGAAGCCTTGTTTACTTTGACCTCTTATTTCCTTTCTTTGGAAATCACACATAACTGTAGTCACATAAGCACAGACCCACATAGCTACAAACCTTCAAAACAGCGAACAGAGCAGATGATATGTTTACAAAAAAAAAGTATTCAAATGCATTCGTGCTCCTGTTTCATCATTATTTGCACCCTGACAATGTGCTGATTAACATTTCTTTGGTTCATTGTGCCTTCCAGGTGTCCACTCTCAACATGCTTGACTACTGATGGCACTGATGCTTTATGTGTATCTACTGAAATATGATAAAAGACCACGCCGGTAATTCTGTCGAAGGGAAAGATTGGAGCACCACATGGGCGTTGTCACCACCATGTTTCTTAAAAAGGGTTCGATGACTTCAGACTTACCGATGCTAAATCTTTCACTGGGGCCAGAAACCTCTGTGGAATATGTTTAGTTGAGACGTCTGTCAATCGAGCCAATCTCTTCAAGCTGTTTTTGCAGCTGTTTTGATAATCGATCCTCATGTGAAGATCAGTCCTGTTTCAAATTTAATTCAGGTGTCAGGATTTGTCTTATGTGATATTAACCTAAATCACTTTCGATTTCGGCTGTTGGTCAGATAAACGACAACTTGAACGTGAACTTTCACACTAAAACCAATGGTCCATTATATGTAGAATCCATTTATACTCTTTGTTGCTTTGGGCTGGATCACTTTGGTGTTTTCGCATATTTAAACTACCAGTCACATGTAAGTCATCGCTGGTGTGTTTGTGTGCCGTGTTCATGTTAAACACATTCATGTTTACACCATTTAAAGCAGGGTTGCCAACCAAACCCATAATTTGAGCATCTCCACCCTGCTCAAACGCTCCCATCATTCCCAGCTTAATAATAACTTCTGTTCCCGTCAAACTGGAATATTTGGAGGCCGCTGGCTAGTTTCATCTGAACATTTTGTTGTTGTTGTTGTTGTGACACGTCTTGGCGCACGTCGTGTTCTCTGCCCGTCGGTGAAAGCTGTGGTGTTCAGTCCGTGGCCGCCCTCTCATTTGAACACATTTAGAAGATAATTAGCCTGTATTTGTTATGTATACATGCTGCTTATGTGTGCCTGTAAAGGAGAGGGGGGCTGTTATGTAATCTGCTGCAGTGTGTGAGGTCAGGTGGGGAGTCTGTGTGTGTGTGTGTGAGGATGAAATATTCATGACCATCTTGAGTGCATCGTGAATGTTAATGGGGACATGTGAGAGCGCTGAAAATGGAGAGGAGAGATGAAGAGAAGGAACCAGTGAGAAACAGGCGGAGAGACAAATATTTTCGACCTCTTCCATCTGTCTGTCTCTACATCGTCCCTCTGCCTAACTCCGCTTCATCTCTCCTCCCACCTTGCACCTGTTCAAACCTACCTTTCCTCCATCCTCCCTCCCTCCCCTCCTTTCCTCATCTCTCTCCCACTCTCCCTACCTCTCTCTCTCTCATTTTGTTTTCTTCCACAATCTCTCCCTAAGAGGCTTGATGAGGGTCTTAGCACTGCTATGATGTGTGTGTGTCGTTCACGTGGCAAGCATTAGTGTGTGTTGGGTGTGACGAAACGTGGCGTCTCCATGGGCCGTAATCCAACGGCCCGCTGCGCACAAAAACACACACTTTGGAATTTAACTCTATGGGAAACCGTATTGAACGTCCATGCAGTCTTGTTGTAAGCTGAAAGGCCTTCACGCCTCATTCTCCTCTCTCTCTCTCTCTCTCTCTCTCTCTCTCTCTCTCTCGCTTTTTTCTCTCAACGTACAGTAACTCTCATTTCTTCTCTCCACACAAGCCCTCTGTTCGCGTGCTATCATCCTCCCCGTCCAGTTTCTAAGACTGTCCGAGTGTGTGCGAAGATGAATCATGTGCTCGCAGCACTGTTTAAAAATGGGCTCTTTTCATAGGAGAGAACACATGTGTATGTGTGCCTGAGTTGCGGTATCAGCATGTTGGTAGTCTCAAACAGCTCACACTCACAGATTCAAACACATGTGGCTCGGTTGGCCCCGTTTACACAAATGCTGTACACATTTCGTCTCTTTCCCTCACACAGTCAGGCCAGGCAGAGAGTTTTGGTTTGATGTTATCCAGCTTTTGAGTTACTGGTCTCCTTACAGTCCAAAAATACAGAAGGCTGGAATTTTGTTTGCAGTGCTCACTGGCCTGAATTTCAAATTCATCTGTATCCTGAAATAATGACCCCATTTCTAAAGATTATCCAAACACCTTGATGTCAGGAGTTTTCGCAGGGACTATTTTTCTTCATATAAGAAGTAGTTCCAGTGAAATGTTCACAGCAAAACCAGAACTTTGTTTCTGGAAAGAGAAGTTGCACTTGACTTTTTATAAAGCGTTTTACTTAAAAAGAAAATCCCACTCACCTCTGTTGTATTTGAGTGGAGATGTAAATGTCAGATATCTGAAGAGGTGATAAGAAGTGAGAAATCTGTGTTTTTGTCATTTCATAACTTTCATACTTTGTACAAATGCAAAATGTTACTTAAGCTTTTTAAATGTGCTGTACTGGGAGTCATAAGTACAGACACTTTATGGCATGAGAAGCACGCACAAAAAAAGCCTTAGACTGTATTACAGTGTGTTTCAAGCCTGGGAGTCTTCCTCAGGCAGTGATGAAGCAATTAAAGTTAAAACACTGCTGGCATATGATGTTCATCAAAACACGTTATTTTCTAGAAGCCCAATCGTAAATTGTCCTTTTGCAGCATTTCTGCTCATTGGCAACACATTTTTATGCAACCAGGATCAACACATCCTGGCTGCTGTGACACTCTGGCATGACATGAACAATACACTCTGCTCACTACGTGTATGCAAAATTAAATGGCTGTTTCTAACTGTGTTTTTTTTTTTCTTTTTTCCTCCTCCTCTCCTCAACCACCTGACCTCTCATCCTGACCAATGTGACGGCTGCCTTGTGACTCCATGCTTCCTCCACCTGCCGGTCGCTGTCCTGTGACATTTCACCCGAAAGATTGATCAGCCAATCGATGGGGATTTTCAGAGGAGCTCCGCCCACCTTTGCCGCCTGCCCTCCTCCTCCTCCTCCCCCCTCCCCCCGCGGCCTCTTCTCCACCCCCACCCACTCCATCCAGCCGTCTATACACAAAATGACTCTGGAACTCACCGAATGGTCTTCTATATGGATTTTTACTGCTTGTAATAGACAGTAAGAAACAGAGGGGAAGAAACCTCAATGACAAAAAAGCCATAAACATACACACCACACACACACCACATTCACACACACACACACGCATGCACACACACACACAGTCACAGACACAAACACTGACACACGCACAGAAGCAAATGCACAAATTCCCTGTTGGAATGTACCGCTCACTCTTCCTGTGAAAATTTCGACCTTTATTTTTCGGGATTTTCCTCAAGCCTTTGGAAAGCCGATTTTATTATTTTTTTCGCTCTGTGGGGGGAAACGAAGGAGGATTACAAGGTGTTGAAGCTGCAGGGTTTTTGGAGGACAACTTGTTTTGAGAACAGCTGATTGTTTTTTCTTCATTTATTCAGTGTCCATAAAATTTTTGCTTTTGGCAGGATTTATTTTGAGATCGATTTTTACATCCTTGCAAGCTGGGACACTATCTGCTACTGTGTTTTTGTTTTTGAACACTGTTAGCTGGTGAATACTCTTTTAAGGCAGTAATAGATTAACTACTATACAGCCAGCAAGTTACCACAGGCTGCAGTTTGTAACTTGTAAAGATTGTATTTAAGTTACTCCCAGGAAGTCACTACTAGTACCTTTATACGAAACATTAAACGTTTGTGGAAGCAGGGAAGTTTTTTTTTTTTTTTTTTGGTAGCTGTCCTCAGATTTGTGTGTTAGAAAGGGTGCGCTTGTGTCCTCATTGCGTGCATGCCCTCCACCATGCCTCCCCAGAACACAGAGGCTGACGCTATGCAGGTCGGATCTGTGGTGGGCGGGGTCAACGCCAAAAACTCCACGGCATCAGGCTCGGACGAGGAGAAAGGAGGAGCGGCAGGCGAGACGGATGGATTGGGAAACGGAGGAGGAGGCGGAGGCCGAGGAGGGGAGGAGTCGGCGAGCGAGGGGTCGATAGAGGGCATCTCCATGAAGAGATGGGTGATGCACGGGGCTGTGATGTTCGGCCGGGAGTTCTGCTACGCCATGGAGACAGCACTGGTGACGCCTGTACTGTTGCAGATAGGTGAGTAGAGAGTCCACACACACAGACTCACCGCATGTATTCTGGATTTGCATAAAAAACACAGGCGCATCACATGAAAACGCTGAAGGTGCTGTCCACTTTAACAACCCTCTGACCCTCCGAGAACAAAGCCACACAGGTCATCCTCATGTCACTCTACATAAAGAAAAATAGAAATAGAAAAATACCTCAAACATTTGACATCAGAATAATCAAAATAGTGAGATTGGTTGTTTCAGCTTGGGTCAAAACTTCTGCAAACAAGTTGGATGATTAAGCAGCCTGCTCAAACTGACCTTGGCCTTTAAACAAGCAGGTTATTGTCCTGCTGCAAACAAGACTCATTTAGTCCTCCAGGATTAAAATCTCTCATTTATTCATAATGTTGTGTATATTTATATGTGGTTAACTAGAATCTTTTAGCTTGATGTCAAATCTTGCAACGCCACAGATGATTATCATGTGATTATTTAAAAAAAGAGAGATCCTCACAGTGGAGAAGCTGCAGCCATCTTGTTGAGGTATAAGATAAGATAAGATAAGATAAGCCTTTAATCGTCCCACAGCGGGGAAATTCACAAACAAATAACAAATAAACTTATTCAGGGTATGAACATTGCATCCCTGTTTTTCCCTGTTCAAAGGAATATGACGTAACATTTGGGATACAAAGTGACTCTAAACATGATCGAGTCTGTGAGTGGGAACAGGAAGTCTTGTTGTGTGTCCTGGAGTTGTTCTGGCTTTTAAGGAGACACCTTGGCCGCGAGATCTAGCCCCCCTCCTGTTCACCTTGTTTAGATGCACTTCCACTGGATATGCCAGGAGATTAGGTAGCTTACACACACACACACACAGACGCAGTGAGTGTACTGTCATTTGCACCCGGCGTCGTCTTTGAGATTTCGCCAAGTCCATTTTTGTCTGGACCACACCGGAGCCCTTCGGGGAGACGGAGAGGGTGTGAGAAGTGAAAAGGAGGGAGGGAAGAAAGGGAAGAACATGAGAGAAAGGGAGGGAGATAAAGGGCTGAAACAGCTGTAACCTTGCTTATAATTCAAAGTCACTTCCCATGCAAACTGCCCCCCCCTCCTCCCCCTCTCTTGCTTCCTTTTCTCTCTAAATCTCTCCTCAGTTGCGTAGTGTGATCTCCTTGCTTACATAACCGAGGCAACATGAGTGGCAGGTTCCTCTGTGGTCACCGTGACTCCTGGCTGGTTCGCCCAGGATGAGTCGCCACGGGGAACCGGACTTTGAATCTTCCAATTTTCTGTGATTTCTGAAAGGACGGTGCCGAGATCTGCCAAGCGGTGGAAGTTAAAAAGCCTTATTTAGAGGAGTGCTGTGCTTTAAATGCATTGTCCAATATGTACAAAAATAATAGAGGGATTCACAAAAACAATCTGTACCTGTTAATTATGACTGTAACACTATGTCAAGCTTGTGTCTTGGTATCAGACGAGGAGAGTTGCTGCGTGTTTTTGTTCTATTTTTAGTTCTGATTTCGCTGCCCTAACTTATTTTTATACATCAGGCTGTGTCTGAGCCTCTCATAGAAGATTTTGGAACCACACCTACTTCAAACTAGTCCGCTGAAATAAATAAAACCAAAGCACACAGAGACTCTGGTGTCTGGCTGTGATTCATCACCGATATGGAGAGTTAATCCAGTCATGACAGACTAATTGACTCCTGTTCAATCTGACCTTTTGTGCTGATCATAGGTAGGAGAGGATTGCCTCATCTAAATGAATAGATGGTAGATTGCACTCAGTCGATGGCAGACCTCCAAAAACACTTTGCAGCTGTGAAGACAACAGTTTTGAAATCCATAATATTTGCTGTATTTTACGAGATGCACACGTTGGCCTGACTGTGCCTGACATGTGATGAGTTACAGGGGATCTGTTCAGATTGCAGCCGTTGTTGAGCACGAATAACAATGACAGCTCAATCAGCACCACAGTCATTATGGGAAGAGAAAGTAATGATGTTTTCACCACTTGCAAACATGGTGAACTTATTAGCAAACAAATCCTTATTCACACAGACAACATGTTTCTGTCCACCTGATGAATTTTAGTCCAATTATCTCCCTGAACCTCTTCTTTGGTCTCTGTCAACTCCTGAGGGAAATATCTGGCTTTTCAGCTCAATGTTCCTCTATGTTCACCAGTGTGTCTGTTATTTGGTGCCGAGCAGGTGGTGGACAGTCGATCTATCAAAGCTTGTGCTCCAAAAATCTCTGTGGAAACAGGGTTGATGAGAGCAGGGAGAACCAAAACCATAAGCTGAAAGGTGCTAACATGCTCCACTGCAGAGTTGGATGATAATTCTTGATCAATTGTTAATTGATAAGAGCTTGAAGGTCTGTGTCCAATGGCATTTTGTGATTTGACTTCTTGTCCTGAGCAACTTCCCTGTCCTCTTAATACAGTTTGTCACATGAATCCATTTACAAGTTATATATCTTCAAAGTGCATTCCCCCCCACCCTCACGTCTTTAATCATCCCGACCAAATGTCCCACAAAGGTTGGTTTTGTGCAGATTGAAATAGACAAACAAACAGGCATGGTGGGATGAAAACAACTCCCCCTCCCCCCTCAACTCTTTGGGCAGAGGTCCAAGGTTTGGGATAACAAATATCGACCCCCCCTTCCATGTGGTTAATGCTCCATGCATGCTGGAGACTGACTGTAGCTGCTGGAATTAGCTGGTAAGCTGGCTGGTTGGCTCGGCCTGACTGAAACCATTGTGTGTGTGTGTGTGTGAGTGTAACCCCCACAACACTGGGGTCAGAGAGGTGTGTGTGTGTCGGTGTGTGTGTGCAGCAGACACGGTTTGGTCAAGGAGCCTATATTTACACAACCCAGAGAAAGGATAAGAAACTTCTACCTTACAAGGTCTTGTGTGGAGAGCATGCAGAGCCTGTTTCTGGTCTGTCTCTGAGCTCCTGGCACCAGTCACTCATACAAGGACACAAGCTTTTTCCCTGAAGGCAGAGACATAAAGAGGCTGCTGGACCAATCAGATCATCGCTCCTTTCAAATCAGTGAGAGATGCACAGAGGGAGAAAAAGGAAATGCAGAAATCTGACATGTAAAATAACCAAAAACTGATCCAACTTTAGCAGAAAATAATTTGCAGCTCAGGAACATTTTCGTAAAGATCTGAATTATTGTGCTGTGGCTTTGCTTTATTCTGCACCTCCTGAGTAAGAGCATCACCTAATGACTTAATGGAGCTGAAAGCGAGATACGAGCGAGAGAGGGAGATTGAGTCCATGATGAGAAAGGGATTAGGGGAGATGATAAAGGGTGAAAGGAAGGAGTGAAAAGAGAGGGAGGAGGAAACGGCGAGCTTTTGAAAAGAGAGTGGAACAAGGAGGAGGAGAGGAGGTGATCAGTGCAGACGGTGTGTTGTGTCAGGGTTTTTTTGCGTTAGGAGCTTGGTGTATTACATAACGACAAGCCTTCTCCGAACTGAGCTCAAAGTGACACAGAGAAAGCTGTTAAATCATCATCATGCTGGCTGGAGGCAAATCAAACTGTCAGCAAAAATATCTCTGTCTTCATCTGATGTGTTTATTTTGGTTGCAGCGGCTCCACATTAACAGTGGAATTATTCTTTAAAAGGTCACAGATTGGGACATTTGGTATTAGTTTAGGATTCTTATCAAAGACAAAAGCCTTTTATGGGAGAAAAAATGAATTTCATTTTACATAAGCAGAAATTAGGATTGGGTGATAATGAGTGAGGTGAAGGCTTACAATGCTAAACCATTATCCTAGATAGTGAAATATAATTTAATGTAGAGTGGAGGATTTGTTAAATCCATCCATTATGATGTTGAGACTCTTGTTTTTTTGTCCACTACTGTGTCCTAAAAGTCTTAATTTCAGCTTCTCTTTAATACAAATTAATTCCCACAAAATTCTTGGAACAATTTTTTTGAAAAAGGGATTAAAATGATTTTAAAACACAGGCAGGTTCTTTCATTTTAACAAAAAAAGACTTGAATAATATGAATGAATGATACATGGTAAAAAAAAATTCCAGTACAGTTCAGATAAAGAGTGAACCTGAACATTCAGTTGTAGGCGATGTGATCACAAAGGACAGTCTGACAGTCTGAAGGTGACCCAAATGGTGCTTTTTCTCCATTAGTCTTGTTCATTCTTAATCTGTTTATCTGATTGTTTGACTAACTAGCTGTGCACGCAGCAGCGGCTATGCCATCAATGTGGTACCCAAGGGCTGGCAGCTCGGCCACAGTGTTATCCTTCTTTGGAGGCCGTCTTGGCTTTGCTAAAGGAGATTACTTGAATCCAATAGGAAATGTCCTTCTATTCATTAAGGTTCTGTGGCTAAAGGCCTCAGCTCACTTTATTAGTGTCTTGACCTTTACTTTATTCAATTTCTTTGGCTCATCATTCACTCTTCCACACACAACAGACTGAATCAGCCCCCAATGATCCTCATGCATCTTGTCTTGTGATCAATTTAGCCAGTAAATGATCATCTAAACAAGAGTCCCCCTAATTAAATACATGACATTTGTTGTGTGAAGCAGCGCCTCTGCTCTTTTCCTCTGAATGCAAATGTTTATTATACAAAAGTGTATTGTTTTTTTATGACATTGGCAGAGGTGATCTTAATTTCAGACCCACCTCTGCTGTAAAACACTGCAGCCGAAAGTGCCTGTTGTCTATATTAAAACTGCTCCGGTTTCACATAAATCATGATAACGAGATGGTGGCATGTTAGCTGCAGCGGAGCAGTTGCATTCTGTTGGCAGCACCTTAGACTTTCAGAATAAAAGCTCAGTGCTTGATTCAGTATAATGCAAGATGTTGTGTGGTTCTATAATGCTCGAGCTCCTTTAATTTCATTCAATGACAAATGCTGAATCTAGCATCAACTCAACTGACTTTATCACATTACACTCTTAAGCTACAGGTTAATTTGCACACCCTTCTACAACATCTAGGATCCTGTGTGTCACGCTGCATGAGGCACACTATTTATTGTGCAGTAAATCAGCTTGATCTTGCATTGTTTATGCCTGCATGCCAGGTAACCTAATCCACTTAATGATCCTCTCATGTTAGCTGCTCTAATCTAGCAGACGACCTTGCAAACAGAGTGATACGGGGTTATATAAATGACTGGCTTGATGTCACACGGCGACTAATCACCATAATCTGACCCAGTAATTCATGGGAGAGAGTAGATGGAAGGCAGAGTAGGTGGATGGATGGATAAAGTGTTGCATGTGTCGAGGTGGCTGCCAGGCACGACATTTATCAAGGGGCAGATGAGACGGAGTAGGTGGGAAAGAGAAAAAACGTCTATATAGAGATAAGTGAGAAAAGGTGAGAAATAGGAGTGTGAATTTTGTTCTTGCCAGCTGGCGAGACCTTTTAACCACAATCTTCAGTTCTCCTTTATCTTTTTTACACTTGAGAGAGAGAGAGAGAGAGAGAGAGAGAGAGAGATTCAGTTATTTAAAGCCTTCCTATTCATAGCTGGTTATATAATCGTTGCAGTAACTTTGCTCATTTATTAATGTTATCACTGTACACACACAAAGACACAAGAGGGTTTTTGAGTGCGTTGTTTGCTAACATATTCGGCGTTGCAGGGTGGGGTTATTGGCGTAATAGTGATGCAGGGAAAGACGCGACAAACAGCGACACCAACATGTGATAAATGAAGTGGTTCCCAAAATGTGGTCCGTGGACCATGGGGGGGTCTTTGAGAGGGTTCAGCCATAATCAGAACTGCAGCAGAGGTTGCATTCATGTGTGTTTGTTCGTGTTTGTGATGCTCAGTAAATGCAGAGTCAGCAGACACTTTAGCCTTTAAGACAAAGACATTGTGCACCCACGCGGATGCGGATGCATGTTTTTCCATGCAAGTGGCGATAAGCTAGGTGTTTGTGCACAATTAGTGTAGGATATGTGAGGAATGCAGAACTGAATGTGTGTGTGTATTTGTTTGTCAGCACATTGCTCCCACCCCTCCCCCCCTCCAGGGAGGTGAAGTCATCAAAAACAAGCCACCACCGAGCTCTCAGGTGAGGGACGAGGGACAAAGAAACACCAGGGGAAGCAAATTCTTTAAAGCTGCAACTAACTAGTTATGTCTGTTATAATGTTTTGTTTTGATAAATAGTCGCCGAAATGGTTGTGCAGCAGATACAACAGGAACACAACATAAAATGCAAAGCACATAAACACATTATAAGAAAATGAGTGAAAAACATACAAAGGATAAACCCATTTAAAATACAGGTACATCGAACACTGTTCAGCAAAAGAAGCAGTGTGTTTAAACAAACATGAAATAGTAGTAATTTTTAGCAATTGTGAAGTGTAATTGTAATTGTAATCAAATATCTGTTGAATTGAAATGCACAGTTTCACACTACAGACATGCAGGTAGAGTTTTCATGCATTGCTGTAATAAGTCAGATATTTGCCTGTGTAAACACCTGCGAGTGTGCAGGTGCAGTTCATTTGGGTTGTTTTGTTTAATAAGATTCACGTGGCCTCCAGAAGCTCCATATGTGGAAATAGATTAGATGTAAACACCACACCTACATTGCATTAACACTTCATCCACAGCTTGTCCAGAACATCACAGTGGTAACCTCAGAGCTCCACAGTGATCTCATCACAAGGCTAAAGATACATACAGACATTAGTCTCCTCACCCAGGGCGCCCTGAAGCTCTCTGACAGCTTCACAGCACACGCATTATTAAAATGATATAACCTGAGAACACCCTGATCCTCAGACAGTCAAGTGAGAGCAATGGGGAAATTTCCATCAAAGATACGAATCTTATATAAATATTAACTGCCAAATGTTTAATGTTGATAGTTGGAAGGTAATCGTGAGCACAAAGAATCTTTAGTAGCATAGCAATAGCACAAGTATGGATTTTAATGTAGAAAACAATGGAGTGTACAGTGTATATGAACAATCACTGTTTCCTCGTCATTTTTCCACTTGACATCTGCTTATTTTTCATAAAATACAGGACAAGTTGGACTGCAGTGAAGCAGTCAGTCAAACTGACTAGAAAATCTATAAATCCTAACAGCACGACACACACACACACACACACACACACAGTGGGCCTAATAGAAGCCAGTGAGAGGAGCGGTAATGGCTGCCCTCAGGGTAATTTTCTGTGTGTGTGTGTATTTAAGAAGGAGAGTAGAAAAACATCTGCTCTCTCTCACTGACGCTCGCTGGCTTTGACAGTATGTAACTCAACGGATAGATGGATGGATACTGACAGACTAATTGTGTTCAGTCATATATCCAGCTGAAGGTGGGAGTAATTTAAGTACCAACGATCTGTTTGCTTAGAGAAAAGTGGTGGGCTGTTGTCAGATTTTAAACAGTCAATTGAAACATTCCTTCTAGCAGGCATATTCTGTTCACACTGTACATGCCCATAAGGGTTGTCTTTGTCTTGGGAAACAATGCGATTTATGTCTTTCTGGGTAACTTTGAATTAAAAAAAAAATGCGGACAAAGAAACAGCAGTGTTATAGTAAGAATGAAGGTTATAATTAGATACTTGCAATATCTATTTAAATAAACATAACAGTAAGCTCTCAGCTGTAGTTCTCACCTGGTGTATTTTAATATAGACAGAATTTATGTTTTATGTTGCTGCAGTGTAACTTGGAATAAGTTGGCTGTACAGTGGCAGCAAAGCTTATAATGCACAAGCAAATCCCTTGAATCCAAACTCAAAACATGTCAGAAATAGGAGCCACTTTGAAATCATCACATCTTCAATGTCACAGATTTGCTTAAGTTTGATTGCTCACCTAGAAATAGTGCAGGATTTCTTCTTCGCTGCACTTGTCAAAGCTGTTTTGAAAGGTTTCTGAATCTTCAAAGTTTCTGATTATTTCCTGGACTGCATGAAAATATTAGAGATTTTCAATGTGTTCTCAGACTTTTTGTCCCTACTTTATATCAGAAAATTGCCCTCCCATGTTTCAGGCTGCATGTAGTCATCAGTCTTATACCATGTGAACTGATCATATTCTGGTGTTGTGGTCAGTCAATACAACACATGACTTTAGACTCTTATATTCATTTACACATGTTATGGTAGAGAAATTGAAGTTGTGTGGATATTTTTTGGATAGTTTTCTATTATAAGTTGATGCTTAATCACAACCTCGGGTACAACCAACCAAGCTAAAGAAATTCTGTCGTTTTAATTAGAAACCTGAACCTGCATCATAAGGATATTTTTCGCTGACCTCCTGTGTTTGCGGTTACATAAGATTACCGACTCATTGCTGCTGATTGGCTTTATTGATCGCTTCCTCGGCAGCAAAAGGGCAGTCAGCGATGCTGGTTGGAGCTTCCTGCGTGTGATAGGTCAACCACAGTCAGAGGCCCGCCTCCCTCCTGTCAGTCACATATGGTGGCAGGTTAATGTAATCGGCAGATGGTAGAGGCATTTAAATAGAACCGGATAAATACATTTGGACATTTGTGAATTCACCAGATTTCACACTTTAAATTTCTGCCTCTGTCAATCTCTCTCTCTCTGTCTGCGTCTCTCTCAGTAGGAGGTAGCCAGTTTACTGCAGTGTTGTTACATAACTCTGCTGACTGGAAGCAGCTGTGTGTGTGTATGTGAGTGTGTGTCCAAACATGCAGGCTTCATGCAATTTTAATACCACCTTTTACATAGAGAGGACATCTGTGGGGGTTTTGCACACACACATTCAGTGGAAAACAACCGGCCTGTTTTGTGTTAAATGAGCTGAATGGACGACTCTAAAACCAGTTTCCACTCAATGTAAAGCAAGGTCGTGTGTGTGTGTGTGTGTGTGTGTGTGTGTGTGTGTGTGTGTGTGTGTGTGTGTGTGTGTGTGTGTGTGTGTGTGTCTATGCACCTATGCACCCATTAAAAATAATAACTGTATTTATATGGTGCATTTCAAAACAATGTCACAGAGAACTTTCGGGAAATAATAAAAAATACATATAATCTAACTATAAAATGGGATTATAGCAAATACACTTTTTGCAGGACCACATTGATTTGATTAGCAGTTTGCCATCGGCTGAGCCACACACAGTCATACATCACTCAGCCTTTCAGTCTAAACTCGGCACTTTGTGAATGATGACCTTGGCTGTGCAGTTTGTGTACCTTGTGTGCTCCATTCTGTGTGTGTGTGTGTGAGTGTGTGAGAGAGACTGCGCCCGTTGTGTGATTGATGTCGCCATCTCTCGCTGCTGGGAACTACAATGACTCACTCCTCTCTTTCTCTGCCTTCGTCCTCCCTTCACTCCACAGTGTCTGAGAGCATAGATGTTGAAGTTGAAGTTAGCAGGTAGCACAAGCCGGTACCTTTCTTTATTTGCTATTATCTCAGCAGCGTCTGTGTCACTATGGTTTCTGCAGGATGCTCTGTGTCAAGTAGAAAGCTGTTAACAATTACAGTGACTGTAAAATGTTATCACCCTGCATGAACTTGAACTAATGTTTTATTGTTTTACAACGTTTTACACAGATCATCAGGAATTTAGTTCAAATTGACTGAAAACAGAAGAATCCACTTTATGGGTTCATTATCAGTTAATGAAATGACTATTATTTGACCAATAAAATGTCAGTCAATAGTGAAATATGTCCATCAGGCAACATATTCAAATTTTTGCCTGACCAACAAACCTCAAAAATATTTCATTTATCAAGACAAAGACAAGCAGAAAATCATCCCAATAATAAAAATTGTTGCAGATTACTTTCATGTTATCAGACTGATTGATTAATTGACTGATTCTTTTACCTCTAAACCCATGAATAAATAGGAATACTGAAGGTGAGTGGCCTTATAACGTGTAACATTTTCTATTTATCTAATACTGTGTTTATTGTTTTTGACGGAAGTTGGGGATTATGGGGCAGGTTAGGAGCTAATAAGTTGATCATGACCATGAATTTGAAAACAAATGTGGATTTGTCATCTAATAATCAGTCGCTTTGTGATGCCAACAAGCTTGAAACCCCAGCTGTAACCTTTTTCAAAACAAAATATAAATCAAAAAGACAATGATTGGGTGTGACGGCTACATAATTTTCAGATCTCAGCTTGTGCTTTTTTAAGGGAGAGGAAGACACAAAAACCACCCGATCAGCTGCAGAGACAGAACAGAGCCTCCAGCGAATGGCAGAAAATCCAGAACCAGACGCTTATCAATAATAAAATATCGATGTTAATATTTCAGATCTGCTCCCAAAATCCATCTGCTGTGTTTCTTCCCTTTCTTTCCTCCTCTCCGAGCGCTACACCTGACTCCGTTCACATGTTTCATATATGCGCAAACACCTGCTTCCTCCTTTCCTTTCCTCGCTCTCTGTCTCTCGCTCTCACCCTCCTTCCTTCCTGCCCACTTTCTCCCTTCGCGACCTCTGCCCCACTCTCACTTTCACACCGTTTCCCTGGCTCTTTTCGGGGACGCTTGTCATTTTTCTTGCAGTTTTCTCACGCCAGCGCAGGATATGAAAGGATTGTTTTGTGTTTATGGGAGAGTGGGAACGGGAGGGATGGGAACAAGAGGGAGAAGGAGAGGTGAAGGGGAAGAAGGAGAAAATGAGGTTCGTGTTTGTTGGTTCTTTAATGAAAAGTCAGATTGTTTGATTTCACTTTGGAGCTTTTAGCAGCTGGAGGGAGATGCCGGACTTTTGTTTGCTCACTTTTAGTTCAATGTGATTGAGAGAGATGGAGAGGTGTAGTCGAGAGGATGGAGTGATGATGGTTTTGTTTACCAGACGGAAACACAACATTGTCATAGAAGTAGAACCTTCAGAGATAGTTAGTAGCCAAACAACGTGTTAGTCCGTCTCAACATTTTCTGAATTCCTCACCCGGTCATTTGTTCCCACTGAGGGTGCAAACAACTCACAAATGTGTAAATTTGCTTTTCAAAACAAGGTTAAGTAATTTCCTAAAACAGGCCTGTATGGTCAGTTTGTAGGGAACTATTTTCAGTGGTGCATTAATACAGATTGAGTGTAAGAGTGAGCAGGATGATGTGGGACTATAAAACTAACTGTAAAATTCAGTTCTCATGTTCAAGGTAACATTTTCAATAGTCAACAACAACTGAGCTCTATGGCATGAAGGAACAAGATATATCAGGCTTTGACTATGCACAATACTGGTTATGATGATCAATTCATTGCTGGTTTTGCTAAAAAAATAATAATAATAATAATAATAATTAGTAAAATATGGATTATAGCCATCCGTAATCTTTAAAGCCTACAGTGTTCAATAAAAACAGGCTTCTGAGTTGCATTAATCATAGTCTCCTCCACATTTTAAGACCTTAGAATGTGCCTCACCAGCTACACGTGACTATCAGACATCACTGGATAAACTGTATTTTAGTTCCAGCAGGCTATTAATAATCATCCTTTTTTTTCCCATTGCACTTTTAATTTCACACTTCAGATCAAACTCAAATTTTCTGCATTAATTTCAGCAGAGAACAGAGGACACTTTTTACAATGTGAGAAATGTTCAAGCATTCTGTTGCTTTGGGAAAGAAGTTCTTAACAACTTGCACCAGTGTAAGAACATACGTAGAGCAATCCTTCTTCAAAGGTTTTCAGAAACAAGGAGGGGACTGTTGTGAGGCTTAGGTATGAGGACAGACTTTTTCTTCTTTCATATTCATACCAAAGGATCTCAGACTTTCTTGGAAGATCGAAACATTGGCTCTGCAAGTTAATACAGGAGAAAAGCATCAGTGTTTTTATTCCACACGGTGAAGTTTTGGTAAGATTCTCCCCGGTTCAAGCCAACTGTGTCTAATCCAAAATGTAATGGTTAGAACATTTGGCACCGCAAAGTTTCACCGTAGGTGTTTTTCTGTGCGCAGACCTGACGTGGAAAAAACATACACAAAGTCTAAGGAGTGGTGATGAATGGATCATCTGTACTCCAACGGTCACACATTGAGCTCCATATTTAGTGTGTGTGTGTGTGTGTGTGTGTGTGTGTGTGTGTGTGTGTGTGTGTGTGTGNGTGTGTGTGTGTGTGTGTGTGTGTGTGTGTGTGTGTGTGTGTGTGTGTGTGGTTGGTAAAATGAGCACTTTGATGATAGATGGAGCAGACTGTACATTTTTCTTTCCCACGATCAATCAACAACGCTGGCAGCCGTCTGCCAGCTTGGTGATATGAACTCTTTCTGTCTGCCCCTCCATCCTTCCGGCTTTCTCCTCCTCTCTCTCACCTTGTCCTTTCTCTCTCTCTCTCTCCATCTCTTTTTGAATTTCTTTGATCATAATCCTTTCTCACACTCCCTCTCTCTCTCTGTTTCCTCCCTCCCTGTCTCTCTCTCACTCCACTCGTTTCTTTTTCTCTCTTTTTGAAATACTTCCTGCATTTCTATTCTCTCAGTATTGTTCCCTGTGTCTGTGTGTGTGTGTGAGTGTGTGTGTGTACCTACAGTACTCAAAGTGTGTGGGAACTCAACGGTGTGTGTGTTTTATTTTGGTAGGTGAGTCTGTGTGGGAACAGAGACATGTCTTTATTTACTAGGTGTTGACTGTGTTTTTCTGTGTCATTTGTGTGTGTGTGTGTGTGTGTGTGTGTGTGTGTGTGTGTGTGTATGTGTGTGTGTGTGTGTGGGAACTATTTACTAGAAACTCTTTTCCTGTTTTGATGTTGACAAACCTACAGACAGACCGATTCCTATCTGCTGCTTTGTCGCCTGCTTTATGACTGTGGCACTGTTTGAGTTTCAACAGGTATTGTGTGTGTGTGTGTGTGTGTGTGTGTGTGTGTGTGTGTGTGTGTGTGTGTGTGTGTGTGTGTGTGTGTGTGATAGAGTGAGAAAGACAGAACAGCAGAGAAACAAAGCTTTCCTCAGTTTGAACAAACCCTACAACAGGAAGTCCTATGTGAATGACACGGCCATATTAGGAGACAGGAAGCGAAGGTGATGGAGCCTCTGTGGGGACAGGGTTCCCAAGACCTGGTCACCTCAGACCTGTTTACGGTCTGCTCATGAGAAACACAAGAGGTCAACAGATGTGCAGGACGACAAAGCATAAATACAGTTGAACGTCAGTGTGATGTATTAATCTCTTAGGAAATAATAACTGTTTGCAGATTTTCTGATGTATTTGATAGAACACACTAGGAGACACTAGAAGGACGTACAGGTTTGCGTTTGGTGTGAAGGCACAAAAAGATGCACATAACCTACACAAACCTCCTAGTTTTGTATAAATTTGATCTTAAACACATCCATCAAACTGTCTGGAGTGAACTACCAGACACAGTATACAAGCCAATATACTAATTAACCACTCATATGAGCTGATTGTCTAATGAATTAAAGAGACTTGAGGGGCTGCTGTGCCTGAAATCAGGTCTTCTAAGTAATCATCTCAGTAATCACATTTTTTTCCATCTGGGTAAGAACACAGCTCTCAGAAATGTCAGGAGCAGGGAAAACCAACTGTGTTTCTAATCTCGGTCATTTTGGATTTAATCCAGTAGAGTTTTGCGATTAACAGTTGATAGATCTCATTTGATTGGTCAATTAACAAAAACAGAATTTCTTCATTGTTTTGGTTGTTGTTTTTTTTCATTGCTGAAAACTACACTAGATTTGACACTTTCATTTTTTTGTAATTTTTTTGTTTTTGAACTGTTGATCATGACCAAAGTCTCTGGGATCGTTTGTTTTTTCTCACATTTTATAGACAAAACAATTATTTGATTAAGGAAATGATTGTCAGATGAATGAAAATTATCATTAGTTGCAGCCTTAATATAAATACACTCCAGGTGTTTAGTATTCAGATGTCATGTTACTTTGCTTTACTCTTCAACTAGAAGAGGGCTCAGCGCACCTGATTCAAGTCATTCACGACAGCAGCAGCTGCTACAGAGATCAGACGCATCACGGTCGTATCAGTTTCTGTAAGATCAAACATAACAGGGGTTTTCCCCAACTCATCATGAGGCCGCAACTCTACCTATGGCCTGTTGATCATTATGTCTTTTGGAGGATTAAGTTTGTCCTCTAAAACACTTGCACTTCACTTGATCTGCTGACAATAACACGTTGTAAAATGTCCAAATGAAAACCAACATCTGACCTCTGATTAACTTGCTGGCAGCTACAAAAGAGTGAAGGACATTACAGTCCTTTGATTTTGCATGACTGACTTTACTTTGCCTTCACAAACACATTTAAAAATCAAAAACACTCCTGGTGGTCCAATATAAAAAGCAGTTATTGCCTGGCTTGATTCCTTTAAGGGGATATTTGTTGCTCTCTCTCCATTTTCCTGTCTTGAAAATAGAAGGAATAATAACCTTAACTGTGATTGATTGGCTGCCATGCTCTTTTCTCTTTAATGCATTCAATAGATATTTGTGTTCCTGGAAGACTTTTAGCTGCATTTAAGTTGAAATAATTGGCTGATGCAGCACATTTGAAATCATGTCTTTTACTCTGTGAGTCTGTGTCACAGACTATGTGAGATGTACAGACCACAATTCCTGACATAAAGAAACATATGATTCACCAGGCGCGGTGATAACGTGAAAATCATCACGATTGCATCAGGGAGGTTTTCACATGACAGCAGCATGTGGCAAACAAACAACTCCTTTCTCAAACATCCAGATAATGCTGACAAAAGATTCATCACTCGAGCACACGGACAAGGATTTTGTTGAGTCACGCACGATTTCCCTGAATTTACCAACCAAATGAGCTGCATGTCTCCTGCGCTGTTGGCCAAGAACCAGTCAAGCTCTTATGGGTGTTCAGTCTGAGCCAGCAGGTGAACCATCCAGACAGAGTGAGTCACACCTCAGACGCTCTGTTAATGGATCTGTGCGGGAGGTGGGGACATATTAGACAAGCTCTCGATAATTAGATATGGCGGCACTCAGTTATTGATGTTTGTCTCATTAAAGAGGTCCATCTGAGAAATATGGAAGTGCGTTTGAGATTAATAAGAGTCTAATGTCCTCTCAATCTAATTAGCTGCCGTCAACTCGCCTCCATCTTTCTTCCATGTTTCCATCTCTCCGCTTCACCGAGGAATGAAATATCAGCGGCATCTTCCTCCTATTGATTTGGTGAAATTCCACTGCTTTCGTCTGCTTCCTCTCTCTTCCTTTGAGATTTATATAGATTTATTTAAAGAAAAAGCAGGAGCAGATTATGGCTTTTACTTGCAATCACTTAAAGGGATATTTTATGAGAGAGCTACACCTTCACCAGTTCTTAAGGTTTAATACAGCCACTGTTTTACTGCTACAATATCAACTGGATGTACAGATTTTGCTTTTGGTGCTTTTTTTGTGCCTCAACCTCATCAACCTCATCTCAACGAATGCATTGTCAAACATTATAAAATTGGTGGATGCAGACCCACTACAGTCTGACATTGTAAAGGACAAGCACTTTTAAATACTAACTTAAACTTCCGAAAACCCAATTTCCCAAACTTTAAGCAGAACTATTGATCATTATTTGAGCCAACTCAGGCTGGCGTACCTTCAAACTGCAAGCAGAGACATTACCAAGATTGGGGTAGATTGCAGGAGTAGATATTTTCAGTGTCTGTCTCTCTTGTCTCTATATGGGGAAGATAGGGTGGCGGCCAAATGGCACTTAATGCCTTTTTTCTTAGTAAGCCTTGTTAAGCAACGGTTAGACAGTGAGACGATTATTAAGTTCTTATTTGAGATTCAGCTGACTTCACTTATTTCAAAGACTGCCTGTCTCCTTCTCTTCGTGTTCTTCCTTTCGGCAGATCACTTAAATCATGCCTCCAAGGGCGTAGTCTGATGGTACTTATGATATTTTGGCATTGATAAAGCTTTGGCACATGATCACTCTGGGACAACTGATATCATTATGTGACGATTGTAAACGCAGTATGAGGATTAGGCTTTTTGTGTAACAAACAATAGAAATGCCAAAAACATTATTTTCAGTGTGAGGAATGTTTTGATTATGAGAGAACAGACGGGAATTTGTCTGCACAAATTAGTAGCCTTGAGTAATGAATGTTCAACAATGAGTGTTGTAATGTGGGTTTTATAATATTCTTAAGGTCTGGATAATTATAATTTGTCCTTGTGATGTTTTACAAATAAATATAGTTAAAAGCTGAGCTGAGTGGATTGAAAGATTTACGTTTGGACCTGAATTATGCCTGGTCATCTGTTGCTGGTGTGACACATTAAAGACAATCAAGCAGGTTTGTCTACTAATATTTTCAAACTAACAGAAGTTCCAGAAATTATATTTACGCAGGAGTTTCACTTAAGCCACAACTGCTATCATCTGTGTTTAAACAAGATGAAAGCTGTCCCAAACCAAACCCTGCGGGACACCTGTCCTCGAGAGAAAGGGCTGAATCAACACACGGAGCATGCCAACTGAAAGCAGTTCGGGGGTAAAGCAAACTCACCAAGTTTGCACAAAGATAGGGCAAGCAGTTTGTTTTTTAAGTGAGCTGTTGTGTTTTTGATAAAGACAGTATCATCACATATTCCCCAGCTTGCTTGAATTGTGTAAAGAACAGGTGTATGTCCTGGACTGTGATTGATCACTGGCCAAAGCTATATGGAATCAAATCACAACCCTTCTATTTCAAATGTAATCTGTGTGAAACTGTGCATTAAAAGTGTTTGATTTTTGAAGTCGATGAAAAACAGGAAAGGAGGATTTTAACTCCAATAATATTATTGTTTCATTCTTTAATATATTCAGCAAATACATTAATTTCTGAATTTAGAGAAACTTTAAAAACCGACGTCAACGTCTAATAAAAAGTAAAGTGTGTGTGTGTGTGTGTGTGTGTGTGTGTGTGTGTGTGTGTGTGTTTCCTGTCTTACAGTGACTGAGTTAATTAAGGGAGGATTTTTATTGTTGGTGACAGGTTTGTGTGATCAGTTTGGAAGCTGTTGTCTGATATTATTCAAAGCTATTGAAAGGCTGTGTACCTTTCCATTATTTCCATTATATTGTTGCATCCTGTGTGTGTCTGTTTAGCTAATGGTTCTGAAGTTATTTCCACTGACTCATCCTAATTTGGGACCCTGTCATGCAACTTAAGTGTCTGCAATCCTCACCTGTTTTCCGGCAGTGGAAATTTAACATACTAAAATATATCCTCAGTAAGAAGGTCACACGTACACAACGATCTCAGTTAGGTTCAAGTCCAATCCATTTAATTCAGGAAAAGGTTTTTTCTTTTAATTTTGACAATCCCCACCAATGCATCAAAGCTTTGGTATTAGGAGAAAAACAGACAGGTTATTTTCCCTTTATCCGGTTTTGCTATTAACCAGCATCACTTTCAGTTACCTTATATGAGCTCCAGTTTCAAGTTCCTGAGTTTAATGAGTCTATTTAAGTGCCAGTAGTCAGGAAAATGACAACAAGAAAAAACACAAATACCCCATAAACTTAATCACTGAGTCCTCACACTCCTGTTTATATTCTCCGAACTAACCAGCACACACAGGTTTATGGCTTTATTTGAAAGCCTGGTGAACAGACTATTGCTATTGCACATCGTCTGCATTATTATGAGAGGACACTTTATTATTTTGTGGGATTTGACCAAAAGGAAACATACAGACATTGAACTAGACAGGTCCCAAAATGGACCCCTGTGGAACCATAGGTCATGGCCATCTGCTTGGACAGTTTCCAATGGAGACAAAGTACTTTCTGTCATGAAGGTATGACTTGAACAACTTAAGGATCGTTCCAGAAAGTCCCACCCACTTCACTACTCTCTTAGAGTTACATGTTTCACAGTGTGGACAGCAGTGTTAAGATCCAACAGTACTACACCAGAGACTATGCATGAGTCATTGTTGAGGCAAATATCATTTAGTACCTTTATGACCATATTAAATAAATAATAGCATATATAATATAAATTAATTAATTGATTTAAAAAGATGTTTTTTCATTTGTGTTAAGGAAGTCTTGATGCACTATGCTGATGCATAATTCAAACACCTAAAGACATTCAGTTTAATTGAAGTCAATCTCCTTCAGTTAGGATGTTGCTTGTACCCCCTGGTGGACAACAGAAAAACCTCATTGTCAAATCTCAATTATTTATTGGTCATCTCTCAGTATTGGTCTCAATGTGGTTGAAAATCCATGCAGAGTTTTACCTGTCTCTCTATCTGTCTACATCTCTGTCTGTAACTCATACTCATCTGTGTGTGTGTGTGTGTGTGTGTGTGTGTGTGTGCAGGTCTTCCAGAGCAGTACTACAGTCTGACATGGTTCCTCAGTCCAGTCCTCGGCCTCATGTTCACCCCTCTGATCGGCTCGGCCAGCGACCGCTGCACCCTGCGATGGGGCAGGAGGAGGCCGTTCATCCTGGCTCTCTGTATAGGAACACTGATTGGAGTGGCACTGTTTCTGAATGGATCACTGATAGGTGAGTTGGTGCTTTTCAATCAGCAACCACTGGCTGTCTCCTTTTTCATCATCATCATCATCATGGGTTTTTTTTTTTTTTTAGATAACTGTTAATTAAAGCTTCTTCTCTGCCAACTCTTCTAAAAGTGCAGAATGTCAGCTGCACTTTGTCATAGTCACTTTTATAAATCACATTTGTGCAAAGCATCAAATATGTCTATCCAGTATTTTCTGAAGTTTTATCTTATCTTTCTGTTCGTGCTCTCTGGTGCTGTGATCAGCTGATGAAATCTTGTTATTCAAGTAATCTAATAAAATAGTACCATAAAATTGGAGTAATAGAATTGACCAGATAATTAAGGTCCAAGTATAGTCATACATTATGTGAACACAGACATCTTTGTCTTGTGATCATAGATCAACTACAAACAATATTATTGCTCCTGGCAGTATATCTCTGTTTGACAATAGTCACAGCAAACTGGTGAGCAACACACACATTCACCTATCATTTTATTTAAATGATGGTTGAATGTTGTTTTCATGAGGTTTAAGAGATTAGCATGATCAAATATTTAAACTCTAATCCTCTATTTAAATACTGTAATATTTAAACTGCAGGTAAGGTGTGAAAATGTTTTTACAATAATGTACTTTTTACTGTATTTTTTGTTGTTTACAGCTCTCGAAAAATAACAGGTTACCTTCTTTCTTAATTTAAAACATCCACTTTGCACATTGGTAAAGTTGTTGGATATGCATCAAGCCAGACGTGCTGAAATGAGGACATGTGGCATAAAACATGAATCTTGGTACCAAAGCAACAGACACCTTTGGCAAACTGCAGAACATGATCTTCATATATATGTTGTATTTCAAGAGTCACATGCAGTTTATTAATTGAAGAAACAGTTGATTTATACTAAATAGCTTCATAGCCAACAAAAACAAAAAGCAACAAAATTATGATGTAAACATTTTTGCAGTTTTATTTGTGAGTACAAATTCACAATCTGGCTCTGTGACACAAAGTAGGCCTGAAAGCATGTTGTTATCTGTTGGCCTAAAAATACACAAGTTTACTTTGTGCCATCTGCCGAGCGCTGTTATCTAAACCATCTGAGACTATCACATCTAGTGGGAATTGAGCCCCACACTCTGATAATGCCAACACTGTGGTTTTACCCAGCATGCACTAGTGCCACAGAGGAAATAAAAGAACAGGAAAGCCTTCTTCCTAGAAAGCTCTTCCCCTGCTGAGAGTTGTGTTTTTGTACATAGACTGATGTTACCCTCAGTCTGACCCTCAGCTTATTACATCATCCAAATGTCAATCGAAGGGCATATTCATTCAATCGAGTCGAAAAGATGGATCAGTTGTCAATCATGCCACGCAGATATTGACCTCTGTGCCGACTATTAGGCACAGTTCCGGCCGTAGTGGCATTAACCACCTTCATATGCACATGTCGACATACATTTTATTGACAGGCTTGTGTAATCATAGTATCATGAAGCTGCGTGGTGTTGCAGTGTCAGCTATATTCAAACCTCACTTTTTATCATCGCATCCTGTTTTGCACACATGAACACACAGACTTTATTGCACAATAGCAAAACTCAAAAACAGTATTGAGTTCATGTTGATTTTGATCCTTTTATTACTCTGACTCTTGTGGTCTATTGGTTAAAATTGAGGTCGCTGGCATTAATTTGGTGGGAGGTTGTACAACTGCTCAAGGCTTTTAGAGAGCGAGGATTCATGATGGACTGTTTAAAAAGGATCAAAGTCAGTGCAGCAGAGCCAGTGATATATTTATTATACCACACATTCGTCTTGGGTTGTGGCTTAAAGATTTAACACTTGAAATAATCTTTAAAACAATTCCTGTGTTGAGATCCAACTCAAGTCTGTTTTCTTATCATTTGAGGCCAATCTCTGCTGCTTTCTGCCTCGGAGTATGTCTTGATTATCATATCGCTTGGTCTGCATTGTAGAATCATTCTCATTGATTCCATAATTAATTTTCAGATGATAATTCATGGCCAATATAATAATGTCACAGTCAGGCAATGGCATCGCTGCCTGTTCACGCTTCAAGAGAGAAAGAGATGCTGTAAAGAAGAATGCCACTTATGTTAACTACAGTCAGTTTTTAGAAAAATGATATTAACGTTTGGAAAACATACAGGTTTAATCACATCTCAGCGATCACAGCAATATCTTTATTGGCCCTGTAATCCCATGCTTGTGCCCGTCCACTGATTTACAACAGTTGCCCACTTAATATAATAGAGTGCAAATGTTCCATATTCAAATGTTGATCAAATGGGTGACAAGTGTACAGTGCAACAATAGTTGACCGGGCCTTTAAATGTCTGTAAATAGAACAAAGTGAAATGAATTGTCAAAGGAGTTATAAATAACGAGAAGGAGAGCTGTGTGAACTGATTTCAGTCAGCAGATTCTATTCACTTCTATTCAATTCTATTTTGTTCTGCCTCCATTCTTCTGCATAGAGGTTGGCACTCAGGTCGTGTTAGGGCACCAGGGTGTGTGTGTGTGTGTGTGTGTGTGTGTGTGTGTGTGTGTGTGTGTGTGTGTGTGTGTGTGTGTGTGTGTGTGTGTGTGTGTGTGTGTGCGCGCGCGCGCACCTTGCCAGCGGGGTTGACGTGAGAAAAGTCCAGTGACCTGTATCTGTGTGAGAGAAATAAAAGAATAAGTGTACGTTTCCATGGTTGTGTATATACACTATATGATTGTGTGTGAACAACACAGGGTGACATGGGAAACTGTAGTAACCTGTATGTGTGTGTGTGTGTGTGTTGACATGGGAACACAGGAGCAGGCAGTTCACAGGGAAATGCTTCCTGTTTGCTTCCCCCTTTCCACCAATCACAATTCACTTCCTGTCTGCCTGCCTGGCTAGTGAGTAGTACCGCTCCATTGTCCCACACACACACACACACACACACACACACACACACACACACACACACACACACACACTCACACACACACACACACACACACACACACACTCATACTCTACTGTTCCTTCTATGAACATTTGTTTCCCCAATGTTAATGGATTTTGTAAGTCATGCTGTGTCACTCTCTTTCTCTCTCTTTCTCTCTCTCCTACACACACACACACACACACACACACACACACACACACACATTTATATACAGGTTGCTAAAGCTTTCCCATGTCGCTCTGTGCTTGTTTTCATCCATTCACACAATTTCTCTCTCAGGCCATCAGACACAAACGCGCATTGAGCAGCTCGAGGTGACGACTGGGTCACAAATGTAATGAGACACACAAGGTCACATGCATCATGCAAAGCAGTATGGGTAATGTGCAGTGACCCATTTGTGTGTGTCTTTGTTTGTTATGCAGCTGTCACAAATCGCAATCACAATCAGTTATCGATCACATGTGCGGCTCAGACCAGGGCTACATCTGCCTAACAGTTTCAGATGTTTGTGTGAGGATGCAGAGAGTGATTATATTCCCTAATTTGATATCAATTTATAAATTTCATATTTATGATTATGTCTTTTTCGTTTGTTGTAAGTGTGCTGTTATTATTTCTGTTGATATTAAATTATATCACATCATTTTATCCATATCTCTTCAACAGCTTTCGCTGTTGGTGTGTTTTTCTTACAATAACAACAAATGCACATTTTAGAATTAAAACTCTTTGTCCATTCATGTCTTTCTTTGTTAGGTTTATCTCTTGGTGACGAGCAAGGGAGGCAACCAATAGGAATTGTTCTTACTGTGCTCGGGGTGGTGGTGTTGGACTTTTGCGCGGACGCAACGGAGGGACCAATCAGAGCGTACCTGCTCGACGTGGCGGACACGGAGGAACAAGACATGGCCCTCAACATCCACGCTGCCTCTGCAGGTATCACCAACACCTGATTCAACATCACTTGGCACTAAGAGGGAAAATGAGATCAGGCACAATCACTTTCTGCTCATGTCTCTTTTGTAAAACTGGTCTATTTGTCCTCTTGTGCAGGTCTTGGTGGTGCGGTCGGCTACGCTCTCGGAGGCTTAGACTGGATGCACACCTTCCTTGGAGCAGTCTTTAAGTCCCAGGAGCAGATCCTGTTCTTCTTCGCCGCCATCCTCTTCTCTGTCTCTGTGGTGTTACATCTCTTTAGCATCGAGGAGCAGCAGTACTCGCCTCAGCATGACAGGCTGGACCAGGTACAGCGTGTGTATGTGTGTGTGTGTGTGTGCAGTGTAAAACTCAACTTTATTTTTAAAAAAACCCTTAAGACTTTTTCGATGACGTCATAAAATGCTCTCTCACCAGGAGAGTCCAGATCGCACCAACCCACCACCATCGGCCAATGGCAGGACTGGACTTCTCGCCCCCAAGCTTGAATTGATTGGAGAGGATGAAACGATGGACACCTACGACCTCTATGACCCCTACGGAGACGACCAGTCAGAGCGTGGCGATATGGACTTCCTAGAGGTGGAGCTTGTGAGAAGTAAGTTCACAGACTCTTTCACATGATCTGAATGACATATTTTCCTCTTCAAATCCAAGAAGAATACCACTAACTCACATTTGTCCCTCTTTGGGTTGTTAACCTTTTTCTCTGAATTTGTCACATCTAAATCTAATCAGCCCTCTCCTCATCTGTCTTCAGGTAAAAGTGACAGCGTTCTCGCCATGGCCGACGCCACTCTCGACCACCTGGACCATGATGCGTTGTTCCTGTGCCACCTTGAGCCGTCCATCTTCGCAGACCGCCTCTCGCCCTATCATGGCTCGCCTCCTACCACCTCCTTCTTCAACCCCAGTCGTAGCACTCCGCCTCCCCGCTTCGGCAACATCAGACGCAGCAGCAGCGCAGGAAGCCAAGACCTGCTCCGCCTCCAAACCAACAACCACCAAACACACACCACCGCCCCCAGGATCTCCCGCCTCTCGGCTTTCTTACAGGAAATGGAGAATGACGACGGTCAGGAGGCTCTGCTGAACAACCAGCTCAATGAGCAGCGGACACTGAACGGACGGCTGTTAGCCGGTGTGTGTAATACTGACAGAGTTAACACTAACAGGCTAAGCTCCAAGGGGCAGGCACATCGGGCTGGAATGGTCAAAGGTTGGTGTTTTCATGTTATACTTCATGTCATACTCATGCAATGTGCAATTCCAGATTAAATGAATATATATAAAAATCTAATTAAAAAATAGTAATTATGCATGAACGGTATTTTCTTTATTGCTCTTTTACTGAATACTTATGAATTATTTAAGCTACTTTTTGCAGCTTTGTATTGACTTCTTTGTATTAATAATTCCTGATTACAGCAATGGTCTTTGAAATATTTAAAGGAATAGTTCCACATTTTGGGAAATACTCTTATTGGCTTTCTGACAGAGAGTTAGATGAGAAGATTGATGCCACTCTCATATTTTAAATATGAAGCTACAGCCAGCCACAGGTTAGCATAGTTTAGCATAAAGACTGAAAATGGGAAAACAGCTCCTTCTTCTTCAGGGAGATGTAGCTCAAACAAGAAGAAATAGAAATAAACATTGAATATAGATTGCATACATGGATGATTATGTAAACTGTGCTAAACTGTACATTTCAAACTATAAACAAAACCCAACCCTTAGTATCATTCTGGTTTCTGAACCTGTAAACAATAACTTACATTTAGTGTTTATCTGTCTTCCAGCTGCCAGTACAGGAGCGCCCATGCGACAGCCCCGCCACCGTCACACCTTCTACCGCCAGCCGTCCTGCACCTTCTCCTACTATGGCCGAGTTGGCAGCCACCGATACCGCTACCGCCGGGCCAACGCCGCTTTTCTCATCAAGCCGTCTCGCAGCATGAACGACCTGTACGAAGTGGAGGCGAGACACAGGAGGAGGAGCAGACAGAGGAACAGACACCGCAGCGGAAACACCAACTCCTCCAGCGGAGACACGGAGAGCGAGGAGGGAGAGGTGGGAATTTACCTTCCAATATGTGAAGGGCGTGTTCTTGGTAGGCTCCTGTCTGATCTTGGCTCCTCTCTTTAGGTTGAGACCACTGTGCGTCTGCTGTGGCTCTCCATGCTGAAGATGCCTCCAGAGCTGCTGCGCCTGTGCGCCTGTCACCTGCTCACCTGGTTCTCCATCATCGCCGAGGCTGTGTTCTTCACTGACTTCATGGGACAAGTCATCTACCGTGGAGATCCCACCGTATGAGAATCATTATTATTAATTCAGTTACTTTAAACGGCATGGCATCTGTAAAATCTGGAATTACAGGAAGAGAAGAATATCAGTACAAGACATAGTGAGACTTTTCATTGTTTGGCCTGAAAACATGTGCTCGGCTGTATTACATAATCTCTACCATCTAAAGTAATAGAAAACAGCTCCAAAATTGAGAACACAAACATAAACACATAAATCAAAACCCAACCCACTCCAACATGGTTTGAGTATTTGTTGTCGTTAAATGTTTGCATGCATGATTCCACTCTTACAACAGTGTCTTTTTCTCTCTTCTTTGTCCCCTTGATAAGTCTGTTTTTCTCTTTCAAAGGCTCCTGCCAACTCTACGCTGTTGGAAAACTATCACAGAGGAGTTCAGATGGGATGCTGGGGACTGGTTATTTATGCTATGACTGCTGCTACATGCTCAGGTAGCGCACACTCACATCACAATAATGCACACTATAACATGCACACACATCTCTGCATTAGGCTGCAAGAAATCCTCTGGAGTAACCGATCAACTAATCTGCCTTTTCCAGCCATCCTTCAGAAGTACCTCGACAACTTTGACCTGAGTATTAAGGTCATCTACATCCTGGGAACGCTTGGATTTTCGATAGGTATGAACCAGAGAGCAGTTATAGGAACAGAGCAAAACTTCACATGAGCAGCCAAACTCAGGCTTTTTCCTCTTTCCCCTCTGTAGGAACTGCTGTTATGGCTATCTTCCCTAATGTGTATGTGGCCATGGTGATGATCAGCAGCATGGGCATCATCTCCATGAGTATCTCCTACTGTCCCTACGCTCTGCTGGGACAGTATCACGAAATGAAAGAGGTAAAGACATACTCACGCTTCTTTTTAATATGTAAACAGTGTTATGATACGTGCCTTAAATTTAGAGCAGCATTTACAAAAAAGACATGTTTAAAGTGTCAACCAGGTAAGTGTTCTAATCCGCAGCTGAAAATAGTCCCTAATAAATGCATTCTTTCTCCTTTTTTAAAATGAAACAATGTGTGACTCTTTGTACATATTTGAGCAAGAAAGCAATTTTTTTTACCTTAGTTCTCTTTGTAACTTACTATTTCTCTGTTGAAATTAATAGCAAACAAAATATGAATTACTGCAGCTTGTACATGCATTAATTTGGCAGCTTTTCAAGTTAGAGTTTTCTTATCAAGATGAGCTACACTTCAGGGAATTTATCTCTTCCTGTTGCAGTGTTTTGTATTATGTATCTCAAAAGCAGTTTTTTTTTAATGTGCAGCTGTCATTAACGATAACTTTCTCTGCCTCCTGCAGTACATCCAGCACAGTCCTGGTAACTCCCGGCGTGGCTTTGGCATCGACTGCGCTATCTTATCCTGCCAGGTTCATATTGTCTTAATGAGATCTTTGCAACATTGTCTTATGAGCATGCCAGAGTACAGTACGATGACTGTGTCGTTCTGTAACGATTTGTGAATTTGCAGGTGTACATCAGTCAGATCCTGGTGGCCTCAGCTCTGGGTGCTGTGGTAGAAGCTGTTGGCAGCGTCCGTGTCATTCCCATGGTGGCCTCTGGGGGCTCCCTCCTCGGATTCTTCACCGCCTGCTTCCTGGTCATTTATCCGAATCCAAACAACAGGTGAGAAAACCGCCTTGTCTTAGTCATTAAAGGAATCGTTCAACATTTTAAGAAATACACTTATTTACTTTCTTGCTGAAAGTCAGACGAGAAGACCAATAGCTGGTTAGCTTAGCTTAGCATAAAGAGTGGAAACAGGGGGAAATCACTAGCCTGGCTCTCTAAAGACAACAAATTCCACCTAACAGCACCTCTCAAACACCGTTATTGTGACTGCTATTAATATAAGCTCATAATTAATCTAACAGACCTCTTAGCAAGTAAGCAGAATGAACATATTTTCCAAATTGTTGAACTGGTTCTTTAAGCCCAATACACAGTCCTGACAGTTGTCACTTTATTTATGGTTGACAGGGAGGGAGACTCAGCCAAAGCTTCGGAGAAACGGGCCTTGACAACGCTGGAAAACCCCAACAGCAACGAAGTGGCTGTCACTGTGTCGATCGAGAAACCCAGCTTCCTGAAACTCAACAAGGAGGGCAAGGCCACCACCACCACCACCACCACTTCCTGTCACATGGAGAATGAGTCTGCTCTGTGATCGGACAGCTAAGTTAACAGACACAACAGATGTAAAGACTTTGGGGTGTGTCGTCGTCCCTGATCGTGCTGGAGTTTACAGACACAAAGGAGAGAGAGGAGGGCGGCTGGCGTGAGCTTGGTCCACTCTTGATGTCCATTCTTGCTTTGACAAGCTTTTTCTGATTCGGCGCGTCTTGATTTGCTGAAGAAAACAACTCAATCTTTCATGGGACCAGTGTTACACCAGACCAACCTATCCTACAGAAAAGCATTCTGGTCCCAGCCGCTGTTTCAGCCGTCACCGAAATTCCTTCCACTTTGCCCTCACGGACGTTCGAGTGACCCGCCGGGGTCGTCCACAAGTGAGAACATCACAGGTTTTTAAGGAGAGGTTGTCTCTGTCTCTCAGGGCCTCTAGGAGGTGCTACTGAGCAGCCGCCTGGACAGGAAACTTCAGGGGACTCACATACACACACATACACACACACACACCTCCTCACCTGGGGTCAACACAATCGAATGAACACCTGAATAATGAACGTTGTTGATGAACATTAGTCCTCGAAGCTGCAATCATTCAAAAATGCTGAAAATTGTTCTTCCTCGCTGTGGAATCGACCTGTTCGACTCTTCGCTGCGTGATAAGCTGATGGACGAGAGTGTGCGTGCCTGCTGACGTGTTCACCAAAAGAAACCCAACAACACACTCGGCTTTGCGGGACTTCACAGCACTGTGTGTCAGTAGCTTTAAGACTCTAGAGACTTTTGGAAGTGGCATTTCTGACTAAGAGCCCGAAGCCTGGTTCCGGGGGGGAAATGATTGATCTTCAGTCTCCTGAATTGATTGCAAGGGTTTGTTTTTTTTTTTTTTTTATCTCCCTCCTCCACATGGCAGGAGAGCTTTAGCCTTCAGTCCAGGGCAAAGTTGACAATATTTAAGAGCTTGAGCATAAAGTTGCCTGTATATTGAGAGTCGAAAAAGACGGATGTGTATAGAATGAAATCCCAGGAAAGAAAGAGCATAGATGCAATATGCGCAGTAAACAGGGCATTAAAATCCCAAATATTATTTTCATGATTTATTGAGGGCCCAGAATGATTCTTGTGTTTGTTTTGAATAATCAGACTAACCAACATGCTGCATGTTAGAGGAGCAGAGACGAGAGAAACCAAACAGCAGAGAAGAGGAGAAAGACGTCTTTCTCTCTACTTTCTTGCTTATTTTTAATTTCGTTTTTTTTTTTTTTTTTTGTCACTAACTGCACATTAGCTGAGCCATTGTTGAAAGAGGGTTAAATCGCATTCAGTTTGAAAAGTTTTTTGAAATCCTCTTTAAGACTGTAGGTGTGTTGGATTTGTTTGTCTTAGAACGCCAGCAGGACGGAGCTACCTGTCTTCCGCTCCAGCAGATCCAGTTACTCTGCCAGTAATCGTCAGAGTCTGGAATTTGGACAAGAGAATATTAGAGTGAATCCTGGAAATAATGGCAGGAAAGTGTATAGCATCGATTATTTGTAGCCATAATATCAGCTTTAGGCTTTTTACTCAAGGCCTCAAAGGAGGATGCTCGATAAGTCTGTTGTACGCTGAATGCATATTTAGAGGAGGATAGGTGGATGAGGAGCGGGATGAAAGAAGGACATTTTTTCACTTTAAAAAATAGTTTGTCACTTTGGGAAATACTCACTTTGCTGCAGATGTCTCCAAAAAATGAAGTTACCATCTTCTCATTTAAGTCTTGGCAAGAAAGCAGACAAGCATATTTCCCCAAATTTTATACTGTAAACAGAATTTTTATTGTTACAAATTTTGAAATTCACATCTTAATTTAAAGCAAAATAAGTAAAATCAAATCTAACTTTGCCTCCTCAAAAACCACAAAACCTCAAGAATGATTTCCCAAATTACAAAAAAAACTTTACCAACAAATTTGCCCATGACTGGAACATTATTGTTTCTTTAAAGTGTGACCTGCCTCTGATGCTCCATTTTGCATCCCTTACTCCAATTTAACAACCTGGCTTTTGCATAATGGCTGTGTCTGTCATTTTAGTGAAGGCAAGCTGCAGCGGCATGACGGCGGATGAGGAAGTAAAAGTGTTGAGTTTAGCTTTACTTTTGACCCTGTTAACATTCGTACACAGTAATGAGAAAATTACACAGAGGGGATACATGCATGTTGTATAAATTAAAATGAATACTGATTGATATATTAAACTATGCTGGATGTGTAAAAAAAAAAAATATAGTAAGGAAGATAAAATGAAAGATTTAATATTTTATTGTGTTTGTTTTTAGACAAATCAAATGTTTTGTTGCAATAACAGCCTCTGTTAATCAGCTGGGAGGGAGAAAACTGTGAAGGCTGTGTGGGCAGAGCAGGGTGATTTGTGGTGGTGAAATCCTTCTTAAAAACCGTTCCGGGTGTTTGTTTTATTTTTTTCCTGCATCTGTCAGAGTGAGCGGCTGTGGATTTGGGTCAGTTTTTGCCTTTCAGCTGAATCAGCTGAAACATGCAAATTGAAAGGAATCGAAATGTAAATTGCAGTAAGGACATTTTATGATAGTGTGTATTAAAGCATGTAGGTGAGAGGCGTTTATTTTTTATTTTTTTGGTTTTTAGAAGAGAATTCACTCACTGATAACGTGGTTGTTTTTTTTCACTTGGGTGGAGAGTTTAACCCTGTTACTAACTATATAGATTCCTTCCATAATTTCAGGTACATTCAGTCAGTCCCAGAGCAGAGAGAGAGAGGGAGAGAGAGAGAGATTTTGCTTCCTGGGTTGACCCGGTTCTGGCTGCAGAGCTGGGACACAAAAAAAAAGCAGTGATGGGACGAGGACATAAGACGAAGAGATACAGATGCCAATTTTTTGAACGGCTTCTGTCAACACTAGGGCAATAAAATATTCTGGATAAAAAAAATGGACACTTAAAGCTTAAAAAAAACAACTTTGGGTTTGGGAGGCTTGCATGCGACAACAGCAATATGCATGTGTGGAACACCAAAGTATGACTCTGTACAAATCACTCAAGCTCTTTTCTTTATTGTCCTAATAGGTCAGGGATGTATTTTCTAATGCATGGCTGGATGTTTGTGTCTTTTTGTTTGAACTTAAATGTGTAAAAAAAAAAAAAACCCAACATGTACTCTTTAAGCTGAAGCATTGTGCTCGGTCCGGGCCCATACACTCTTTAACATTTCAGACGGCACACATCTTGTTGCTTTTCCAACACGGCGCGCGTGTGGATGGACGGCGCTGAGATGTTAAAAGACAAGATGTGTATCGTCCCAAGTGACACTCCTTGTTAAAAGTGTAGGCGAGAAACTCCAGGCCGTGAATACTTGAAGTGCAACTTGAGCGATTCTGTTCCAATGCAGTGGGAAGTCTTTGATTTTTTTTTTGTTTGTTTGTTTTTGTTTTTTTTGTTCTTAATGTCCCAAAAGCCTTTTTACTGCAGACTCTGGAATGTTCAGACAGCAGCTCGGCCTGCTGGGAGATTGAGTTCTTACCTTTGATTCCATCTTGTGACTTAAATGTTTAAAAAAAAAAAAAAGTCAATGAATGTGAAGTGATTTCAACTGAAATCATTTTTGTTTTGATGTTCGACAAGCCGTCATGGGGGCAGGTGGAGATCTGACATTGCACAGAAATTGCACATAATAAGCTAAAAAAAAAAAAAGAAAACAGTAGAAGTGTGTTTCAAAAGGAAGATTAAAAGTAACTGTGGATATTTATTTTTTTTAGCTTTCTTGTCTATAAAGGACACTTTTCACTTAGTTTCCAAAAGAAAACATTAAAGCTATTCTATTTGCTGTTATGGGAGATGTTACAGAAGCAGGCTGGATGGTGTATGTGTGTGTGAGCAGTCGTCTCACAGCTGCTCACATGTCGGAGGCAGGAGCGTGTTAAGAAATGTCATCTCAGTGTTTGTTTTTGGTTCTTGTTCTCTGTTCTTTGCAATCACCTGGTTTACACTTAACTCTGGAATCGATGGCTGCAATACCGGAGGTCATTTACGAGTCTTTACCGGCGTTTTAACTCAACTAGAAAATGTCGCTTTTTTTCTGTATTTGTTTAAATTCTCAGGCAGAGTCACACACAAGAGTTTGGCCTTTGCACTTTTTCAGTGGCAGCCATGTTGGCTCCACCGTCCTGATCATTGAGTGAATGTGGCGACGTCATGATGCTGTTTCATGTTTTTCCAGCCAGCAGCTCTCAGCGGGCTGCAGCCATGCAGTTAGTCCAACCTGGCCAGACTCGGTGTGTATGTGTGTGTGTGTGTGGCTCTGCCCGTAAGTAAACTGTGTGTTCATGATTGAGGAGAGAGATGCCTATATACTTTGATCTTCACAGAGATTGAATCAAGAAGAATACTTAAAGAATGGGAAAGTGAGTATGCACAGTGTACTATATATAATATGCCTTGTTATTTGAAAAAGAAAAAAGATGTAAATATACATTTTTCTTTAGTTTCTTCTTTTTTGCTGCTATAAAAAAAGATGATTATTTTTGTTAGTAGTTTTGTTTTCTATATAATGACTGTATATATCTATCTATGTTCTGTAAATATGCTTGAGCCTTCATATGTAGGACTCTGGATGAACACTGTATGGAACGCACCTTTAAAATCTGTTCAGAAGTAAAAAAAAACAAAAAACAAAAAAATCCCTGACAATGACTTATTTCTTTATTTAACATTTATCAATCAAAATATGAGAAGAATAAAAAAAATGAAGAAGGGCGCAAAAAGCTCAGCTCTGGACCGAACGTCTTTGTATTTATTTCAACATATTCTGCTTCGTGTTGCTTCACCAAGCTCGCTCGCCAACTAGGAGAACATATCACAGGAATAGGAAACTCATGAAGACTGCCAGCTGCACATATTGTTAATTGAAACTACACAGCCTGACTTTTTAAAATTTGCAGTAATTATACAGTTCTACCCACAAACTTCAACGTTAGATGAAATGATCAAGGGACACTATCAAGAAGTTTACATTTACATGAATCTAATGTTGAGCTCACAAAAAATAGAAAAATGTTTACATTGGATTGATATTTCTTTTTTTAGTTTTGGTGGATAAAAGTAATATTGATAATGCTTCAGAAAGATATTGATTATCTCTCCACAGGCAGACAGGTGATTTCATTGTTAGTGCTCCACAAAGTGTATTCAAGTTGAAACTGAGGATTTAGAAAACTTGATATGTTCCAAGGGGATGCAGAACTTTGCCGAAAGAAATCTGAAGAACTTGAAGAACACCAGTGAGAACTGGTCTTTTTCCCCTAGTTAGACATTTTACCCACAAATCAGAAGAATGAAACAGCAGATCATAACAGGGGATGTCTTCATGACCTCATGACCTAAGGCATTTAACATATTAATTAATTGCAGGTTCTTCATCAGGCTTGATTTCTTCTCTCTATCCTATTTTGTTAGTTCAAGAGCACCTTAAAACGCTTATGTTTTTTGGAGTCATTTATTGTCTGTTTACCACGACAATTAACTCCATTTAACTTTACACAAGCAACTGACCAGAGTTTAAGTGTTACATGTCATCATCCATGTGACTGCTGGTGAAGTAACCCACCAGTCAGCAACCTTTTTGGGGAAAAAAACAAAACGTCTTTATTCAGCTGGTTTCCCATGATGCCGTGTGGTCAGACCGCTGAGGGGAGGAGACGAAGATGAGAATACTTTGTTCCTGCAGAATTAGATTTCTCTCACACGCACAGGGTCACAGCCCCTCTGTCCCTCCTCAGAAACCAGAGAAGGAACCTGAAACTGGTGTCTCTGACCCAGACTCATCATGTGACCACAGCGCCGGCCGACGGTAAGTGTGTGTGTGTGTGTGTGTGTGTGTGTGTGTGTGTGTGTGTGTGTGAGAGAGAGAGAGAGAGAGAGAGAGAGAGAAGTACTTCTGCAGAGGTATAAACTTACAGAGTCAGAACATTATGTTAAGTGAACTATAATGACCTGCTGCCACTCTGGAAGGATTAAAGGGACAAACCACTGAATTTCATGTTTCATATTCCTGCTTAACATCTGTGACACTGAGCAGCTCTACTCTGATATGTAATCAATAAAAGCTAAAACATTGTCACATATTTATCTTACACTTATTTGATCTATAGTTATATGTATAATATTTTTTTTAAATATATATTTCTATTCTGTTTTGTGAGAAATGCTGTTACTGTTTGGTTGTTATCCTGAAGCGTGTAAAAGGCAAAGGCAGAATTATTATTCCCCTATTAATGACTTCACACAGACACTTATCAGATAATCGAAGAACATCCAGAACAGACTAGTAGACTGCGGTTTGGGGAGATAACCGCCTCGTGGGAAAAGAAGCAGCAGTATTTTGTGTGAGTAAGCAGTCACCAGACTAAAAGCTGTTCCCATGCTGTTTTATAGTTTAGCCTGAAGAGTGAAGTTATTATCAGGTGTAAGTTTGATTTGTTTCCACGCTTCAGTGTTGCAGTCACTGTGAATCAGTGTCTCATGCCACGGTTCAGACCACAAAACCTGCTGCTGTGGTGAAACACTGCCCTCTGCTGGAACAACTCAAACAAACTGTAGATCTGAGGCAAGCTGATTTTTACTGGCTTTCTATTACACAGAATTAATTACATACAAACATAGTTTGAATGTTAACTGTTTGAGAATGAGTGGGTGAGCGTTTGCCTTATGATAAAGTAAATGCTGGAAGAAATACGATTTCGTTTATCAAAAAGTTTTAAACAAATAGCCAAATAGAGAAAATTGTCAGAACACAAATGTAATGAATAAACAAAGAATAATTGAGTTATGTTCATTGTTCAACTCAAATCTTAAAAAAGCACAATTCCCTGTAACTTTCTAAAAATAAAAAAAAGCATACAAATCTCAACACTAAGTAGTTGTAGTATCATATTCTGTATGTCAGTATACCAGTGATCATGTCCTCTAAAGTGTCAAAAACAAAACAGAACATTGTTTTTTTCCAGAATTTTGTTTTAAAGTTTTAGAGATGTGAGTTTACTGTGTGACGACGCCCCTCCATTTAGACGCTTGTTAAACAAAGGCATTAAACAGAGCTGCAGTGTGTAGCTGAAAGACTAATGGTTACAAGTGTTTATACGTCTGAAGAGAACTTTGTTTCTAGCTTATTGAGTGTGTTGACTCAAGGCCCTCTGGGTAGTTTTGCTCTCTAACTCTTTCTCTCTCTCAACCTGCATTTGAGTGTTGAATTTTTCTGAATGTTTTGAACCTCCACTTTGATTTTACACAGCAATGGTTGAATATAGTGAGAGGTGACGGTAAGACAACACACAAACAGAGTGTTTCCATTTATAATTTGTCCGTAATTCTTTCTTGAAACTGAATACCACCTCTTCATTTTGGCATTTTGACCTTTATTGGACTGGTTACAGTGAGGATACAGACAGGTCCTTTTAATGGAATTGAACAATTAAGGGACGTTGCAGTTTTAGGGTCACGTGGTGCAACTTTAATTACAGTGAATATGCCCTTAATTATTAACATTTAAAAGTACATCACACATCTCTATTAGATACCCCTGTACAATCTAATTTACTCCAGTACAACAGCTCTATCACATATTCTATGATAATATAGTAATTGTCACTCTCAACTGTGCTGAATTTGATGTTGACGAGGTCCGAGCCTGGACACTTAATATCAAGTCTGTACATTCTTTATAGTTTTATAATAATCTGCTCCAAGTGAGTTGGCAGACTGATCAACTCTAATTCAAGGCCTTTCAGTATTTTCTGTTTTCAACATCATAATTTAATGCAGCATGTGGTCTCTCCGTCAGTTCCAGCTCATTGTGTCCCTCTGTGGATTTGTTCTCATCCACCGGTGTCGAGGAGGTCAGCTGTCTTTTAAGTGGTCAGTTCCATGTTGGCCACAGAGAGTGGAGGACTGGTGAAGGTGAGCGTGGCCACGCTGTGAGCTATGGCCAGTGCCGTACCTGAACATTTATTGACTGAATTCCTGTCCCCATCTCCCCCACTTGTGTGCCCCACCTCCCCGTCTCCCTCCCTCGCTCCCCTCCTCCTGGTCCTCCACACTCTCTTGAAGCTGTCTGTCACAAAGCAGTAAACCACTGGATCCAGGCAGCTGTTCAGGCTGCTCAGGGTAACTGTGATGTGATAGGCGAGTACGTGCCCCGCCGTCTGGCCTAGCCCCTCCCCTCCAACTTTGACCCGGAAGTGAACCAGCACCTGCCGGATGTGGAAGGGCGTGAAGCAGATAGTGAAGACCACCAGGACGGTGGCCAGCAGCCTGACAGCTCGTGCCCTCCTGGCCCGGCTCTGCTGGGGCATCAGGCCCTGGCTGGAGGAGAGGAAACAGGCTACGCGCAGAGTGAAGCCCACCACAGCCAGCAGGGGGAGGAGGAACTCCAGGATGGTGAGGTAGAAGAGGGCAGGGAGGAGCACGCAGGAGGAGCTGAACTCCAACGCTGTGGTCTGTAGGGAGTAGGAGAGAGAGCCCAACACATCAAGTCTCAAAGTGATACTGATTTTCTTCCAAGCCCTGCAGTCCAATGTCTGGCTGGCTTGTCACCCCATAACATGTAAAACCCTCATCACTGGTTATGGCCTCATGGCAGATATGAGTTTTGAATAGTTCTACATGAGTGATTTTTTCCTTATCAGATTGCTTAATTTGAAGACTTGTCATATCTTGAATCCACTTGTGACCCCTTTAGATTTATTTTAGGGAACCGCTAACTTCACCAAGCTTCACATTTGCTGTTCCAAACACATGGTGACTGATTTAGTGGGAATGTTTGGGCCTGAAGTGGGCAACTCCCCAAAAAGCTCCACCAAATGTTTTTTTTAACATCATAAATACGTTGTTAGGGTTAAGTTTATACTATTAAAGCCATGGTTGGACATTTAGGGTCTAGGGCCAATCGTACCAAATTCTCCTGAACAGGCCTTTACTTTGAAAAATTTTGTTTGGATTAGACTGAATACATCTGAAGTTGGCATAAGCAGTGATCGTCTATCTGCTCAGACAACAGAGTAAGTGTCACTTACAGAAGGTCAAACTTTATCAACGGAAACTTTAACGATATTATGTGTAGATGCCTGTGAAGACTCTCAGTCACCCTGGTGGTTGTTAGTCACGGAGGGTTGACTCTAGAGTAACTGAATGTGATTGTAGATACATGATTATTCAGTTCTGACTGACTGGTGAAGAGTCCCACAATGTTAACCTCTTTGACTCTGTGCATTCATCTGTTTGTGTTGTGTTTGCAGTATGAGTGTCTTCACCTGGAAAGAGTAGGTGACCACGACTGCGATGAACCAAACCATGGCGCTAACACACCTGGCAGTTCCTGTGGTCCTGCATCGATGGAGAGTACTGGCTGCATGGACGACAGCGAGGTACCGATCTATACAGATACTGGGAGGAGAGGGGGTACATGTTTATAGGTGTACATGTTTACATTCAAGACTTAAATGTTGAACGTCCCACCCACCTGGTCAGAAACAGTATACTACAGTACATGTTGACAAAGTAGCTGAAGGTGTGAACGTAGGAGCAGACCACACAGTCCCCACCGCTGTGGTACAGAGCGATGCGAGCGGGCAACGACAGCGCCACCAGCAGGTCTGCTACTGCAAGGTTTATGGTGTAAACCACAGAGGCTGAGGAGTGGGTGGAGGCCCCGCAGAAGACGTAGAGAGCCAGACTGTTGAGGACCACACCGACCACCAGCATCAGACAGTTACACACCTGCAGCAGGGATAAATGAGATAAATCCAGCTTTATCTAGGTGGAAATGTGCACTAGCACTATCCTATTGAGCAGTACAGTATCTTGTCTTACCATGAGAGAGACCCATACTGCGTAGAAGTCTTGGTACAGCTGCACATCCAGGTGGGCTAACCTATGCAGGTTCCTATGCTGATCCCAGGCACTGCAGTTAGTTGGGTCAGGGGTCAAGAGAGGGAGGAGGGCCTCAGTGGTGGAGCTGATGTTGGCGAGAAGGCTCTCCATTGGTTGGGAAGGATGAATGAAAGGCAGGCTGTTGTCTGAGAGAAGTGAAGCCAGGGTGTTAGTCTTACTATTATTCATATCTGTTGAGTCAATTTTGTTTTGCAGTCTAGTTTTGTTAAAGAGGCTGAAAATGAGACTTTTATGTATGCATGTATGTATTCGAACATGAAAACTCATTCTTGAACTTGGAAATAGTAATTTGATAAAAATTCCAAATTGAAGGTGCATGTACAAGCTTTAGCGTCACATAAACTGAAAAAAAGATCAAACTTCCAACTCCAAAATTAAGAATAAACTTTCATTCTTAACGTTTAAGCCAACTTGGAAAAGAAGTCCTCAATGGGCTTTGAGGCTACTGAGCACAGATGTTAACAGATTCATCTCTGTGACAGATGAGTACAAACAAACCGCTGATGATGACCATGTGAAAGAGTTGAAATCTTAGAAAAAAAGGTTGATTATTTTGTCAAATCATGCATGTTCTGTTCATGTGAGTAAAAAAATGTTTCCATTGAGAAACAGTGGTGGGAGGGTCCAGTAAGAACAGCAATACATCATCTGCATACAGGACAATTTAATGTTATGTTTACTGAGTTCATTTAATGTCATTATTAGCTTTTCTCAATTGGCACTTACTTAATTAAGTCATTAAAGAAATGAAATGGCATTTGCTTCATTTGCGACTTTGTTATATACTTGATAATTCTCCCAGACTCATTTGTTTTTAGTTTGAAGTCTAAAAGCTTATTAGGATTCTTTCCAAACTTATTCTGTTGCTTCCCTCATCTCACGGTTAATCTCACAGCAGCAATTTAATGACAGGAACTCAGATAATGTTTTGACAGATGCCTCAACCTTATACCCTGGAGTCAGCTGGAGATACTGTAATATAAATAGACTTAAACAGCTCAACTCTGAAGTGATGCAATGTGCTCCCATTGGCTTAAAACAATTCCACATATTCAAGCTCTGTGAGCTAACACACACTAAAAACTAACAGAAAGAGTAATGGCCCCTCAGGATGAAAACATCAGCAGAAGTTAATCCACAGAGAGACTTTAGAAATCCTTGTCTTATAAACAGCGTCCTCTCGTACTGTGGAGACGACTGAATCCATCTTCATACGCTCTCTGAAAAGATGTAACACTTTCAACAAAGTTAAGTACATGACCTGGTGTGTTACTTTAAACACAGCGTACAGTATTAATATGAACCATGTCATCGTGCGCTGCTATTTAACACACGTTGACATAGGTTTGTCTGAAGTGAGTCTAATAAATTTGATGAATGTGACACATCCTGTTTAAAGGAGAGGGGGCTTTAAAATCCTCGACGTGCACATGCTGTTCACTTTCAACAGGTTTAATGTAACCACAGGTATACAATAAGCTAAAAATAGGACAAGAATTTCAAAGGTGCTCTGGTTTGGCTTAGAAGACGTGAGGAGAGATCACATGGTGGAAAATATGACTTGAATCTCAAGTGACAAGTTATGAATCAAGCATGAATTATCATTCCCGACCTTGGAAACAGTAGTTTGACAATATGTTCTAGATCATGTGATACAGTTGAAAACTGTTTCGCTAAAAACGAGAGTGGATCTTGCGTATGGATTGTTTTCAAAAATTATGCATCATGCAATGTTTAACAAAACTAGATTAGAACATCTAGCTAAAAAAAACTGGTCCTACCAGTTTAGAAAATAACTTAATAAGTATAGATATAAGTAACTTACTAAACAAGAATAATTGAGATTGTGTTTTCCCCCAAAATTCAAATATGATTCTTTCTTATTGTGTTGGGATCTTTTGTATATTTGATTAAAGATGATGATTATTAGCAGCTAAACCTTCATGGCAATAATGATAAAAAAAAAATAAAAAATTCCTAACTTGACATCTCAGTGAACCCTTTTTTCTCCAATTTCAATCTGGACTGGTTTCCTTCTTCAACAAACACTAGGCAGAACACAAAATGGATTTTCCCTAAATCACAGCTACGCAGCTGATTGTTAAAAGTCTCCCTTGACAGAACCATTGGTTTTGGCCAAAAATGTCTTTTCTTACCTTATAAATACCAGAGACGGATGAGCTGCTGTCTGTTAACACTTCTTGCCGAGGAAGGTCTTTCCACTTTTCATCATCACACAGACAGTTGAATAAAACATGGCAGAGGGCCTGGATTAAAAGACAGAAAAATACCCACACACTGCTTCCTCGTTCCTGATTCTGTTTTTTGTGCATTGTCAGGCCTGAGTACAATAGAAGATTTGTGTAGATCATTGTTACCCAGCATCTGTAATTGGATCATGCAAAATCATATCTTTTTTTTCTCCTTTTGCCTAAACTTTCAATCAGTACATCCCAACAGTCTCAGAATAGTAAAATACACTTCATGTAACCTTTAGTGAATTAAAGCACATTAACATTTAACCTGTAGGTGAGAGATGTCCAGCTGTGACTAGAGGCTGTTAAAGCAGATGGCACAGTAGTGTTGGGTTAATTAAATATATTAATTTCAAGACATCTAGTCCTTTATGGGAAACAAGCTAAAAATGCAACATGAGCTTTTCTTGTCTGCAGAAAACAAAACAATGATCATGATACTGGTTTAAAAAATGTTTCTGAAACCTACCTTGTGAAGACAAACTTGTCCAGTAGATTCTCTGCAGCTTCCTCAAGGTGTGATGTTTATATCCTGATGCTAGAGTTGCAGTTTGTCTCACACTTCTTCTACTTCTTCTTTCTTCCTGTGTGTCCTGTTTCTGTATTCTTTCTGTGGTGGGTTAGTGGACAGACCCCATCTGGGCGGGACAAGAGAGCGCAATCGGGCGGCTGGGCCTCCTCTTCATCTCTTTCTCATGTCACCCCCTCGTCCCTCTGAGGTATGATGCAGGACTAATCACAAATCAGAAGAGAGTTTTCCACTTGAAGAAACGTGCAAAAGTTGGCAACAGGTACGCAGTCAAAACTGGCAGACACAAGAAGTCTTAGTGTCCAAGAAAGCATAGAACTGCCCTAAGAAGAAACAGGAAAATGACTGTAATGCATGGATAACTCAGAGTATCAAGGAGTTAGGTGGATAGGCAAGTACACAGTCTACACTAGTACAGGCTATTTACACTGAAAACTGCTGGTTCAATTAGGAATAACAGTTGAGTAAATTACGAGCCGACTGACGCTATGTCACAGAAACACCATCTTCTTGAGAGACAAAAGGAATGACACCCCGGAACAGACTATTTCATTCAAGTAGGTTTTCATTAAAGTTTATTTAAAGCTGTCTCCCGGTGGTCCCACACTGAAAGGGTTTGAAGAAAAAAAAGTTCTTTTCCACCTCTGTTTTGTCTCTGTGTAAATACCTGACTCAATTAGAGAAGAGAGGGGGGGAAATAATAGGGAGAAAGAAATATAAACTATTTCTGTAGATGTTTTTCCCAAGCTGCCAGCCTGTGAACCAGTTTCATCAAATTTACACCCACGTCTAGGAACAGAGAGAGAAAGAAAGAGTGCATGTAGAGAGAAAGATGGAGAGGGGATCTATTACTTTTATTTCATTTGGAGTGAAAAAGCACCTCATAAAACACACTGACATAAACAACTAGAGAGACAGCCACCACTCCACTGTATGTGTGTGTGTTTTAGTGTGTGCGCATACATGTGTCAAAATGTCAAACAAACAAACCTCACCTGAACTCAAGTGAATTAATTCATCTGTAGTTCATATGAAAATTGCAGAGGTGATGTAACTTTGCAAAGTGCCTGGTTAATGTTTGATTGAATGTTTCTTGGCTTATTCAAATATTTGAAACCTTTGTCAGATCTGTCCTGGTCCGGCTTGTTTAAAGTGCCTGAGACGGAGAGGAAGGATATGCCACTTGACACTTTAGTGGGATTTAGTGGGTAAAAAGAGTTCTGATATATACATAGTTGGTGTGTAGGAAGTCTGTCTCTACAGACTGTTGCTATTGTATTTGGGAATTAAGGGCACCCCAATAATTTGACATCTGAAAAATATTTACGAGTGCGGGGAGAGTACTGCATGGCCTTTATCTTCTGAGGGTCTGTAGAGATGGTCTCAAAGAAGCTATCAGGTTGTATCATACATATGGGGGAATGAAAATGAGGATACTTTACTTTAAGTATTTTTTTCAGTTTTTACCTTTCACAGTTGCCATTTCACCCAGAGGTTTAATGATACAACTGTGTGGTTTTTGTGAAGCATCTTCATCTGGAAAAAATGAAGCTGAGATATATTTAATATTTAAGCAAGTCCACATAAAAGATAGCCCTGTGCTGGCCAATAAACCATCAACTTTATTATTTGACATTTAGAGTATTTTGCAAATTTGTATATTTGTTTAACATTATCATACATAAAATAAATGTGGAAAAAGCTCATTATAATTGTTGCAATTAATTCAGTCCAATGGTTTTCAGTGTCTGAGACTGGGGACCTCCCTGCAGATTAGGGACTTGACCATGATAATGTTATTTGATCCCATAGACACTTCCATAGCCTGATATTACTGTTTGACATAACTTCAGATGACACCAAATACATAAACAAGGTTATCCTAAGACTGTTATTAGTTTCTGACCACTGTATGTACCTCTGAACTATCTCTTTAACCAAATCCAATAGATTTAGACAATTCTATGATCTCTTTTTGATAACTAATATAGACATAATTGTTTACTTCCGGTCATTTTAACTGTCACGCATTAAATACATTATGTCCTCATACTGACAATTTCATTAACTTCAAATAACGATAAATGTAATTTAAATATGTTTAATATAGCAGTTCATCACAATGAACTCAATACACTGGTCAGGCTTTTGTTGCCACGGCGACCGAGATGCGTCCGCGGCTATGAACCGACGTAAACAACGTTAAGAGATTTAGTTCCTCAGCAACAACAAACTAAAAAAGAGGCGACAGAACAGATTGTTTCCTATACTACATAAGAGAAACGTGCAATAATGTCATAATACAGGACAGATTTCATGTTTATTTAACTGAATCGTTTTAATTTCTGCTAGCGGAACTGATTATTTTGTCCCGCACGGAGCCAGTAGCGTTGGGGACGGAAACCAAATCTGTAAACAAACCAAACAGTCGTTAGCAACAGTTTTACTGGACTTCAACACATGTGCTGAACGACCGTGGACTAACAAAGAAGATGTTTAAAAACACATTTCAAAGCGGATTCTTGTCCATATTATACAGCATCGGCAGCAAACCGCTTCAGATATGGGATAAAAAGGTGAGCACCGACTCAGAAGGGATGAATGTAACCGAGCTAGCTTCCGTAGCTAATCGTGCTAAAGCTAACTAGCGCTATGTGACTTGGGCCAAACGCTTGATCATATTCAAACTATAATCTCTTTTATTTATATGAAGTTGACAGTAGTGATTTAATATTGATCTGTGTGGAATTACGGATATTTTAGGCGTCGATTAAATTTGGATATTCGTATTACTGATTGATTGAATTAACAACATTTTCAATTCACAAATCCCCCAGTTTTCACTCTCTAATTCTTAAATATAAGTACAGCAGAATGTAAATTAATCCACAGTCTACTAACAGAGGAGTTAATCATTTGTTTAAGACAGGTTGAAGGTCGCTAACTTTCACTTTGTAGATGTTAAAGTTGTTGACTTCATCCACTGAATTATAGCCCGGCTGATACAGGATTCAGCCGATTGTCATTTGTAAGTTTAGTACATTACATAAATAATCATAGTTGATAAGGGTCCCTTTAATTTGTGGTTTAAAGACCAATGTGTTTACCAAGCAGAGAGATAGCTGACAGTAAATTATAATAAACATTGTGACAGTGTAAATTACCTCAAATATATCCTTGGCATTTCTTTACTGTAATTTCTTGTTATTTTTTTGTCTATATATATATATATATATATATATATATATATGTATATATTTATACACAGATATATCTACTATTAATTGACATCTGCAAAGTTGAATGATGGTGACTAAGCTCTATTACCAGTGAGATACACCTTGATTTCTCTATATAAGGCTGATGCCTTATATAATAATGTTTTTATATGTTCACAGGTGAGGAATGGTCACATCAAGAGAATCACAGACAATGACATTCATTCGCTGGTGTTGGAGGTTGAGGGGACAAATGTCAGGTGAGTGTGTGTCTCTAAGTCTTCAGCTCAGGGCAACTCATTTAAACACTAGTCACCCTAATCCACCTGCCGTGTTTTGTTTGTTTTATTTCTTCTGCTCCCACAGCACCACCTACATAACATGTCCTGCAGACCCCAAGAAGACTTTGGGCATCAAGCTTCCTTTTCTTGTTATGATCATCAAGAACCTCAAGAAGTATTTCACCTTTGAAGTCCAGGTAGGGAAGGCACAGACCCCTTCTATGTCTTGGTGGCATACACAGACAAACATGTACTTATACGTACAGGATGTCTTGGGTTTGTTCCTTGCAGTGTCAGGATTCACGATCATTCATTCTTTCTCCTTATCTTTATCATTTTCAGGTGTTAGATGATAAAAATGTTCGCCGGCGGTTTCGGGCGAGTAATTATCAAAGCACAACACGAGTGAAGCCGTTTATCTGCACCATGCCTATGAGGCTGGACGACGGCTGGAACCAGATTCAGTTCAACCTGTCAGACTTCACAAGGAGGGCCTATGGAACCAATTACATTGAGACGCTGCGTGTACAGGTGCAGAGGCAGACTAGGAACCAGCCTTCTTCACATGCTACGAGTGTGACTGTATTCTCTCTCTGTTACTAACGTCTGACTTTCTGTTTTCCTCTCAGATCCATGCAAACTGTCGAATTAGGAGAGTGTATTTCTCAGACAGGCTGTACTCTGAGGATGAGCTCCCGGCAGAGTTTAAACTCTACCTGCCTGTCCAGAACCAGAAAGCAAAGGTAAAACCTCCACGCGTGAACAACCATGCATTCACTCAGTCATACACTATATATCATTTGTCTTACACTTGTCTGTTTGTGTGTTTGTTTCTTGCAGCAGTAGAGATTCTCAACCTGCACTGCTCCCCCCCCCGACCTGATGTTGAGTTTATGCTGTAAAATTTTCTGTGTGTAGACATATAATAAACTTCTTTGTAATATTATATTGTAATTTTGGAACAATGAGTTTTGAGTGCCGTCTTGTGTTGCTCTCTGCGCAATAAAGTTTTTTATGGGCTCATCTGTCCCCACAGTATTCAATGCATAATGTAATACAGCAGCCAAATAACCAGGAAATTTAGGTTCCTCCACTGATACCTGCTGCTAGAATCAAGCTCCAGCACTTGTTTTTAAAAATGCAAAGAAAAACAGACGAGTCCATTCATCAAATATAAATAATCTTTATCAAACAGCACAAATAATTTCAAGTGAAAAGCTATGAAAATGATTCGCATTCCCAAAACATATAATCTTTGTATCACTTTGGATTTCTGTATAGGACACGAACAGATCAGTAATACATTCATTTTACTACATGTTGCACAATCATCCACAAAATTAACTCTTAAAGACAGTTCAACTTAAAGCTTCATCTTCAACAACTATACCAAGAGCATACCAAGTGCAGTAATTCATGAGGAAACAGGAAGTGCTCAGCTGTCACATATTCTCAGAAGACATTTGATAGCCCCATCTCAAGCTGCAGTGATGATGCTTCTTATGTTAAACTCAGGTCAACACCCACTTCATATTTTCCATTTTTAAAAAATCTCACAAAAACAAAACAAAGTAAGGCAGAATTAAAAATAACTGAATTTGAGTAAATACATTTTCACGGGAGATTCATTTGAACGAGAACAGGATTGATTTGAATGCATTGAAATGTGTATTTTGTTATAAGAGCTGTCGATATCGCACTCAAGACACTGTTGCTACATCTGCTACTTCAGATGTTCTCTGCTTTCAAAAATGAACACTTGAAAAGGTCATACTGCTTATGTTACATTTGTACAAGAATTTGAAGGGCAGCAAGTATTAGGCTCCCAAATATTTAAAGAGGCCATAGATATAAATCTTAGAATAAGGTTATGGAAATTTCTTCCCTTTATTAGTATTTGGCCTCTGTGTCTTTTCTACGTAACACATTGGTATATATCATTTTTCACATTTTGCATTTAAGCATATTTTTCCAGCAGGCACTTCAATAAGGAATGTCACCACAGTCTTTTTAATAATTTTGTCCCTGAAATGTGGTCAATAGGAAAGTAAAGAGGACAAATCTTTAAAAAATAGGCTTCGATTGAACATGTTCATTCAACTGTTACTGTGTTCTTGGAAAGCTGATTAAAAAAATAAAAAAGTAAAATAACAGAACATCTTTCCATATTAAATATTATATGGCAATATCCATAACTTCCCAATCAGGTCAAACCAAGAAATAATTCTGCTTGAATGGCTGTTTGAAACTCTTATTACCACTGCAGCTGCTGTTTACTTTGGAAGAAAACTATACAGCAAAATGTCAACAAGCAAATTACAAAATTATTTTAACAGAACAAATTTTCCTTACACAATTGATATAGCTGAAATAATACATTCATAGGAATCTATTGCTTTAGTCAACAGCATGCATCTTTTTAAAGTGCAAAAAAAAAACATTCATTGGTTCAAATCAGTAAATCAACTACTGCTTTAAATCATTGATTTAAAAATCAAATACAACATAAATTATTCAAGATGGCACAACAATACCAACACATACAATTATACAAAGTATAAAACAAACCTGATAAATCAAATGCAACACAAAAAGACAATAAAGCCATGACAAACAACACATCTGTAGCATGTACAGTACTGTTACACGAAGAGCTTGCATTGATGTTAGAAGTTGAGAAACAGAAAGAGGCTTTCTGGAGGTCCATGACTTTACAAATCAAGATCACAAAAACGACTTTTTACTGTTTCTCCTTCACTATTTAACTTTCTCCCTTTTCTTTCTTCACTTTCCTGCCTTTGACCATGTTTGATTAACAAATTATTTTATTATAAATTTCTGTAATACTGAACAACTTTATTGCATCAAAAAGAGAGGGTTGTAGGATATGTACTGTATACACAGAACGCATTTTAAAAAAACTGTTACTCTGGTCAATTTGAGGACTTGGAGACAACCATAAATTGGCAATTTGAAATGTTAGAAACAATCTGTTGATCTGGCTACATAATTTATCTACTGCCATTGGATACAAGTAAAAAGTGACTTCTCAACCACAGATATAGAAACAACATTTTCATATTGGCTCTCCAGAGTCAGGATCCAGTCCTGGCTTGTGCTCGCTCGGCAGTGGTTCACATTTGTTGCACAGGAAGATGTGTGCAATTTCCAAAACGTGAGGAGTGCCTGGTTACAAACAGTGTTTCCACTTTTAAAGCACCTTGATGCCTTCAGAACATCTGGAACATATCTCATTTAAGCTTCATCAACTTCACTTTAAGCTTCATCAAGCTTAATCAACCACCAGCACTGACAACTCTAGGAAACCTTAGCACCAGTCATTTACTTAAGATAAAATCATACATCTGACATATCTAACACTGAGGGGTCAATTCCATTTACAGAGATCAAAGTACTACTTTGTTCTGGGTTTAGGATCATTTGTGTAAAGTTGAAACACCTGATGCTAAAACAGATATTAAGAGTAAGTAAGACTGCGAGTCTAGAGGTTTGTTAATACTGGAGATTCACAACAAATATGATTCTCCTGCTAAAGTGGAAAACCTCTTTATACCAAGCACCCCTCATGTTGTATATTTTATGGAACAAGTTCCTGACATGTTGTGGTTCATTTCCTTAAGTGCAAAAGTGAAGTCAAAAACAATTTTCCTGCTGTTTCCTGGTTCATATTTGCAGGGCTTCCTATTATTGTCACCTTAGCTTGCTTGGCTAGGCTGTCCTGCAGGCTGGTGTGTGTAGAGAACATGATTTGCACATGTTAATGTGTGTGACTATGGGAGCATGTGTGCGTTTGTCCAGTACTATGTAGTGCCCCCATAGTGAATGACATAGTAGTCATGGACATACATTAACACGGCGACAGGCTGGCCAATGATGAGTGAGATCCACACAGCGGCATTGCCGTAGTTTCCATTCAGGAATCGACCCACAAACAAAGCCAGAGGAACCTGAAGAGGTGAAAGTTCAAAGGTCAGAGTGTGTTGGTCTGTGTGTGGGAGGACAGAAAGCGATTAGTGAGAGAGATGAACAGTTTAACGTGTCTTACCTGAGCCATCATTCCCATAAAGGCCCACAGTCTGAACATCTTCAGAGGAACACTCACCAGGTACTGAAGAAGACACAGAGAAATACAAGAAATCAGACACAGACTGCGTTCAAAGCTGCACACTCACAGCTCAGGTACATTTTTTTTTCTTTTTCCTTGATTCATGTCACACAAGAAGACTGAATGCTGTTGGTTTACCTCATGGAAGAAGGCAGAAATCAGGAAGATGGCGGTTTGAGCCAGAAACTTGTTGATCCCCTTCCTCAACATAGGCTTATAGAAATGTCTGTGACACACAAACACACATGATTAGGCACTTACACAGACACAATCTGACTCAAATAAATGTCAGTCCAGACCCTTGATTTCTGTAGTGTTTTTTCATTAAGTCTACATTGAGAAGGTGAAGCCAAAACACCAAACTATGGAAGCGTATTGCATTCCCTCGCTTAAAAAAAAAAATCTGTTTTCCTGAATTTTTATTTTTTTAAAAATAATCAAAAAAAGTTTTCTGTGTGTCGGCTGGAGGCTCTGACTTGCTGCCCGACCCTCCAACAGAGGTACCTGATTTCAAGCACGGAGTCAGTACAGGTAAAGTACCCCAAACACAGCAAAATCAGAAAAACAGAGCAAGAAATATTTTTTTTCAGGAAAATTTATATCGTTAATTCAGAAAAACAGAGCAAAAAAAATGTTTTCCAGAAAAAAATTATCTCGTTAATTCAGAAAAACAGAGCAAAAAAACATTTTTTTTTCAGAAAAAATTTATCTCATTAATTCAGAAAAACAGAGATTTTTTTTAAAGCGTGTGAATGCAATACGCATCTGTACCAAACTGAGTCAAAGTTGAAAAAGACTATTATAAAAAGGCTGATGCTCACCTCAGGCACCACTTGTGAACTGGGATATTCCAGTTGGCCCAGAAATATGTGACAGTCTCTGAGTTCCTGAAATGAACATAAATGTTATGGTTTCAGAATTTGTACAAACTGTATGTATGTGCTCAACTGCAAACATTATTTTATGTGACTACATGCTTCTTCCACTCACCACCAGTCTTTGTAGAACTCTCTGTCTCCAAACTGCAGCAGCTCTGCCACAAAGTTCATAGAAGAGTGGAAAAACCAATAGAAGAATATTAACCATATCAGATGGTTTGGGACCTGGGAGAGGAGAGGACAGGAGAGAACAGGAGAGGAAAGGAAGGGAAGGGAAAGGAAAGGAGAGGAGATGAGAGGACAGGAGGTGAGGGTCAAGGGAGATATTAGGAAAGGTGTCTGGGTTGTATGGGTTACACTATGGTTGCCATGTTGTCACATCTTTTCTAATGCATAGGCATCACATCTGGTTCAATATGTATGATCACGTGGTAAAAGAAGTGTTTTTTGCATTTATAAGGTTATGACAGGATATAATTATGAGTCCAGTGTGACTACACTATACTCACAGCTAACTTTAGGAGGCGCTCCACCATCCTAGAAAAGTCCATTTCCTGTGAGAGACATAAACAATGACATTTCCTCATGATCAATGTTTATAGGCAAAGATTGTTGTTAAGGCTGTGAGAAAGTAGACACATCATAAGTAAAGTAAAATAAATTATGTGTGTGTGTGTGTGTGCTCACCTGGAATGGTTTCATTGAGTTCTGTATGGTGGGAACCATCCACTGGAGGACAAACAAAAACTGTTTTAGTGGCATAGTTTGAGTGGTGAAAACAGATTTAAAAAGGCAACCACTTCCATGATAAATGACTCTCTGTTGAACCAATGTGTGTCTGCAAAATAAATCCTGATTGTGTGTCTGTGTGATTTAAGTCTTGTAAATGTTCACCATACCTGCTGTATCAATCCCACCAACAGCTGCATGAAGAAAAGCTGAAAGACAGAGCATGTCAACCCAGAACTGTTAACATGCATGTCTGCTTTTAATTTTCCACCATGTGAGTTAACATTATCAAGAGCATTTGCAACACATGTGCTTGTTACCACTCACCATTTCGAAAAGTCTTCTCATCAGGAAACGTTTGCGTATCCGAGGTGACCGAGGGAAGTTGAGCTGGTAGCAGAGAGTTGGGGCAAAGACAAAGTAGTACATGTCTAAAGGCAAACAAAGACACAATGCATTAATTTATCATGAATGTTTGTATTAAAGAATTATGCTGTTTGTCTCCATGCAGACATCGTGGTTACCTCTGTGGGTGAGGTTTCCTGGGTAGGAGACATGAGTATGAACTGCTGAACCATTGGATTGTGCCACAGATGGACCTGACAAAAAAACACAAATACACATGTAAAAATAAAGATGGGAAATAATTGGTACTTTGAATCTCACAAGCTCATTTTTATTAACCACCATATCCATGTTTTCCTACAACAACCTTGTGAATGTCATTTTTCTCTGTGTGTTGTCTGTTTATCTCAGCTACAACAGTGAGGAGATTAAGTCATCAAGTTGCATTTAGGATTAAAATAACATTCACACTGATGACAGCTGCTCAAGACACACAACTTTGATCTCTGTCAGTGTGTGTGACAGTGCGTGTGTTAGCCAAATGTCTCTCTTGTCACCACTAGGTGGCAGTAGCAGCTCAGTAATACATTTAAAAACACAATCCTGTTAAATGTTCACTGACATTTGCGTGTATGAATCCATTTTTGAAACCTCTATTTAGCCAAGTCAGGCTGACTCTTAGTGTGATCTGTTGATTCTGGGGTTGTGTCCACGAGTGTGTGTCTGCTATTGAGATAACTATTCTTCCAAGGTTTGTGTCTGTATGTATGTTGATATACTTACATGAGTATGATCGTGTTAGTCTCTTGGCTTTTGCTTGTCTGATTTCTCTACACCACCTGTTGGTTTCTTGGTAGGAGTACATCTTGAGAATCAGCACCGTGTAGATTCCCAGGGAGAGAACACCACCCACTGACACACACACACACACACACACACACACACACACACACACACACACACACACACACACACACACACACATATATATAGGACCATTGAAGAAGAGTA